>KZ505701.1:1413554-1436873 GCA_002844005.1 Limosa lapponica baueri
GAGAGCACATTGCCTGCTCATGTCCAGCTTCTTTTTTCACAATGTTCTAAAATTGTAAAAAGTGTTGCAAAAGAGTACATTTTTTTTTCAAATTAACCCTAGTCCATTAACCTCATTTACCCTTAATTGTTCACATACAGCCACCAAAATACTCATATTTCAGGTTTGGCCTCAAGAATGTGCACAGGAAACTGCATCAGGTTCACAGGTCATAACTTAGGGCTGCTGGTGCGATTTAGCTTCTTAAATGGCCCCAAGCCAAACAAATTTCAAGCCAAATCTTAAAAGTTAGGCCACCTGCTTTTCAGCAATGACTCATGGCTCCACTACCATTCTTGAGATCATTTTGCCACTTTCTCTTATGGTCTCTGAGAAATGTTAATTGTTGGATATTTCCCAAACATCACTTTTGAGCATACTGTAAGACTATTCTAACTCAGCTGGTTTTCTTGAGAAGCAGTAGAGTGGGGAAATACTGGGAATACGTATAAAGATTTTTTTCTTCTTGTTGCAGTGCTCTACTTTTCTGGCATCTCCAGTGAGCTGGGGGGGGGTGGGGGTGCGGGTAGGGGGAAGTCTGTTGTTGCTTATCCTGCAAGAACAGTTTGAAAACTGCAAAGTTAATTTTCTGATCACCAATTTTGTTCTGTTCACGTTGCAATTTATCTGTTAAATTAAACAATGGAGAATCAAGTAAAGAAGAGTGATTTCTGCACAGCTGAAACTTTCCTAGGAAAAGAATCTCTCCTCTCATATACGCTATTTTTGAAATAAGAATAAAATAATATTTTAAAGTTCCAGGAGATTGTAGTGCAAAAGTCATGGGGAATAAAGAATCACACACAAAAGTATAAAAATGAAGACCTGAGAGGGACTGCAGGAGATGATATACCTCAGTTATCTGCATTGAAGAAGGACTGAATATAGCTAGAAAATTTCTTCACCTAGACAGACTAGTGTTCACCTAGTACTAAGAATTTCCAGTGAAGGGATTGCATAGTTTCCTTGCTCTGCTGTAGTGTTTCACTAACTGTGTAGTGAGAAAAGTTTTCAGTGTTCAGACTGAATCTTCTCTGAGGCAAACTAAACTTTCCTCATTGCTCTGTAGCAACAGACAAAGAGTACAGATTTTTATGTAAGATACTTATTAGATCTTTCTCTTCTCTTTCCTAGACTAAGAAGGTCCAAGTCCTTCACTGATTTCTCATGCAGTCACAACTTCTAAATTTCTTGTCATTCTTGCCTGTGTAGTCTTTTCACCCTTTTCACATTGTATATTTTTCAAGTACAATGCACAAAAATGGGTATATAACTTTTGTTGAGATCCTTGGAAAACAACTTAATTTTCAAGAATGTTAATTCCATTCAATTACTACTGAGAATGACTGAAAAGTGAATTATCATTCTTGAGATCATTTTGAGATCTTGAGACTGATAACTGATGTCTAAACTAATGCTAGGATTTGTTATTTTCTAGTTCAAATATTTGTTAAGGAGTAAACAGAAAAAAGTAATTATTTAATTGAACTAGAACTGTGCAAAACCATTATTGTAATTTCATTAATAGTATAATAGAATAGAAACAAAAGCATGTAACCTGTTATTATAGTATGTTTATCAATGTTTGTATGTTTACCAGCAACATACTGTAAGCCTATTTGCCAAAGGACTTTTCCATTATGGCCACATTATTAGTATACTTCATTAGTATACTTCATGGCACTGAACAGTTAACTGGACAATTATGAATTCTTAGTGCTCATTTCCAAAGAAAAAAAAAAAAAGCCTGCAAAAACCCACCATGACCGTAACCATAGCTATGACTTTCATTTATCTGAATAGAGACTGCGAACCTGTCATTAATCTGTTTAATTTAATTCAATCAGATTGAATCTCCTTGGTTATAATTCATTCCTCTGGTTGGCTGCTGACAAGGACTGTGTGGCTGCCATGTCCGTCTGCATGGTGGTGGTCTGTCTGTCTGCCTGCCTGCCTGCTTTCCCCTGTCAGGCTATGTCAGGCTAGAAGCCAACCATAGTAATTTTTGAACCTACTTGCTAATTTTAGTAAAACCTGAGAGATGCCTGGAGGCTTCAGTGATAACCGCTGCCTGAAAATGGGCAACTGATTAAAAAAGAGAAATCCAAATTATCATTCTCCTTCCTCCCTGTGGCCAAGGCTGAAATGTGAAAGTAGTTATCTAATTATGCACAGGAGAAATCAAGCAGGAGAGAGCTACATGAAACTAAGCTGTAACTGGTGGGGGACGTAAAGTTTTGCACAGCTCTAGGTAGGTTTAGAGGAATATGTTGCAATGACTTGGGTGAAAAAGGTAAATTTCTAAAATAGTCTTTTTTCAAGGTAAGGCTGCAGGCGAAGCAGTATGTGGAGCTTAGATGGCTGAATCCTGCTTTAGGTACGCAAAAGCTTTTTGACTCTGGTGCTTTCTTTACCCTGTGTTGAGGTAATTATTATAATTTCCATCTGTTGCCTCTTTAGTGAAGCAAAGTCATAGTGAAGGACTCACAAGTCTCTATCAAAAGTTGGTATTTGGCATGATCAGACCATTGTGTCAATCTCATCATTGGCACTTAAGCCCTGTTGAAACTGTACTTACTTAGTGGCTTGAAGGAAAAATGTGTTATGCTGAGTCAAGTCAAGACTTCAGAAAGCTGGTGACATGAAGTTCATACTGAGTTCATATCAATAAGCAGCTCAAAAGTTATAAGCATCAAAGACTTAGATAATGCTAATATCGTGGGAGGAAAAGGAATGGTGATGTAACATTCATCTTTTTGAAAATCACAGTAAAGCAAGTGAAACACTCAGATATCTCTGAAGCCTCCCAAATTTCTTCTACACTTGATTAAAAATGAGGTACCTGCCGCTCAAAGTACAAATTAGATCATACAGGTTTGAGGCCCACGCATGGTCAAAATGGAGGACGTTAGTTGTCTGTGAAAAAATCCTGAAGGCCTAACGCTCCCTCTCACCTGTATATGGGAATAAGCGAATTAACATCCTGGATGCCAATTGAGGAGCATTCTAGATTGACCCACATATGTGGGCAACAGGCCACGTCTGACTCAATGCTTCACAATAACCACTTCCTTTCACCTGAGATTCAAAATGTTGGGTGTTTGTTTGAGTTTTGCCACTCACCTTTTCACTGCAGTATTTACCTGTGTTCGGACAGCCCATCCATCATTAGCTACCTGGCAAAGTCAGCACTTTCCAATAAACACTGCTGGGCTCTGCTGCATCACAGAGGGAACTTGGGATCCACAACGACATGTTAGCTCTTTCTCTCTTTTCAGGTACGTTCAGAAGCCTTGCCCCTTGAGAACATGCCATCTGGATCACTGAAATGTATGTACATAAACCCTCAATTTAGGTAACCAGAGATTTTCCATAAAAGTCTCATTTTAATAATTTCTGAAATCTTGTTCAGTTCATGTATTGTAACGATGCATTTCTTCAGACTACAATGCATTTGTAGCCCAGGATGAACAAAGTCAAACTTTGAGCTACTTTTTTTTTCAGTTTTCTGAATTCACAGGAAATGTTAAGTAGTGTCCAATAGCTACTGATTGCTTCAGGCAGTAAATGCAAAACAATCCATACTATAGAAAAGAGAGACACTTTGGGCCCCATAAATACAGCCTTTAGAAAAAGATTGAGCCTGAGAATAAAAAGATGTTGTTAACATCTATTTATTTAGCTTTGAACTCTGTAATTATGCTTCTCCCAAAGGCCTTGTTTTATAACTTTCTCCACAAATCCTGGAAAGAATTTAAAAAACAGAAGAATATATTCATCTGTTTCAAACTGTGGAGAGCAATTCAATTTGCTCAAGAGTGTGTGCCTGCGTGCATGCATATTTGAATACGTAGGTCTAAGTGACTGGTATCATGCCCTGATTTCTTTATAATTTTATCTCAGAATCATGGTTCTGGGATAAAAAGGCCTGGTTATAAAGATGATGTTGAATTGGGGTCCACATCGGCAATCGAATACTTGCAACCTTCAGCCTGTATCACTGCCTAACTGGGGCAAAAACTAAGACAAACATATATTTTTAAAAGCAAAACAAAATAGTGCAGGAAAAAAAATCTTCTTTCCAGGTGGACAAATAGCTGTGTGGTTGAGGAAGCTGTAAGGCATGCATCTAATTCCCTTATCTCTATGATCCAGTCTGGAAATGTAAATCTTATAGAAGATCTGCCAGGGCAAGGCAGATGCTGTGCTCCTCTGTTGTGCTCCTTCTCCGGCTTCACGCTGACACTGAGATGTGAAGATCCACGAAGAAAGTTTCAAGGAAACTATCATGTTCCCATGGAAAGCTTCACTTTTATTGACAAATCACCAATGCCTTTTCACCAAAAAGTAGGTTTTAACCAAGATTCTGAAACGGACACTACAAGCCTGTTCCTTTCCTTTATCTCAGACCTGTGGAGTGTTTCTCACATATTAAAAGACTTCAGTGCTCCTGTGCATGCAGGAATGGTCAGGCTTCAGAAACTTTTGTACACTTTGCATCACACTTTATGCAATTTGTAAACATTAACTATGATTTTATGGTTTGCCTGAAGAGAGAAGCAAGTGGGATATTTTTTTTTTTTCAGTAGCTGTTTCATTTCTCTGTTCTGCAGCCAATATAATAAAGCTTGGTTGTAATCCAACCTTTTGGTCTCTATTTCTTTTCCCTACTTCTTTTTTACTTCAGTATATTGATTGTGGAGTATGCTGGATACAGTATCGATTAGTACCCTATTCTCTTGCACACAGATCACCACTACAGTCATTTTCTTTCCAAAGAAACTCCTACCTCTCATGGTGGAGGTTTATAATAATATTATTTCTCTATCCAATAGAACCACTGCTCCTTTTCAGAAATGTATTGTAAAAGAGGACCTAGGTATCAATTTATCCCCATGCAAGGTGACATGTGCTTATCACTAACTATAGAACTGAAAACTTCATCTGTGTCAAGTTACAACAAAAGGACTCGGAATATTTTTTCCTAACTTCCAGTGTAAAGCAAATGTCACTGTTGAACTGGCAGTTAAAAAAACAACAGACATTTAATAGATTGCTAGACAAGGCAAAATACATTTTCTGTCATTGGAGGTACTCTGTAGTCATAAAACTCACATCCAGATCTGTTGACAGTTGATTGTAGCTTGGGTAATTGAGACAGTTGATTTTCAAATAGTATTACCCGGCTCATAAATCCTTCCATGAAGGAGCAGGTTTGAGGAGATTATCTATGGATAGAGACTGCAAGATTTTACCACAAATTAATGCCTTATTCTAGGCTCCATATTTAGAAATCAGAACTCAATCAGAAATTTGAATGGGTTGTTCCCCATGCCTACAGTCAAGTTATATTTATGAGCTGAATAAAGAAACAAACTTACCTAAATTAAATGGATTAATAGTGTACAAAGTCAACAAAGCCAAACTTGATCAACTGAATACAAGCATCCTCAGGATATTCCTCCCTCCCCATTGCTAAAAACCCATAGGGGCAAGTTTTATATGGGGGGGGAGGTTCAGACTGGGGGTTGGTTTGTCTTACTTGTATGAGAAAAGCGACAAGGTGGTTATATGTATCAATTGTAGAGGAAAAACCAGAAACTCTATCTGAGAGTTACGGCAGAAACTGATGTAGACTTTTTACTGTGTAACCTCTTCAGCCATCAACTGTCGCCAGAAACTACTCCATTTAAAGAGGTTCAAAAAACAGAGATGTATTCTGAGACAGTCTGTCAGAATTTGAAGAATCCGAGAGTCTTCTTTACTATCTTCCTGTTCATGGTAAAATGCACGTGGGATGGAAAGGTGGAGGACACTGCCATTGGGGTTTCATGCCAGACATGCTGCTTTCCTGTTCCTGCTGCTGTCTGTGAGATGATAATGCTCTGAACACCGTCTGGCCTCTTGATATATATTTGAACTACGTCACAGAACCAAGGAAAAGCAGGCCACATGACATTAGTTCCATCGCTTTCCCCTGAAAGATTACCTGCAGTAAGCTAAATAGCAACATATGTTTTCTTACACTGTTCATAACATCTTCCAGTCACAAGGATCCTACAATCTGCCCCAGCAGTCTGTTCCACTGCTTACCTATTTCTGCAACTAGAAATGTTTTTTAATCTTTAAACTAATTCTCCCTTATTGAAATATGATCTCATTACTTCATGTACTACACTTGGTAATTACGAATACCACTTCATCCCCTTTCAGTCTGCAGCCAACTTTTCTGTACTTGAAGTCCATTACCATTACTCATTCATGCCTGTCTTCTCTAGGTAACACAGCTGTAATAGGTCATCCCTCCTAGAGCTGTGAAAATTCATATTGTACTGTGGTTTCTCTGTAAGTGGTCTGCAGCCTTCAAAATTGATGTTCCTAAGTTTCAAGTTGTCTTTTAAATTTTACTTTCATAAGACATTAAACAACACCACTCAGAAGCCTGAACTGTTACTCCCAGGGCCTGACTGGAGTAGCTGTGATTAATCTGTGATAAAACATAAAAACAGAACCTTTCACTCCCACCATGACATGCAAACAGTAAAGTTTGAGTATATTAATCCCTAAAAAGTATTCCTAAGGGCATTATTCCATGGACATTGGAATGTCCGTTGTCTGAATTTTTTAAGTGTCTGAATTTTTTAAGTGTCTCGTGCTATTGGATGTAAATTATTGTAACGGATGTGACAGAGTAAATATTGTTCCAGAGAAAATTAAAATAGCTGTGCTGTCCTCATGCTTAGAGCCTTCTGGCTGAAGCTCTCCAGATTATTTTATTCTGTGTTTATTCAAATATTTGCACCTGATGTTTTTTTCTGAATAACATATTTCTTTATAGTTCTTCAACAGTCACACTCTTTTCTTCATTCCTAGAATTATAGAAACTACTATTAAAAAGGAGTAGAGCTGTGCATGATGTAAGGCTTGTCAATTAATGAGTCACGATAATAAACATTAAAGGATATACTTATAGCATCCCAATCATCTGAAAATCATTCTGCTTCTAGAAACATAATGCTTCATAAAAATATTTTATTATCAAATCAAACTATAACTAAATTATTTTTTTAATAATTTATGACAATTTGCAGTTAAATTGAAAATTACAATATGCTAACGGCTTGATTGGCAGTGATTTAAACCAACAGTGTAAAATTTTATCTAAGTTGTAATAAAGATACTACTGTTCAATAATTAAATGTTATTTATTGTTTTAAGAAAATTAATTAAACTGCGGTATGCAAATAAAGGGAAATTGAGTTTCCCGTATGATTTAACAATAGTTATACATAAAATAGGGAATTAAAATCCAATTTATGGAAGTATCCATGAAAAGTTTGGACTGTGCAACGGGTAATTGCAGAAGCTGTACTAATGTCTATAAACTCATTATGCATAATCTATTATCATAAAACTACTTCAACCTCAAGGTTATCATTTTATTTGGCAGGGTTTTTTAAGACCAGAGGCAAAGTCAGTATCATGGGCTTTTTTCCATTATAGCCAAAACAAAGACCGAAGGTTTGGCAGTTGAAAAATATATCTGGTTTGTCTTTTTTTTTTAAAAAAAAAAAAGATTTTTAATGGTTCTTCAGGAGTAGTAACATTACATGCATCTAAGAATAAGCTGAACTAGTAATATTTTGTTCACATCACCTAAACCAAAAATGTTTCTATAGTGCTGAAACCATGCCTTTACCACTTTGCACAGGATGTATTTTTGCTACAAGATTGCCAACAGGAATGTCCTATAGGCTGAGAACTCATATCATTTATATAATTAATGCAGAATTACTTCAAAACATTTCTGTGGGGACCCTCCTGGAAGTCCAAAAACAGGGAATTAGTGGAGTTATGCTTTTTCTTTCCCAAAAAATAAAATAAATGAGGCTGACAATTTAAATACAGTCAACCTAGATACTTTTAATGTCTTTCTTGCAGAAGTTGACATAAATTTTATTTGCTTGAACACTATTTTTTTTCAGCTTGGACTGTGTATGAAAAAAGTTGCTTTTATTAAAGCAAGATTTCACTCATTATTTTCTGCTCTGTTTGTATTCTTTCTTGCAGGCAAAGTTCTAATTTAATACAGGTATTAATATAATGCACAACAAGAAGAAAGCCTAAATGGTCTAGCTTTTATTCAAGTCAATTTGTATGTGGAATATTTCAGTAAACTTACACTACTCAAGAGAGTAATAAAGTAAGTTATAATCGTCCTACCATTTGACTGTGTAGTCTATAATTTTCTGAAGATGAGCTACAGGTGGGCAGGCTTTCTAACACTATGGTTATCAGAGCTTTTCTTTTTCTTTTTTTGAGTTTACAAAATCGGGGAGGGGGAGAGGGGAAAGGGATAAATGCAGCCATAAGATAGTAAAAAAAAGTGCATTGTGTTACCGAACTGGTGCTCTCTGTGTTATATTAAGCTGCCTCCCAATTTCACGAGGTCACTGAGGGATGACTTAGCACAGCACATAAAGAGGATATTCTCCAGCTTCATCCGTGGAGTAGCAGGCTGTTATGGGAGTAAGGAAAGTTAGTCTTGGGAATCATAAAAACTCCCCACATTGCTTCAGTTTCTGACACGCATCGTGGTTTATCAATGCACCTGTCACAAGACAATTAAATTCTTTATTTATCGGAAGCAGGCAAACTTCCTGTCTAACCACAATAACAAATAGCTGTACCTGGTGACACCTACTGTGTTGTCCCCTCTGGTAAGATCCAAGCATGGATGGTGAGAGGATGTGTGTATCCAGCAAGCAAACAGCAGTATTTCCTAGAATATGCTCATGGACACCAGGGAATTGGGAAACAATCACCACTTGAACTGGAGGCAGACACTCCATATCTAATTGCCTTTGATGGATTTTTCTTTCTTTCTTTCTTTTTTTTTTTTTGTACACCTTTGGGCATTAAAAAGTGTTTAAAAGGCTAGGCACTTTGAAAAACATAAATAATTTAGATCTTTTGAAAGACCATTTTTTCTAACATGGATAATGCTTTGGCTTGCAGCTCCTCTAAATATGTACAGGAAGAAATTTCTCTAATGTATTCCTTTTTCTTAATTAATGTAAAAGTCTTTTGGTGTCTTTAATAAGTGTTTGTTACTTGTGTCTTTTCCCTGGAGTCTTTATCCGGAAAGGGAAATCTTCCGGTTGAAGAACTGGAGGAGGGGAATAGATTTTTTTTTTAAAAAGTCTTTAGGTTTTATTCATGAGTAGCTGTCATTAAACTTAATAGGGAGTTATCCTACACACACACACACCCCCACCTCCCCCCAAAATCTCTCTGGCTGTGAACTTGCACTGTGCAAATCATATTCATTATCATCAGTCAAACGCATCACAGAGCACAGAAAAAGTATGCAGATATTTTACCCAGGACAAACAAGTCAACCTAAGGCAGTCAGACTTCATTAACGTCATTTACAAACCAAATCCATGTATCACTTTTAAAATGCTTTAATGAATGTTAAGTTTGACCAAAAAGAAACATCATGCTGCCAAGATGTGCCCTGTGCCTTTTGGAGCCGCACTGTAGCATCACAGTGCACTGCACATATTTAACTCTTTTTTCTAATAAAATGGAGTCAGAAGAATATAATGAACCATCACCTTTCCTACTCTACTACCAGTTGCAGTAGGAGCAATGCTGACTGCTACTGCTCCATATTAATTGTGTTTTCACTTTTCAGTCCCTGTGTTTAAGTAAAATCTTCATATTTTAAAGGTAGGTCCGCCATGGAATCCAAGGGATTGACACTAGTGGTTAGCTACATCTAGCTGTCTTTAATTTAGCTAGCTCAGGTACTGATCACAGTGCAACAGCAGCAATACAGAGGCTAGATTTTACAGCCCTTTTTGAGTCAATAGCAAGATTGTTATTGACATGTGGGATTCTTAGCGTAGATACGTCTATGTAGGCTGAAGTCCCTGAGTTGCACTGCAGAGGACAAATGTGAGAGCAATCAATTAAGATTAATCAGTTTAACCTATACATATTTTGAAGGATGAATTTTTTTCAGTATATAATATTATGAGGTCTGTCATGTTATTTTAAGCTCCTTAGGTTTATTTTTACTCCTACTGATCTTAGTCTAGTAATCAGGTTATTTTAAAGTGAAGGTTACCCCAATGCACAAGACTATCCTGAGTCCTTGCACTCCTCCCAAAAGTGTAATTGAAAGGACTAAGTGTCCATTTCTTTTCTTAGCTCAGAAAACCAGACATAGATATTAGGCAAATGCACACAGATAGGACTGGGCACAAACTGAAACACTAGAGGTGCCGTCTGAACGCCAGCAAAAACTTTTTCACTGGGAAGGTGACTGAGCACTGGGGCAGGTTGCCCAGAGAAGTGTTGGAGTCTCTCTCCTTAGAGTTACTCAAAATCTACCTGGACACAGTCCTGAGCAACTGGCTTTTTGTGGCCCTGCTTGAGTAAGAGGGCTGGACAAAAAAATCTCCAGAAGTCCCTTCCAACCTCAACCATTCTGTCATTGTGTGACTGGAAAATCTCTACATCAGCCAGCTCAAACTGCTTAGCCAGAAGCTGAGCTGTGCTTCAGCTGCCGTTCAGTGATCAGCAACATAAAAACTGCCACAAAATGGAAACCGCTAAGGAAATCCTCTGTGTAAGCTAACCCCAGCACTACCTCTCAGCAGGATCTTCAAAACGGTCCTTGTCCCAGGAAAGGCACAAGCAGGAATATCACTTCTCCTATCGTTATAGCACATTCCATTCAGTAGACCACAGTTTGGTGTGAAGTTTGTGGCACTTCACGTAAGAATTGGGGCTTTTCAAGCTGCTGATAGGAAACAGGAGTTGCCCTGCTGGACATGGAGAAAAACAATAGAATCAGTTCAAGGTTCAGTATCCTCTCTAGTATCTGTGTGTAGTGAATTACTCCTTATACCACTGAGGATCCCAGGACCAGTAAGTACTATATTATTCACTAAAACACATAACCAAAGACTGAATAAATAACTATATTATTTTTTTTCCTAGGCTCATTTTGTTGCCAGAAGGAATAAGGAGTATTAGAGGGTACTGGATATCCAAGGCCAGCTTTCACTGTGCCACGGAAAAGCAGGTGTGATAAATCAAATTTTCTATTCTTAAAAGAAAGAGATATTCCAAGTAGGCACCCTTTTGGATAATAGTACGTTACCTTATTAAAAGCACTTCTGAAGTCAATTTCATAGGAATGTATATTTTTTAAACCTAGTACAATATTTCTATATCCACGTACATTGGAACTGTGTCACATATGTGTACAGATTCCCTGTAATTTATTCAGTTTCATTGTTTAAAAAGAAAGAGAGATACAAATATTCTAAATCTTGATAAACAGCCTAAATATTAGTGAATTGATCTGTGCTATGCAGGATCTCCTCTCCTAAGGTGAATTAATGTTTTAAAGATCTCTGAAATTATAAAATGGGATGAAAAGAACAAACAGGTTAATAAAAATCAGCCAAAATAATACTAGATGGAATTTATTCCTCTTCCCTCAGACCTCAGAAGTTTTTACCATTGCTGAGCAAGTACATGAACTTTAATGGTGAGCAAATTAAATGACAGTTTAAATCCTATACGCGTGGGCATGCATGTGGTGATATTGATGATTTGTATTCACAGCAGTGACTCATCTCATCTGCTTCTTGAAATAAAACTGTGAGAACTGGACCAGTACTATGCTTCTCAACTGCAGCCCTATTTGTCTTCATGCCTTGCATACCAGTGTGATCCACTGGACTGCTCTCAGGCACTGAGCCCTTGTGGCTAACCAGGACCTACCCCATAACTCTGAATGAAAGCTATAATTTTTTTCTTCATATTTTTCCTGAAACATATCTCCAAAAACCTGATGCCAATATAACCATTTCCAATCAAAACATGAATAAAATCAAGAGCTTTCTCTGAGGTTAAAAATAACAAACTTCTTACTAACAGAAGACTCCGTGTTTCTACTAGCATTTATCAGAGACATATAAATAAAATTCACATCTCGAACATACTGCTTAAATGCAGCTGCCAGAAATTTCTGAAGCCAATAAGGATCTCTCTCCCACTTAAAGGATCCTTGGTAGAAATCCAAAAACTTCATCTGCAACATTTGGAAAGATGCTCCAAAAGAAGCAGCACAGATATGTTCAGTTCCTTTCACCCTCTGTGATTCCTCAGGGTACTAAGAACTGTAGGACTGCAAGCAATAAAATAATTTTAATTCTCTAGGACTTGCTAGCATGACTGAAGGGGTACAGTTTCTTATTATAGAAGGCAGCAAAATTGTACTATTTTTTAAAAATAAAAACATAAATATCAAATATTAGTGAAGAGATTCAGTAACGGTCAACAATCATACACTGAACACAGTCACTGACAAGGTATTTTTCAGTGAGCATGGCCAGCTATGAAGTAACAAGCCATCAGAGTTTGGTGTGGTTTGGACAGGTTTTCCTAGAAAAAGAGGAGCAGGTAGTACAAAATCCCTGAAACAATATTTGTCTGTTTTATTATGATGATAATAGACCTCTGCAACATTGTAGTAGTCTTCATTTATTTTTATCTTAATTAGGGAAGCCACACAAAACTCTTAAGAGATTGGCTAACTATTTTAGGGCCCCGACAGGGCCAACTGAGATGCCCAGAGCCGAGCCGAACCAAAGAGGTGACACATGACAGTTGCCTGCTGTAATCTTTTCGGTAGCCTTTCTGTACAGAAAGTCATTCACTGAAAAACTGTCCTGCTTTTCAATAATGCTAACCAACAGCACTATCAGTTTCATGGGATATGAACCTTGCAGAAAAACAAAGCAAGTATGTTAGATTTTTTGTGTTCTAAAGAAAAATGGGGAGCTTTATTTGACAACAAGTTTTAAAAAAACTTCAAAAAATCTGAAAACTCTGGATTTTCTGTATAAAAGTGAAAGTTGCCACTGCAACAAAAGTAAAAAAAATTCTCCCACACTGATTTAATTTTTAAACAGAAATTTCAAATATCTAAGCAAATTATCCAGCCTTTTCAGACTGCTTCAATACCAAAGTACATCTAGCTTTATCTGCTCAACCTGTCTGTTCTCATTCAGGCTATTTTCTTTCATGGTTCAGAGGGAGCAATATGCTATTCTTATTTAGGTTTCTTCAATTCTTTCAAATCATACGTTATAGCTGCATTAAGCCAGAAATGTGGTCAAAAGCCACTTCCCAAATGTACACTTAAAATAACAAGAAAGTAAAATAACAATGTTTTTTACATCACTAAAGACAGCAATGCCTTAAAAAAGATAATCATGTGAGAATTTCTACTAAATCTGCACTTGGACATCCTTAAAAGTGTAATCACAAATTTCGGTAATCATTTTTACTACTCAGTCTTGAAGAAATTATACCTTGTTACAGTAAAAATAAACATGATACATAATACAGAATTAGCAGCATTGTTTTTCTCCTTTGTTTTTAAACACCAAATTTTTATTTTTGTTCTGACTTCTATCTGATTTAATTTCCTTGTAGAAGAAAGTAATAAAAACTGTCAGGTATGGAAAAGGTATATTAGTTATTAAATCTTATCTAATCATAATAGCAAAGAAAAAAGAAGATAAAATATTTCTCTGTGATGTATCTGTCATGATTGCAAGTCTGTAATTACCATGTTTCGGTAGCGAAACAATTGTGAGGCATTTTGCTGTACATCTTGCCTTGTGACATTTCACAAGTGCATATGTTATATTCTTGTATATAATATTAACATTAAGGCTTCTAATTGAGAGCCGTGTGTTGATATGATACACATGGGAAGTGTAGTTCTGCAATTAAAATGGTCTAGCTTGGATCTCAGAAGACTTTAGTTTAATTTGCTGCTCTGTGTTCTTTGATTCACCATATACCTAAACATTTTCCTCCATCTCTAGGTATCTCCCAGCATGCATATCTGGCTTTCAGGTACAGCTGATATCAATCTCATCTATGTTAGGAATCTAAAATTAAAGTAAGTACACTTTAGAGAAAAATAAAGAGCAAAGTAACATTCCAGTTGGGTTTTGAATATCTCCAAGGATGGAGACTCCAGAGCCTCTCTGGGCAACCTGTGCCAGGGTTTGATCACCCAAAAAGTAAAAAAGCTTGTCTTCTTGTCCTAGCCTTCCTTCCTTTGAAATGTGTCACTTGAAGTAATTCTTCAGGTCCTTTAAGCAGAAGGAACGTAACAAAATTTGCTTAGATATTTTTGCCTAGGTGTGAAATGTCTAAAGCTAAAGGAAGTGAAACCCACCCGAAGTTTCCAGCTGCAGTCAAATAGGTTCATAGTCAGAGGAATAGCCTCCTGAGGGTGTTAACGATATAGTTCAAGCCCTTACTCTCAATAAGGACTTTAAAGTCGCATTTCCACATTTGAATCAGCTAGCCACTAGAGTATTAGAGTATTTTGAAGCAATGAAGTAATAGTTCTCTCTCTCTTTTTTTCTTTTTCTTTTTTTTTTTTTTTAAACAAATGAGAATTAGCTGATTAACATTATAAGCAGATTAATGTTTAGGATACACAGAGAAAGGAAATAAAAATAATAACTGTTCTGAGTTAGGCCACTATTTAGGCATCATGCCAAACTCTTCCTGCATTGTTCCCTTCTGGATGGTGAGGGTAGCTGTCCTCAAAGCTGGCTACTGAAAATATGCTGAACAGTAATTACTGTTCTCTCCCCGAGTATTATAGGAAAAAGGGGCATCTATCAGGGCTGATAACTTCATGGAGAGGTACAAGTACATAAGAAGTAAGCACCTTATTCTAAGGCCTTTGACATCCTTGTCTCTAAATTGAAGAGATATGGATTTGATGGGTGGACTGTTCGGTGGATGAGGAATTGGTTGGATGGTCTCATCCAGAGGGCAGTGGTCAATGGCTCAGTGTCCAGGTGGAGACTGTTGATAAGTGGCATCCCTCAGGGGTTCATACTGGGGGACAAGTACTTTTTGATATCTTCATCAATGATGTAGTCAGTGGGATCGATTACAACCTCAGCAATTTTGCCAATGACATCAAGCTGAGTGGTGCAGTTAACATGCCTGAGGGATGGGATACCATCCAGAGGGACCTGGACAAGCTCGAGGAGCAGGCCCATGTGAACCTCATGAAGTTCAACAAGGCCAAGTGCAAAGTCCTGCACCTGGGTTGGGGCAACCCCCAGTTGGGGGGCAACCCCAATACAGGCTGGGGATTGAGAACAGCCCTGCTGAGAGGGACTTTGGGGTACTGGTGGATGAAAAGGTGGACATGAATCGACAATGTGCGCTTGCAGCCCAGAAGGCCAACCGCATCCTGGGCTGCATCAAAAGAATTGTGGCCAGCAGGTTGAGAAAAGTGAGTCTGCCCCTCTACTTTGCTCTTGTGACACCCCACCTGGAGTACTGGAGCCCTGGAGCCCTCAGCACAAAAGACATGGACCTGTTGGAGCAGGTCCAAAGGAGGGCAACAAAAATGATCAGAGGACTGGAACACATCTCCTATGAGCAAAGCCTGGGAAAGTTGGGGTTGTTCACCCTGGAGAAGAGAAGGCTCTGAGGAGACCTTATTACAGCCTTGCAGTACTTAAGTGAGCTTATAAGAAGGACGAGGACAAACTTTTTAGTAGGGCCTGTTGTGACAGGACAAGGGGTAATGGCCTTAATCTAAAAGACAGTAGATTTAGACTAGATATAAGAAAGAAATTTTTTACCCTGAGGGTGATGAAACACTGGAAGAGGTTTCCCAGAGAGGTGGTAGATGCCCCATCCCTGAAAACATTCAAGGTCAGGTTGAACAGGGCTCTGAGCAACCTGATCTAGTAGAAGATGTCCCTGGTCATTGCAGAGGGGTTGGACTAGATGACCTTTAAAGGTCCCTTCCAACCCAAGTATTCTATGTTTGTGTGATTCTATAATTTACTCTATCTACATGTGAACTGCATACAGTGTTGTGACATTAAATACACTGAAGACTAGTTTCAGCTATGCTAAGGGCCACAGATAATCTACATTACCATGTACATCCACGTCCATCACTAACATTTTTTATGCAAAGTGGAATAGCTTCAGCTCTGCCTGAAAGCATGTGTCTAATATCTGATATGCATGACTTGTTTCTCCTCGTACCATCTTCCCAGGGGAAAAAATGGCTGCATAATGTTTCACATTTGGTTTGTTTCTTGTTTGCTTTTTTTAATAACGTCTATGTGCATATTCCTGTACTGTTGTATTAGAAAAGATAAGGTCAGAGAAATGTGCCACATGCTGGAAGCTGTAAGCAAAGAGGCTTGAGGCTACTCTTGCTTCCTAGGGGAATTAATTCTACGTTTTTTGGGCTAGAGTCCCCCTGACTCAGTTCTCCAACTCCGTTTCCGTTTTCTCTTGCTCAGTGGCATGATGCCCAAAGGCAGTTGCATAGTTAGAAGACTTTTCCATAGCTTCTCGTGTCCATGAGGCACCAGCCATTTTCTGACACAAGCAGCAAAGTCACTGTTTAATTAGTTAGAGGTAGAGAGCCTTGGAGGACCACATAGCTTTTTTTGTATATGCAGTGGTGTAAACATAGAATCCCTCTAGAGTTATTAGAATGGACATGTTGTTTCTGCCCTGGGAATTATTAGAGATGCTGTGAGCACAAGTAATTAATGTGATCCATTTATAAAACACAGGGAACCTTTTTCATTACTGTTGAGACCTCTGTTGAGTCCTCTCTTAATTATGCTGTACAGTGGTCAGCATTAAGAAGCCAATATGGGCTAAAATTTATTATGGAGAAATATTTGAATATAATACTGTTGTTCCCTCTGCTGAACATAGCTCCAGTTTAAGCAGTGTTGATTCATGTTCTTAACTTGAAAGGACATGATTAAATCAACAGCTTCTGGGTGTTACTGAGGTTATTGATGTAAGGACACTTAGCTTTGCTAGACTGGTAGGGTTCTCAAATAATGGAAGGCTGTTTAATGGAAACATCTGTCCTTCTGTGGGTATGTTTATAGGCCATTTTCTTATTCAGCTGTCACTTGATATGGGGCTGTAACTTGTACCATAAATACTAAAGCAATTCATTACATTGGACATTACACAGAAACAACAGAAAAAAAAAGACTTAAAACACTTACTCATTTTCACTACATAAAAAGAAACATGGTCAGCAGATCAAGGGAGGTGATTCTAACCCTCTACTTCATCCATTTCTGGGGTCCCCAGTACAAGAAGTGCATGGACTATTGGAGCAGGTCCAGAGGAGGGCAACGAAAAACGGTCAAAGGGCTGTAGCTTATCTCTTATGAGGGCAGACTGAGAGTTTGGGTTGTTCAGCCTGGAGAAGACAAGGCTCTGGGGAGACCTTATTGCAGCCTTTCAATATATAAAGGAGACTTATGAGAAAGATGGAGAGAGACTTTTTACTGGGGCCTGTAGAGACAGGACAAAGGGTACTGGTTTTAAACTGAAAGAGGGTAGACTTAGATTAGACATAAGGAAGAATATTTTTTTTTTTATGAGAGTGGTGAAACATTGGAACAGGGTACCCAGAGAAGTTGTGGATGCCCCATCATTGGAAGTATGATTTATGATTATGATGATTTATGATTATGAAAATTTAGAGTCTCCATATGCCCCTTCAGAAATATGAAAATTCTTCACCTTTATGAAATTACTGAGGTTTATGGTTCAGTTTTTAAAGTTGGTTAAAAAAGATGTAGAATATAATTATATTTAAAGCAAGAGATGTGTACAATCAGTATGGGAGGAATCAGTAAGTCTACGTTTTGCTAACCTATAAAGGACAACAGCCATATACAATCTGAGCACACTCACACTCTGAACCACTCAGGAGCAGGGTTAAGCCTTAACTGCAAGCTTGTCAGTCTGTCTTTCATTCTCTCACCTTTGTTATGAACCCTACCTTTTAAAATCCTTTTCAAAAAACAAAGATAACACAAAGTTAACCATCTAACGAGTCAGTGTCTTCTCTTCCCTGTAGACATAAGACAAAACAGAACAATCGGATGATATCCAACTCCAGCCTCTCCCACCTATTAGTTAAAAGCACAGGAAAACAGTTGAACTGTATTGAATGTCTGCACATCCGAGCTACTGCAGATAGAGGGGAGTCCACTCCAGACTCAAGGACTCTGCAGCAAGAAACTAAACTCCACTAGGGAGTCTCATTAAAGCAGTAGGAAAGGAAAACAAAACTTGAGGCTGCTGAACGAAAGACAGCAGTCTATTTCAATACTGCTTCTTAGTCTTTCAAGATTCTGTCCCCCTTACTAGGGGGGAAAAAAAGAAATCACTTTTCTAGGGCATGGGAAACTGCAGAAAGAACCCAAATGAAATAGAAGAATAGCAAGGCTAAGTAGCAGAAAGTCTGGATATTTAGAAACTCTTTGATCAGATCAATAGCTTGGGGTAGGTGATTCATTGTCCTATACATATTGTTATTCTAGAAACTTTCTCAGCTTCTTGTCATGTTCTTTTTTTTTTTTTTTTTTCAGAAGCCCTCCATGTAAGAAGATATTTTATGTAAGTGCTCAAAGGCTTGAAGAACTCTAAGTAGAACAGAGAGGGTATGTGAAAACCAGCTAAAAAGTTTTCTAAGTAATTTTATCCCCAAATTGCTTGGTTTGGCCCAAGTTCTCAGCCATCTATTTTCATTCTGAAAGCAGCTCATCTTCAATGCTGGTGGCAAAATTGTTACAAAGAGGGATTTGCTTAGTGCGCCTAATGTTGAGAGCACCTAATGTTCTGAAAAATGAATTTGGAAAACTTCCCAGATTGCACATCTGCCCCTAAAATGTGCAAATAACGGACTGAATAGGAGAAGGGAGGATTAAGTGAACACTTGCGCTCTTCTGCCTTCCCTCACCTAAACCTGTGTGGTACCTCTGGGTGACCTTTATCTTAAATACCCCCTCACAAAATCCTGGCCACGAGCTTACAAAAGCAAAACACTTATCTGACATGCAGATGTATGGATGTGATACTGCAAATCAGCTGGATATATGAGCACCATATGTCACTGGTTGGAAAGAAGGTGCCATTGGAAGAAAACTCACATCATGATTAATTAGTAACATAACAAGTTTTTTCTTGCTGCTGCTCTTTTTCTTTCTTTTTTGTTAATGCCTCCCATCTTGCCTTGATAACTCAGAAACTTCTCCATGAAGCACTAAACATTCTTTAAATTAAATAAAAGTGGATCACAGAATCACAGCATTTACAGATGAATGAGACTCTCAGATCATCACCTCCTATTCCTGCTTTATGATACTGTTTCACAGAATTTATTTTCTTGACCTCTGTCTACTTAGCAGTATGACCCAACAAGTTAGGGCTCAGCTATTTGCCTTCTGGGACAATCCCAAAGCATAATATATTTCACTGTCAGAAAACATTTTCCTGATAATCAACATAAACATTCCAGGTTTTATATTTCTCTCACTAGTGTTTACAGGAGATGTCAGATAAAATTACTTATTTAATCTTTTGCGTTTAAATCTAGGTATAGTGAAATAAATAATTAATTTGAAACAGATCTCTAGAGGACAAGCATATCCAATACCTGTTCCTAGCTCTACCTAATTATCAAATCTATTGAAACTATAGCTTGTTACCCCTCACTTCCAATTGCAAATCAATATTTCCATGTGCTGATCTTCTTCGCTATCACTACTTGCAAGTAGCAAGGGTGAAAACCTGAATTCTGGATCTCTGCCTCAAGCAGGCATTTATTAATTCATTTTATGTTTCAGTTAGAACATTACAAGTGGGGAATGAATGAGAATTCCTAGTTTTTATAGATATGTTAGTACATCTGATGTGAATTTGACAATGGAAAATTTGTGAGTGGATTGAACCTGACGCCCAAAATATTTATTTGTAACTACAAAAAATTGACCAAATTTTGGATCAAAATAAAACGCTCTTAGAAATTTCACAGCTATGTGTTACCATCCTGGTGGAAAAGACAACGTAATCCATTTCACAGAAAATCAGCCAGGTAAATATAAACAGCCAGTGTGGCAAATTTGGAGAGCTCAAACAGGAAGGGGCCAATTTTCTCTAGCCAGCAAACAATGCCCCCGGGCAAAAACCTCTTCAACTATTATACTTAGATCTAGAATTGGATATCTGAATTTGACCTTGACATCTATGTGCTCTGTAGATGCTTCCTGGAACTTTGGTACTGCAGTTTCACGTTTTGTCTGTTTTGTGCATTATCCACTGCACAGTTTTGTGCCCTGAACCAGACTTTCATTATAGCTATAGGTGCTCTATTGGAAGGAGAGTAAGTGACCTGAAAAGTTGGGACATGGTGCATTGAAGCAGAGCACAGGCATGGGAAGACAAAATGGGACCAGAGTCACGAAGGAGATCCCACAGCTGTAAATAACTTCCCCATGGTCAGTTAAAGAAATGCAGATCAGGGCAAAACTGTTCTAGAAGTAATAGGCAGAGCAAAAAGAAAGTGTCTAGCCTGTGTGAATCCCACAGTACACACTAAATTTGGATGTGACATAGACTTGTTCTACAGCAGGGAGACATTAGAATTGGTTGGTTGAGGTTTGTTGGAAACATGAGTATATAGGAAGGGAGAGACCTGAGGTGTGGATGTGCCGGAGGGACTATGATGGGACACGTAGGTTTTCTTTGAGTGGAAGCAGAACTTCCAATAGGATTGTACCTGCTGGAAATATTTCCCTCTGAAATCTGAGAGAAATCAAGATACTTGGGCAGTTTTATGCAGTTTAACATCGCCTTATTCTGTTCATAGTTTATGTCACAGTCTTTAATTTACTGTGCTAAAGCAATAGTAATAACAGTGTCTTTGGTGTCATACATGAAGAAAATTGATCATTTTCATCTCTACTCTGGATACAGGTGAATGTAGTCTATAAAAAACAAAGCACATCATAATCCAATCAGAGAGCCTGATTCCTAAATGAATGTCAGTATTACTCTCTCTTATATTTAAAATCAAGAAGTAATTCAGATATGCAACCAAATTTAAGAACATGACCACATCTTTAAGTACCTTCATCATTAATGTAATAAAAATAAATGTTCAAATAGTTAAGGAAAATAAAAACTTACTTTCAAAGGAAATGGGTACCTACTGGACATTTACAGTTTGTACAAACTCTCCCTGAACATTTTATAGCCTCAATATGTTCTTCTGCCTACCTACTATATCCAGTACAATGCAAGTAGCAGATGGACACATTTTTATTTGTGTGTACCAAAATGGATCCCCTGGTATTACTGATTTTCATTCCTGGAGAAGATGGTTAAAATATTTTACCTGACTATGAAGTTCAATTAATAGTTTGTGTCATCTTGTTTTACATGGAAGGTAAATAGAGCAGAAATACATAGGGCACTGAAGGGAGGGGTAAAATGGATTTTAGATGCTAGTATGATCTCCATTAAACTGTCTGAAATAACTGATAATCTCTAGCTTCTAGCCTACACCCATTTCCTTTTGAAAGTAAGAAATATTTCTGTTATCTGATATAAAATTTGGTTTCTTAGATGGGATCACTATCCACAGCCCTAGTACACTGAACGTTAACCTACAACAATTAATGGAAAGTGCTAGTACGTTTTCCTTTTAGAAGAAAATACTAAAAAACGGCACAGAACAGAATCATTTTTAAGATAAGCACTAACCAGAATTCACTTCTGAAATATTTCACTGCAAACAAACCTAGTGGCAGAAAAAGTCAAGGTAAGATGAATAAATAAAGATGTTTTTCTCTTACCTTCTAATTTTCTCCCAGGCCAATTTGCTCTTATGGGATTTTTGATGGTGCTGTTCTTAGCAAAATCTATCATACCTGAAGGACAAAAACATAGCCAGATGTTTGCCGGTAGACATTGCAAATACCTGCAACCAGTTTTTATCTTAAGCTTGTTCTACTAGTTCGACTGTGTAATTTAATTCAGTGCATGGCATTGAATTCTTCCTCTTCATGTAATAGCCCTAAAACTGCTCACTTTTCTCTGTTTAAAAGAGAGGAGATGTTGACTCTTCTCAGATAAGATATTAAAGCAGAATTCAGTTTATATTTGCTAAACATAGTGTTGTTACAAGTGAATGGTATGCCCAATTGTACTTATAAAACAAAACATCAATTATAATAATTATAATAACTGCTTCTACACTGAATTTAGAGATATACATTAGCTAAAGTAAGACAGAAGCTGTTATGACTAACTACTCAGACAGTCATTACTGTGCACGCAGTAATTTTCCACAGTATAAGCTCTAGATTTTTAAATGAACTTTTTTTTTAATACAGTATCTAGAGACTTAGGAAAGTAAGTGAAGATATTGGAACTGAGAAGCTTCTACTTAAATGGAATCTATTTATCTATCTATCTATATGTGTATATATGTGTATATATATACACACATTAGTATGAATAAATAAAACATTTCATAGATGTACTAGGATGTGGAATATTTTGGAAGTGTTTCCTAGGAATCGGGGACTTTCACATGTCACACTAAGGTATGAGGCAAAACAAGATTACAGCCATAACCAGAGGCTGTATAAGGAACTGCCCTGTGCAATCAGATGAATGCCCATTGTGATACGCACATGCTCAAATGACAGAGTTTTATACGCGGCACCTGTGCATGAAGTCTAAGGGTCAAAACAAAAACATCAAGCCAGCATTTGCAGTGAGTTTTCACATTAGCTGTTTTGTAAGCCATAGGTAGTCCATCAGCTAAAATTTTAACTTTCCTTAAATACAAGGCTTACATATATATGGAAAGTTTATCTTGTGACCAAGAAGGACAATGTTCTCCTGGGGAACTACTGGAGACAGTCCAGCAAAGGGCTACAAAGATGATCAAGGGAGTGGAGAAACTCTCTTATAAGGAAAGGCTGAGAGACCTGGGTCTGTTTAGCCTGGAGGAGAGAAGACTGAGAGGGGACCTCATCAATGCTTATAAATATCTAAAGGGCAGGTGTCAAGACGATGGGGCCAGACTCTTTTCAATCTGGTGCCTGGTGACAGGAAAAGGGGCAATGGGCACAAGCTGGAACACAGGAAATTCCATCTCAACATGAGGAAAAACTACTTTACTTTGAGGGTGGCAGAGCACTCGAACAGGCTGCCCAAAGAGATTGTGGAGTCTCCTACTCTGGAGATATTCAAATCACATGCCAAGGCAGTTGTAACAAAAGTATTTGAAGGCTCAGTTCTTTTGTAAAACCATTTTTATTGTTATTTGGATTTACCAAAATAGGTCCT
>KZ505701.1:1445008-1467880 GCA_002844005.1 Limosa lapponica baueri
TGGGCAGTATTGGACAGCATCAGGTCACCATTTTCACTGGGTGATGCTGGGTGGTGCTCCAAACAATTGCTAAGGCAGCATACCTAGCTCCCTACATTCTCTAGTGAGACTGGAAATACTTTATATAAAAGATGGTGCCAAAAGACAACTTGTTTTCATTGTCTATATTTCACGCATCCATTCTTTTTTGTCATTTTTTTCTTTTAAATCTATTGTTTTGTCACACAGGAAACAATTTGTCTTCTCAAGAGGATATTCGAGAGGAGATTGCTTAGTTGGTGTTTCCTGCTGTTTCTTTTCTTCTAGTGATGGCATTATCAAACTCCTGCTTCCCACAATTATAGGCAGTATCTGAATTAAGCGCTCAACATTTATAATTAGTTGCTCAAAAGAATACCTATATATCACTGTCCATTAAAATTCTCAGCCAATTAAGCTGGTCAGTCTTCTTCAGTATTCTGGTTTCTCTTTCATATTACATTTTTATGAAAAATAATCCTATTTTACATCTTTCCAATTAGGACTAATATCCTTGTAAAATTAAAAAATATTTCTTCCATAACTACAAACTCCCTTAATGTTACACAATGGAACATAAATCAATAAACTTCAACATACAGTATTGCACAACACAAAAAATTGTTTCCAGAACTAAAGAAAGTACCAGGAAAAAATGGTCAAATATTAGTGGTGCGAGGAAGCAGATAACAAGGTTCTGTACTAGCACTGATGTCGTATTTAATTTTTGAATAAAAACTGTAACTTGTCCTCTGTCTTTCCTCTCAAATTTTAAGTACTGATAAATGCTGAATGATGGTAAGGTTAGATGCTCGTCCCTTATTTGAGGAAGAGCTTTTTCACATAAATTAACGGAATAATTTTAAGAAAAAAAACGCTATTATTGAATCTTTTCACAGTTAATGATATCTTAGATTGTCTACACAGGATTTCCTTTATCTTCCGTAAGATGAATACAAGCAAATGCTACTTTTCTTTAGATTCAGAGAAAAGATTTACAGATAATGTCTAACCTTACTTTAGAAATACTATTTGAAAAAAATATAATTTGCTTTAACATTTTTTTATTTTTCCAGGAAAGACTGTGTTCTCTCTCTCATATTCCCCTGCCCTCCACGTCCCCCCGAAAGAAATGTAAAGCACACTTCTAATGTAGGAACAACTGATCAGCAAAGGGATAGCATAAAACAGCAGAGCATTTCTAAAATAAATATACTGTTTGGTGTAAAGAAAGGGACAATTCTTTTACAAAATAAAAATCACAAGTATAACGTTCCTAGCTCTTTTTATCCCTAGCGAGTATCTTTTTACAGAGGAACTGGATAGCTATCTATCAGCACATCATGCTATTTCAAAGAGCTTTAAAGTTAAGTGCCACATGCATTAGTTTTCTAACTGACCAAATACAACCTGTGCTATTAAATAAATGTTCTTTCTACCTTACTTCTGCTCAGTGAGTCCCAGTGTTTTGTTTTCTCAGAGGTCTCATGAGAAGCTGAAGAAGTTTACAGATGCCTGTGTCCTGAGCTGTAATGTTAAATGATTCTTACTATTTTTTCTAATATATCAGTCCCACAATACAACCTCAGGGAAGCTGCAGAGTAGCATTCAATCCCTGTAAGCAGTTGCTTGTGATGTGACTTCTAGCAGCTAAACAATTTTATGTGTATCTTTAGAGAACAAACCCAAAACCTTACAGCCACAAAAACTCCAGGTTAAAGAAACTCAAAACAAACAAACAAACAAAAAAACCCAACCCAAAGCTCCAGGGAGAAGGAACTAACGGATGAGAAACAAGACTAAAATTGCTATACAGTTTTTTGAACCAGATTGATGTCACATACAATTATGAAGACTTGGATTCTTCAGAAAAAATTCTTGGGAGAAAAATTCTCCAGCTTCTGCCTAGCACGACATAACTCTAGCTCATGAATTAACCTCTACCTTGTTTTAGCTCAGATCAGGAAGCTAGCTTTTTCAAGCTAATCTCCAGATCGTCCCCGCTTATTGTTTGGGCAAACTTCAATCTTCCCAGATGAAACAAAACTGGAAGGTGCATTTCAGGAATGCTCCTGTCATTAAAAGATGTACAGTCCCTCGGTTAGATAAAAGCTCATCAAAACTAAAGTCCCCAAAGGGATATTCCATGCCAGATGATGTAATGCTCAGAAATAAAAGCTGGGGGAAGAAGAAGGAAGAGGGGACATCTGGAGTGATGTCATTGGTCTTCCCAAGTAACCGTTACACGTGACGGAGCCCTGATTTCCGGAGATGGCTGAACACCTGCCTGCTGGTAGGAAGCAGTGAATTAATTTCTTGGTTTGCTTTACTTGCATGCATGGCTTTTGCTCTACCTATTAAACTGTCTTTATCTCAACCCACGAGTTTTCTTACTTTCACTCTTCCAATTCTCTCCCTCAACCCAGCCAGGGGGAGTGAGTGGTGCTTGATTGCTGGCTGGAGTTAAACCACAACAAAAACGTACACACTTAAGTGACACATGCATTTTCTTAAAAAACAAAATAACATGTTTTCTGTGTTCTTCTATCTGTTGCTCAAATTTAAGGGGCCTAGTTCAGACTGCTAAAATTAGAAACATTGTTAAGTGTGAGCAAATTTTTTTGGACAAAATTGTCAAAGACTCATAGTATATCTTATGAAATTTCTGGCATTTTCTGGGAAGGGCAGATTGAGATCAGGAATCAGGAAAGCATTTCTTTGGCTGAGATCTAAGCCGAGTAAGTATATACTTTCTTAGGTTTGATGAAGTTTCTATTGACAGCTGAAATATTCCTGGCAGCCAAAAAAAATGATAGTTTCCTTTAAACTGTCTGGCCCAAAAATAGACCAAATTACTTTAATAAAAAGAAAATTAAAGGGTTGATCCATTAAATAAGTTTGGCTCGTGAGCAGTCTTGAACTAGAGCAATACTGAATTGGCATTTATAGAAATATATTAGTAAATTGATTTGCTTGAGAAGCAAGCAGGAAGATGGATTGTGAGGATAATAGTGTAACTATATATAAAATAATTGCTGGCAGCATCTAATGTGACGAGAAGGCAGAATTAGGAGGAACAAGGTTACCCTATTCATTGCCAACATCTAAGTTCAAGATGACTGCATTTCAGATAAAGTATAGGTCAATGAAAAAGCAGTCAGAAAAAGGAGAGTTTCTGATTTGAATCTGTTTGAAGCAACTTCATCTTAAAAAACAGATTTGAAAGACCACACTGTTAAAGGCTGAATACTTCTATGAAGAGGAACTTGAATAGGTATTAACAGTTATTACTGATTATATGGTGTGCAGAAATAAACCAAACTACAAAAAATAAAATTAAATTAAAAAATCCATCCTTGAAAACTGGAAACCTAGCATATTGTGGAATGCTAGCTAAAGTAATGTCTTAAACACGTAAAGTTAGACGAAATACAGCAAGAGTCCTGACAAAATCCTATGTCTATTCAGCTGATTTTTCTAAATATAGCTAGAAAAGCAGTGAGCTGAATCTCGTAAGTTCCTGACTGAGCCACTCTTCAAAAGCATCTTTAAACATATCCTTAGCTTCATATACATCTACAGATTTCATTGCACTATGTGACTTAAGCACATGCTTAAGAGTCTGAATAATGATTGCTTTAAATATGTGCTGTGTTTGGCTAAATTGGACTGTAAATATATCTGGTGCTTTCCCTGGCGGGAAACAGAGAACTCGGCAAGATTGTTAATTAAGGTCTAAATTAACCTAGTTATCTATGTTTCCTCATCAATGAGGAGATGATTGCTCTCCAGAGGTGATTTTTTTTCTCTGCACAGAACTGTTATGTCCAGATTACATTTTTAGGCAGATACATAACATTTAGATGACTCCCATGAAGACAGTGCAGAGCCAAGCCTGCTTTAAATGAGCTACCTCAAGGTCCAGCAAAAGACTGGCAAATACCCACATGGTTTATGTCCCTGCTTCTCATGTCACACTGTTTCTGCTTCTTCAGAAAGACTGGGAATGTCTTATATCTCCTTGCATACACTAAAATCCGAGCAGAACAATATCATCACTCTTTCCAAAAATACATATTTTTAGTTTGTTTTGTTTTTTTTTTACCATAGACTGATTCTCTGAAATACGTTTTAAAAGAGAAGACATCAGGCAACTGTTCATGACTGGAAAGAAGCTGGAGAGAAGCAACGACCAAAGCGTCTGAATGCAAAAAGGAGTGAGATTTGGGATTCATCTTCATGCTCAGCAAGCTGCCTGCTCAGTCTGCCACTTTTCATGGAACCCAGTCAGAAACATAAATTTTCTTCCCATTTGTTGTTCAGGAAAACAGTTTGATCCAGGCGTGGGTTACAGTGCTGAGAGAAGCAACCTAAAAGTTAGCCACAGCAGTGCCTAAGCGAGATGTCAGTGTTACACTGATGAAACAGTTGTGACAGTGGCAGATCCCAGAACCGGTGAGTAGCAGACTATCATCTCACAGAAAATACTAACTTTCTATCTTTGGCTGAATCCTGAATTAGATAAACATCAAAACCTACCTTATAGTTCTTCAGAAGAGAGGAACGGTAAAAGACAGTTCTAGATTAAAAGATTAGGATTTTGTGAGAGCATATAAACCGTTATGTAGAAACTAGAGCTCACAATGAGAAAGAGAACATGATCTCCCCTCTACTCAGCACTGGTGATGCCAGACCTGGAATACTACATCCAGTTATGGGATCCCCAACACAAGAGAGACATGGACACCCTGGAGAGAGTCCAGTAAAAATGGTTAAGGGACTAAAGCATGTCTCCTATAAGAAAAGGCTGCAACTGTTTGTTCAGCCTGGAAAAGAGAAGGTTCAGTGGGAGCTCATCAGTGTATATAAATACCTGAAGTAAAAATGCAAAGAAGATAGATCCAGGCTCTTCTCAGTGGTACCCAGTGACAGGCAATGGGCATAAACTGAAAGACAGGAGGGTCCATCTGAACATCAGGAAACACTTTTCACTGTGAGGATGACCAAGGACTGGGACAGGATGCCCAGAAAGGTGGTGGAGTCTCCGTCCTTAGATATATTCAAAGGCCACCTGGACATGGTCCTGGACAACTGGCTTTAGGTGACCCTGCTTAAGCAGGGGAAGTTGGGCAAGATGACCTCCAGAGGTGCCTTCCAACCTCAACCAATATTTCCATTTATTATATAAGATTTTTGGCTTCCTGCTATGTCTTTGCTATGAGAGGCCTCCAACACAGTCAAGAAAAATTAGAAAAAATTTATGGGTTTTTGTCATTATAGTCATCAGATTTGCATCTCTAAATGCACACATGGCAGAAATCTCTCGAGTTTTACGTTACTTTTATGGATTTTTTTTCATATATTGCATTTTAGGATTCAGAAGCTTTCTGTTGTGCTTTTGAGGCCCACTATAAAAAAACCCACAAAGTATTATTAACAAAGCTGTAACTATTTTTGCTTGAATTATAGACACATTTATATCATCAAAGCCCAAATAGTTTTTTTTTATAGGAAGATATTTGTATGTGTTTCAATAAACATGCCTGAAAAGCACATTTATAAGCACGACAAAATAAATTATGCATCACTGATTTAAGGGAAATACACATTAAAATTAGGTATAAGCAATATCAGAAATGCCAGGCAAAGAACAAAGACAGAAAGCTTTGTATAGTTTAAGGCAGAGATTTCTCATTCTCACATTCACCAAAGGTAATTAGTCAGCTTGACTTTATGTTTCAGCCTGGAAATGTGTTATGATTCTTTGCTTTCCTTCATAGCTGCACTGCTACAAAGTTTAAAGATCCATGTTCTTACGATATTAGTCATGGTTTTGACAAATCTAGTCTCTTGTTTCTCGGTGTCAAGCAATGGTACAAGTTCTTCAACTACTCCAATACATGGATAATTACAACTTCTTAAAATATAATTTTATATGTGCAATTCTTGCTTTGTAATTCAGACAATGTAGGGTATAAAACTATAATTAAAAAATATTTTGATTACACTTTCAATTCAGATAGTCTCTTATCTTAACTGATGCATCAGTTTTTGAAGTGCTTCAGTTTTTCTATGAGCTAATGCATGTGAGCCTTTTTCTGAGAAGCACCAAATTGTCCTTCAAGACAATAATCATGCTAATGGGAAAGGATACCTTCACTTCAGCTGTAGAATAAGTATCATTCCATTGCTGTTTCTTTTGTTGCATCCTGATTAATTTATTCATGTTGATGTTGAGGAAATGAGCTGTGGCTTGGCCTTTGTGTGAGCAGGAATTTTTATTTGAAACTATATAGGGTGGTTACAAATTGTTCTTTTTAAGAACTACCTGTTATATTTACATGGGTTTGCCTTTAAACCAGGAAAGAACACCAAATTACAATTAATAAATTTTACCCTGCAATTCTTGTTCAACTCCAAGCCTCCATTTTCCCCTTCTTCCTCTCCCTGCAGCTGTTCAGTACAAATATTGAATTTGCAAGGAATATAAAATTTCATCCTATTTGTACAGTCTACACGTCTTTGAAAATAAGGAGCCACAGTCCAAGGTATAGGTCAGTGGAGTGGAAAGCTGGATTCTCATCCCAGTCTTGACAGTTTGTGAAATTTGTGTAGGATTCACTGCAGCTTATTTTCTGCAGGTATAAAAGGAAGAAAAATAATACCTATTATTTTCTCAAGTACTTTTGGGATTTAGAAATGTGAAATAGAATGTTAGACTGTGACATCCACAAAAATAATCTTGATGTTTCTGTAATCTCTGTAGATACAGTTAATATGAAGTTACTTGTTATGAACAAGTATGAACAGACCAGGAAAAACCTTATATGCATATATATCTCAACAAAGCCGATAGCATTTCATCCTGAAAACTATTGAAACCATTTAAAAATTGGAATTGTCTTTAAATTGGAATTCTGCCACTAACCAGAAAGTTTGAAGCTGTTTAGTCACTACTTGAAGTGAAAATTTTTTCTTTCTACATTTTAGCTCACTGTGATGCTTTCATTCTGGCATAGACTTCCTGGTAACACACCAGACTACTGCAGGGTGGTAGACACCATGTCATAAGTGACCTTGTTCTTTCTAGTGCGTTCATTACACAGATAATTATCTCAAATGCTCATGTCAAAAAACAGAACTGTTATTTTTTAAAACAGGAAAGGAAATAGAGTATGCCCGAAAAATTCACTCCCCAGTCTGGGCTCTGTGCAGTTCAAACAGTCCTTCTGCTTATCCTAAGCAATAACAGCTGGCATTTAGATAGACCATCTTTGCATAAGAGTATTTCAAAGTGGGAGGTGATTCTTCTCCAAGCTGAGAGAAACCCCAAGAAAACTCCACCCAACACTCATTTCTGCACTTTTCTATGTCTCTCTCCCCTTTGATCACTCCATTCACTAGAAGTTCTCTACCCTGTGACTGCCCCAGGAAAAGCCCAGTATTAATGTAGAGCCAACAGGCAGCAGGGGCAAGGATGTCCATCCACCCTTTGCCATGGCGAGATGACAAGACATCAGAAAGATTACTTTTTTTCTGGTGTAACCAGCCGAGGCCCACTGGTTAAAGAAAAACTGTTTGGAGCAAGATTGCATGAGGCTGCAGGAATTAAGGGAATTGCTGGAAACAGGGCTGCAGAGGAGGTGTACATAGGCAATGGTTGGAGCAAAGTGCCAGTCCTCTCTGAACCTGGATGTGTTACAGAAGAGGTTTGGGTGGGAAAGCAGGGAGTAACCTGTAAATATTGGAAGTTGGACTGTGATATTTGTAAGGGGAGCGTACTGCACTGAGGCCAGAGCTCAGGCCCAGGTCAGTTCTGCAAGGTAACAGGGAGCAGTGGATGTCACTCCAGAGGAGGTTTGATGTGTCAGGACGACAGCGGTGCTGGGGGCTCAGGGAGCAGCAGCGGTAGCTGGGAGGGTGACCCAGGTAATAACATAAAAAAGGAGCTCCAAAATAACATTTGAGAACAATAGCTTCTAGAGATATTAAGTTACAGCTGAAGTTACCCTGTCTGAAAGATTCACTAGTATCTATTACAAATTATTCATTTATCCCTAAATTTAATCAGTAACGTTTTACTTCACCACAATGTGGATATAGTGTTGGTTCAAATCTGCTATGAAGTCATATTCTGGTGTGGTCCTAATCAAAGTAGGCTGGATATTTAGGAATATCACTGGGTAAATGTTCACAGATATTTTAAGATACATATCTTTAACAGCTGACATTCATTAAAATATATATATATATTTAGATTTTGAAAGAGACAAAAGCATCAAAGAAAATATTTACTTCATATTCATTCAAACAGTTAGCGAATAGGTTTTCTTGTACTTCTTGTCCAAAGTTTGTTTGGTACTAAGATGATACTTTCAAGACATAAAGCTTCATCTCTGTCGTGGTTTGGCCTCAGACGGCCACAAAGAACCAGGTGGCAGCCGCTCGCACAGATCGAGCCCCCACCGCGGCCGGGAGGGGAAAATGGGAAGAAAAAGGCAACACTCGTGGGTTGAGACAAAGGCAATTTAACAGAACAGCAAAGGGGGCAAGAAACAACAACAACAATAACAATAACACCGACAGAGGAATATACAACCACGAGTACGATACCGCCACTCGCCGACCGGACCCGGGACGCCCCCCGACCGCCCCGCTCCCCCGGGGGGACTTCCTGTCCCTCCTCTTCCCCGGCTGGCTCCGGCTGCCCCCTGGGCATGGCTCCCATGGGATGGAATACCTGTATCCCTGCTAAGTCCTGGGGAGAATTAACCCTATCCCCGCCAGACCCAGGACAGTCTCTCTCTGTCATGTAATCAAATCTTTACCTCCTCCTCCTTCTGGCTTATAATGAGAAGTCATAGTCTCCTGTTTATAACATCTCAAAGGCAGTTACATGCCAAAAATTGCAGCCACTAGCAATGATACCGTTTGTTATGAAATTGTAAAATGTTCAAGTGTATATGGAATTGACTTTAATTAAAACTTGTCAAAAGAATAAATTTTCAAAGCACGAAGCCCACAGCATGCAGGACAATGGGGTTGTACTCTTCTAAACAAAGGCACTACATGTCAAATTAATTTCCTCTTAAATAGATTACTAACTCTCCCTGCTGTACCTCATTACATTTTCCAAACCAAGCCTAGGAAAAAAAGGAAGGGAGGGGAAGAAAAAAGAAAAAAAAAAAAACAAACACAGAAAGAACAAGATTAAACAACCACTCTCATAAAAATTAATGAAATTAATTTTTATAAAAATTATAAAAACTGAACAAAACTCCCATTGTGCTACAAGATGGATATAATATCAGATCAATGGGACACAAACCCTTTCTCTCTGAAATCTCTGTTTCCGAGCTAAACTGTCTCAAAAACAACTAAAAATCTCTATTAAAAACATCCGATTACTTATGTGAGTTGGTTTGAAGTCTCAGTTCATTCCCTAATGGACTTGTAACCCATGTAGAAAATACGTGTGAAAAATCAGGTGGAATTCTCTCTGTCATCCAAAAACATATCTCAGCTTGTGCTTTTTAAACAGATCCTCTTCTTCCATCAGCAACTTACGGTGTTTAATTTCATTCTTCTACATAGTTATGGGTGAGGTGTGTCAAACCCAGAGCTAGATTGTTTATTAGACACATAAATATTTATCTTATGATTCACAGAAAATCCCCAATTTGCTTCTTCATGCTATTCTTTTACTGTACATAAGCCGGAAAAAAAATCAAGCCCCAGAGCCGTACAACCTAAAGGCAAATAAATATAAGACATAAGTATGGTGAAGACTTTCTGTATCCCAGGTGCACTATGCAGGTTGTTTTTTCTGGGAATAAGGTAAATAAGCAAAGAAGAAGGAAAGAAAAATGTGTTTCACTTTGGGGAACAACTACACAAGAAGTCAGGGAGAAGCCTACAACAGCTGTCAAATGTAACCCATAAATCTCTTGTACTTTAATATGTCCCCCGTACAGACTTCTTACTGTACACAGTTACTTTTTTTGCTTTTGATTTTATGGTTGTTTACATACTTAAAATTAATGTTAATAAAAAGAAATTGTTTGGGTTCTCAAGTGAGTAAAACGTAAATGTCAGATTTATATTAGCTGCACGTTCTCAGTTCTTTCCCTTTACATTTCCTTTCTTTTCATTGAGTGAAGCAGGCATTCTGTGGGGAAAAGAAAACCCCATAAGTGTATAATTAGAGTCAATAACCACTGTATACACACAGAGCTTCTGACTTGAAGCTGGGAAATGGCCAAATAGATATGTTCTTTTCCTAATTTTTGACTATTTGACTTAACAACTTACACATGGCAAGGAAGTTGTTAACATTATTGTTTACAAGTTACCTGTTGCAAGGAGGTTGTTAACCTGAAGAGAAGATGTGGTTCTGGTTCCAGGTATAATGAGCAGAACCTGATCCAATTTTAAGGAATTTCTGCTATGATGAAGAATATCGTTCCCATACAACCTCCAGAAGAAAAGCTGGAGCTGTATATGAACTTCAGGAACTGATTCAAAAAGGCACACTGGCCTACCTGGTTTTCACCTTGTCCCCTCCAAACTCAACCCCATGCCAGCTGTTCTGACAAGTCCCAGGGCAGTAATTTTTGTTAGTATTGCTTTTGCAGTGGTGTATTTCAGGCCTACAAATGTTCTCTTTTCTTCACTATCGTTTCATTAGACTGCTAAATCTTTCCTAGGAAGTGCAACTGAGGATGGAAACACCAATTTTTAAAGCTACATAATTAAAAGCAAAACAATGAAAACTCATATGACAAAAGGTATAGAATAAAGCATGAGACCTTTCTCCCTTACAAATGTCAGGAGTTCAAATAATCACTTAACAGATGAAAGGTTCTAGAAAGTCACCAAAATATATTTAGGAAATATAAATAAAAATGCACAGAAACCTAATTTAAATTGTTAAATAAAAATAAATAAAAGCAAGTATTAAATATTGTTGTTTCTGCTCTAAAGATTCAAATTAGATTAAACTTCAAAACAGAGATCAATTTCATTATGAAACTCGGGTTGTCTGCCTCACATAATGATTGATTGCATTGCTTGTGGTGAGGTGCTAAGCAGCTGTATCTTCCATAGATAGCAAAAAATTAAAAATATATATATATAAAAAAATCTGATCACCATCTACAAAAGCTTTATGGACATGTAAAGGATGTGTAAAGGCACAGAAGATAACCAGGACTGAGAGTCTTCATCCAAAGGTGGGTCAACTTCTTTGTTATGGACCCATAAAAAAAGAAAACATATTAAACACATCCCAGTTCTTTTTGACAAAAAATCCCACAACATCTTGTAGTAACCTATATTTTATTCAAGTAAGCAGAAAAATAGTCTATTACTTACAGTCTCAGTTGGTCTCAGTTGCAGTAGATAACAGCAGTATCCCAGTAACCAAGGTCTATAGCCACACTGAGGATCAGTACAAAGGACTAATAAGGATATATCTGCAAGAAAATGAACATATGTGAAATGTTCTACAAAATGTACTTTGACTCTTTAACAGATAGATCTGTCTTATCCCATCAAATGTGTGCCATGTATCATTTTTTTTAAAATTTTGAGCTGTATTTCTTCCATCCTGCATTTATTTACTCCTTGCGCTAGTGAAGCGGTAAAAACTTTCTTAAGTCAAAAAAAAATACTAAGTAACAGAAATATTTACTTTCTCTGAAGATAATATTAAGCCATAGGTTATTTCCAGCCTACAAGGAGCTGATAACAAGTACTGCATTAGGGAAGATAGCAGGATATAAGCAATGACCCTGGAATATAAAGTGTGGGAACAGACTGGTAACCAGTCAACCACCTGCTACCTTGTATGCAACAAATAAGCATTTTCAAAACCCATTTTGTTATTCAGCTAATGTAAATCAGTGGCTTGGACGAAGAAACATACTCTAATAAGGAACTATCACATGGGTTTTTACAACCACCGTAATTTTTTTTTCAACATTACTCATAAAAACAATAGATTTTAAAAAAAAATAAATATTTTTGAAGAAAGAGCATGTCCACAGCTATTTCTCTTTTGTCTTTTTTATGGGCAAATATGGAGTAAAAATTGGCCAATGCCAAAAGTTACATTCAGCCACTAATGAAGCCATGCAATTCACACATATTCAGCAAATATTCAAGTTATGCTTCCCACAGAAAAAACAATCCACCAAATTCACAGACTTTAGTAAAAATGGTGCAAAAATGGACCTCAAAAACTATTCTAAGCTGACAGCTCTCAGATGTTTTCTCTTATTAAAGATATTCAGTGGCAGGGAATCTACAATGTTCCCAGGAGATTTATTCCAGCACTACATTATGCTTACAGTTCAAATATTTTTCCAAATGTGTAAACTGAATTTTTCTTGCTGCAACTCAAATAGATTACTTCTTGTCTTATCTACCCTGAACCTGTAGGAAAGGTCACCTCTTCTTCTTTACAACAAAATTGTCTAACTCTGGGCAGTAATCATGTCCCTATTTAATATCTCTTAAGTCCAGTAAACATTCACAGTCTCAATCATTTTTTTATATGTCATGTTGTCTCAACCATCTCCCGTCGGGCCGTATCTTTCCTGAAGTTCATTCAGTGCCCAGCAGAGAACACAGCATTCCTGTGAAAGGCTTTCCAGTATTAGACAGTGCAGACGTATCACTTCACAGATGTGTATCTGTAGAGCTGGTTGTTCTCACTAAATTACAGTACCTTGTGTTGTCTTGAAGAGCATTGTATTATTTCCATATCGTATCTCTGATCTGTTAAGACATGCTGGATTCTAATCCTTCCTCCAAAAGAATTTAATTCTCTCCTAGTTTCAGGTAGTCTGAAACAGCAATAATTCAATTGGTTAATAAAAGGTTTTAATAACACAAGACCCACATGCCTTACATTTCCATTTTGAAAAAAATCTGTGAAAACTACTCTGTATATTTGTGCAACCACTTTTGAAACCCATCCTATAGTACTTTTTCTAAAGAACATGTCTCAATAGCTTGTTTATAAGTAAGTTGGGTGAAAGTGTCAAAAGCCTTTCTGAAGCTAGGATATGATATCTACAATTTATTTCTGTAGAGAAGTCTCTTACCTTCCAGAATTATTGAGGAAATTGAAGTGTCTGGTTTATAAACCCCATCTCCTTTTTCCTTTACTACCTCTTCAAAGATGGACACCATATTTGCCTTTTTTTTTAGCCTTCTAGTATTTCATATATTTTTCAGAAATTACCAATGAGAACTTTTCTGAAATTGCCTCAGTGCTTTACGAATCCTAAGATGAAAGAGATCTCCAAAGTCCTAATTATTTTGTTATGGTCAATATGAGGAATTACACTTTATTAGAAGAAAAAAATCTGTGTCCCAGTTGTGTATCGCTACATTCCAGGACAGATGGGCTTAATTTCTACTTTGTGACAGAGTTGGGTACTGATCACAGTAGCATCTCAGGACCACAGTGAGTCGTTTAGAACTGTCTACATTCAATTTGGGCTACACAGAAAATATGATGGAAGACCGGAAAAAATCAGGGGAAAAAATGTATTAAATGAAAAGTTGCATTCATAAAATTGTATCCTGTTCTATTCCAAACCTGATAGCAGGAGTGAATAAGCACATTTTTAAATGATGTTGTTTCATTTTCAACATTTCATTTTCTGTTCATCTGAATCACAGACTTTGCTCTATAAAACAAATAGTTCCATGATCACAGGAGTGATGAAACTCTGGTTTATCTGGATTCACGTCTGTTGTTGACTGATGGTGTGATTGCATCTTTCTCAAAATTGGGAATACTTAAAAGGGCTGTCTCGCATGTGACTTGTCTAATGCCCACCATCAAAGAAGCCCACGCTGCAGCCTCTGTAGAAAAGAAGATTCTTTGGTGTTTGTCCTCCTTCTGTCCAAAGTTTTCACATTATTTTTATGAATTCAGGAATTCTTTTCCTGATAAAAGGCTAAATCAGATCATCTTCCTCCCAATAGTTGAAAAGAAAACCCTGAGACTGTGAATCCTGCAATAAAACACCTTAAGTCGGGCGAGCTGATCCCACCTTTAGAATATACTTGTAATGGACCAGGAGAGTTTAATATTTTTCTGAACCATCCTTAGTTTTTCTCCCTTAATCATCAAGTGTAGTTTAACAGGAAATGTCTTCCTGACACAAACCTTGAAGACTGCTAAAAAGTAAAAATATCACATCCTAGCAGAGATATTTTTTTTCTTGCCCTAGCTTTCACCTTCAGTGTCAGGAAACATAGAGAGAGAAAGAAAAGACGTGGACACCTGAAGACTTGTCAGCTCAAAATCTTCAAACTAAATTTGATCAGTTCCTTCTGTGAGTTAATAACATGGACTATGGCAAATAACAGGAACAAAGTTTTACAGACAGATGTAACCCTGGGATAACACAGCAGTCAGTTAGCACAGCAAGACAAGACATTCAGCAGATTTTGTTAGTTAGTACAAGATTCAGAAATGCAAGACAGAAGGTTAAAAAAATCAGCCAGCAGCTCACAAACATTTGCATCATGTATGGAATGAAAGCTTAGATTTTTGTTCATAGGAAATGGGATCTCTGCTTGATTATTCCAGAAACTCAGCAGAAAAGCACATGTGTAACCAAAACAGGGAACTGACAGGGAATCCACTTTTTGCTAAGGAAAAAAAAAAATTCACAATTAAGTAGTTAAAGAATTTGTGCTGCCTACAAGATGAATCTAAAATGGTTATGGGCTATCACTGCTGATGGGACCTTCTTATCAAAACATCCCTATTAAAATGTAAATTATCTTATTCTTTTTAACTGGCTAATAAAACAGCTTTTTTACAATTGAGAAAGTTATTCTTGGATTTCACCTGGTAAGGGCATGTCTTCACCTAGCAGTTATTTTGCAGCAATTTGGAATGTGATTTTTACAAGAGTCTCTACGCTGCACTACTATCTCCTGCAAACATGTTCCATGCCTAAAGTCTTTTTATGAAGCACATTAGTATACTTTAAAAGTGGAGGAACCTTGCTCACATTTAGCGTAGAGTGAGAAGGTACATGTACAGAAGGAAGTAAAAAATAAGCCTCCGTGCTTATGCTCTGAGGGTAGCAGGGTAGAGGTGAATATGTTCCTATCCAAATGAGGAGGACACACTCAGACTGTCTGTGGGATTTGCGTCTCACCTCTGCAAACTGCTAACTCATGACCACACATTGTTTGGGACATTTTGGATTGACACTGGCCAAAAAACATACCAGGGACCATGATAGTTTACCAATATGATCACACACCAGTGATCAAGGTCTATCCCCCTGACTGTGGTGCTTGGTTTACTGTTGCAGAGCCAGGCAGAGACTGATGGGGACTTAATGCAGACTAGTTGGAGACCATGACTGCATAGCCTACCTTACTGCACACTAATTTCTCTTCTAAACAATCCTCAGCCACGGAATGGGACCCAAAATCTGTTTTACAGGAGATAAGTAGCACCAGTGAATTTTCTGAGGGACAACCTATGACAAAATTGGCTAATGACACAGAACAAAACCTGAGTGCTACATTCAAAACTGACAAAGCTTGAAATCAAAACCTTGCTTTGACATGTCTTTGTTCTGACTAGGTCTGAAGGCTTTAATAATTTACTCACATAAAATGGCTTTATTAATATTTAAGCTCAAAAATGGGTAGGCATGTAGAAAATAACATTAAAACCATGGGATCTTTTTTTCCTTTATTTCCTCTTTAGTCATTTTTTACAGCTGTAAATATGGATAGAGACATTATATTTTATATTGATATCCTGCCTGGCATACTGGAGAAAATGTAAAATGACATTTATCTACATGCTGAATCATATAAGCAACTGTTGCTTACTCTTAAAATGTGACTGCTCAAGTCCGTGTGCACACACACATGCACAGACACACAATTGGTATTTCCTTATCACACACATTAACTTTCTCTATATGCAATACCAACAGAAATCCTACAAATTCCTTAACATCTGAAATGAGATGTGTTTATTTAGTTTCATTACAATCAAGGGAAAGATATTTTCTTTTCTCAAGAGGTATTTTAAAAACAAAAACATTCATAAGAGCTAATTAGTGTTTCTTTCGCTGATTTCCATCTCTTTGTTCAGACATGCATGCAATTCCCAATCACAGGCACTCACTTTCCATCAGCCTCTGCAGGACTGGCTTTCAATCACACAGACAGCTAGGCAACAGAGCTAGATTTTTTTTTTTTTTCCAAGGTCTAATTCAGAAACATACATAGCTGTCCTTTCCCCTGAGAGTATGAAGGCAGCAGTCACACTGAACTTAAATGCACCTGTTAGCTGAAGTCATTCTGAAGCGGACTAATTGGCAAAGATAACTGTTAAGAAATGGTAGAAATATGTTTTTTCTGTAGACTGGCTGCTAACAGGTTGGTTGGGTTTTGCGGAGGGGGGAAACGTTGTGGGGTGGTTTTGTTTGGTTGCTGGGTGCTTTTTTCCATAAAACACAAAGGAGGAAGACAAATTATGCTGAAAAAAAATATTACTAAAACTTGTATGTATTTGATCCTTAACCTAGGACTGAATCAATATAATTTTTATTACATGAAATCTTAAAATTAAAAGGGAGTATTTGGGGTGAGATTAGTGTGATCATCCAAATTAGCCATATCTTCTAGGAAATAAAAGGGTGAGGGCACAGGACCAAGCACTGGCATGCAATTGCTCATAGCATTTGACATTTAGCAAGCTCCATGTTGCATCATTAATGCTGTTTACCCCCAGTGCCTGGGCACAGTTTGGGGGCTGGCTGAGCCCCAGCGGACACTTTTTATGCAGCCATCCTGGTTCGGGGGTGTAAGAGAATTCAGCTGGAGGGATATGATCTGTGTCGTGCCAGTAGGCCTCAGGCCAGAGAGGAGCCCTTGCTATCATTTTATTTATCAGTCCGGCTATACTATTAGCTTATAGAGCAAAACACATGAGAAAATGTGATAGATGGTGGGATTCCTCCACACTTCTCCCTTAGAACACAGAAAAGGCTTGATTTCCTTAGCAGACGTAAACAAACCTAGACCTAGACCTAAAAGAAACTTCTTTGGAAAAGTCAGAACCATCGAGCCATCTGCTTTATATGTTATAGCACAGCGCACAACTAAAATTTTCCTTTTAGATCATCACATCCCACGTGCATTATCTCAAGAGCACTTCGTCTTTCTGTTTACTTCACACTCAGGAAATAGCTACAAAACTATATTTAATCTTAAGTCAGTTGAGTGTTACCTTGAAAGTTTCTTTCTTGATGTAGTCTAACAAATCCAAAGAAATTCATACCAAGTTCATGCCAGTCTAGAAGGCACGGAGAGGATGAAGTCTTTCTTCTGAGCCACTGAACTAGCAAGGATACAAAGGCAGATTACTGTATTCTATAAAGATGACAAGACATTACCATAGCAGTAATACTGTAGAACTACTAACACCACTTAAAAAGGCAAAAGAGCAGCTCATCTACCCATGGACAAGGTACTAAAGCAATTGGCATTTGAAGGAGAAAGCACCACTGATGGCAAGAGCTCTGCACCACCCTGGCCCCAGCAGTGACCAGGCACACGGAGTTGTCCTGCTGCCACCTGCAGATGAGCAGACGGCATGACAAAGGCTTCAATATTGCAAGTGGTATTAAGAGCTCTGCAAAACCATGTAGGAGCTATATCCACGGGACCAGGACTTACTGACATGTGAATGACCCCAGCATTTTCTCGGCAGAGGAAAAGCACAGACAATAAAGAGCAGAAGTGTCAAGAATCAGTTGAATCTGGAGATTCATTTTCAGATATACAGGCTTTTATGTCAAGGTCACCAGTGCAAAATCCAGCTAATAATCTGTCTACAGCAGCTCTTGTAGATACCAGTGAGAGGTGAAGCTTCCGCAGTTCTGACTGGTAAAACAACTAATACTGATATTCTCAAAGTGAAGCACACTTTGCCATCACCTTACAGACCCCATGGGCTTTAAGGGTGACATCATGAAGTACACCTTTGTTTCTAAATGCACAGGAGACTTTTTTTTACAGAACTGACATACGAGACTTTATATACTCAATTTGCCTTAGAAACAAAAACTAGGAAAGCTCGACTAAAGCCCATCCTGGGCAACAGTAACTGGGAAGCTGAACACAAGCAGTTTAAACTGCAATAGCAAAGCCCCATGATGGAAGTCCATGAGGAAATAGGAGATATGCAAACACGGCGGTGTGTGCACTGTTGTGGAAGATGAGAATTACACAGCCTTAAGCTGCATGTGAAATTTGTCCTGGACTGCAGAAGGGCCCTTTTATTAACTTGCACAGTGAAATGTTTAATAATGTTTATACTTTTCTTACAATATCTTCTTCTTCTTCTATATGCAAGGCTAGGTCAAAGCTTATGGGTGGATAAAGTATATGGAACTGTAGCTAAATCAATGTACAGTAAGCCAGAAGGATGTAGCAAACTACAGAAAAAAACTGCCCCCAAGTTTTCTTTAATCTTTAGACCCAAAACTGTGTTGGTGATGTTTTTTACTCTGATTTGTTTAACAATGTACATACAGTAATAGAAGATATATCTCTCTCCTTATGAAACACAACTGTATTTTTGGACAGCAAATTATTATATGACTAAAATTATAAATAGAAATGCTTAGGAAAATATTTTGGAACGGAAAATGGGTATATTATATAGTATAGTATATTATTTCCTAGAGAAAAGGAGGCTGAGGGGAGACCTTATCACTCTCTACAACTACCTGAAAGGAGGTTGTAGAGAGGCGGGGGTTGGTCTCTTCTCCCAAGTTACAGGCAATAGGACAAGAGGAAATGGCCTCAAGTTGCACCAGGGGAGGTTCAGGTTGGATATTAGGAAAAATTTTTACACTGAAAGGGTTATTAAGCATTGGAATGGGCTGCCCAAGGAAGTGGTTGAGGCACCATCCCTGGAGGTATTCAAAAGATGGGTTGACATAGTGCTTAGTGACATGGTTTAGTGATGGGTTGTGGGGTTTTTGTTTGTTGTTTTTTTTTGTTTTGTTTTTTTTTTATCAGAGTTAGGTTGATGGTTGGACTAGATGATCTTAAAGGTCCCTTCCAACCTAGACAATTCTATGATTCTATTATATTTATATACTACAATTAATTTATAATTTAAAATAAGATTTTTATTGAATTTCTGGTGAAGAATGCACATACATTATTATTAGACTGAAATTTTAGAAAAGATGGCCAATGAACCAATGCCACTAGAAGTCAGACCCAAAATCCAGAGCTCCAACAATTCAAGAGTTTGTTAGTTCCAGTTAGTATGGTTTTCATTATGCGTAAGTGAAACATTACCAGACTATCTAAGTTTCATTTACTCCTGAATCACCTGCTAGAAAAAAGCAAAACAAAGACATTCAAAAGTACCAGAGGGGAAGCTGCTCCTCTGTCATCTACCTTAAAGTGATACAAATTTTTAAAGGTCACTTCCTAACTAAGTAGCCAGCTGCCACTTAAAACATTTTATTGTAAATAACTGTGGGAATCTGTACCATTAATGAACCTAATATGTTTGTATATGCTACAGCCATTTTTATTTCAGATATGTCTCTTCATCATCTTTCCTCTCCAGGTATGTTGCTCTGGACTTAAAAAAATGCATCCTAAAAACAAACAAAAGCCTAGTGTCTGAAACTGCTTACTTTTTTTTTGTCAGGGAATAGTGAAATTAACAGTCCAAAATGATAAAAAGATAATAAAAATACAATAGCCCTCTTCAGAAGAACTGATGGGCACCTGTTGTCCTGTTTTATATATTCATATACCTGCTTTTACGTTACACAAAAAACATAAGAGTTTTTCTAATATCTGAAGCACTGATAAAAACAAGAAAAAAAAATCAATTTCTTTAAATCTCCTTTAAAATTGGTAAACATTTGGGTAAGGAGTCACTTAGCCTTCAACAATAAATTCACTAGGTTTCTGCTAGAATTTATAACAGTTTAAAAACAAATTCATATTGGAAAATATATAATTTCTCATAAACTAAAACGTTTATTCTAGTGTCACTTTTTAACTTTTATGTGGCAAAACAATAATCCATAATTATTTTTTTTAATTATATAGATAGAAAATCAAGGTTATGGTATTTCATCTGGAAAATGATACCAATACTGTTCTCTTTTCCCTATTTTTTCCTTTAAAATTGGAATTGTCCTGTTTTAAAGCTGAATCTATCTCTATTTCTCTTTGCTTCACAATTTACTCGTATCCATTTTCCATTGCTATAACTGAGAGATAAAACATGAAACTGAGTTTATGGAAAACACTGTTTTTCAAGTCATCAGTATATTTTTATACAGATGACTTTCTGTTTCGTCATCTGTATATTTTTACGGGATTATCATAAACCTCATTTTGTTACTCCATTTCCAATATTTTTCTCTACCTTGGCACCACTGGCTCACTGCAAAATCCAAATTATCATGAACAAAGTCTGTCTTTTATTTCTCTTCTGAGCTGCACAGAGGTGCTTTGCAATACAAACTTCAGGCACTTTCCTTGGAGGAGCTACAACACGTGATACTACAGATCTAGTGAGAAACCGTAACAGAGACTGGCCAGGATGAAAGTCAAACAGTATCATCTTATGCCTTCAGTTTACTTAACACTGCAGCAAACGGAGGGAGGCACATATCCCATTTTAGTCAAAATATTTGGATTATGATATGGCACATTGCATGAAGATTTATATTTCTCAGATTTGGCAGAATCATAATTTCAAAGTCACATATTTAAAGAATGTCAATGCTACACACTTTGTATTTATATTTTAAAATTACCTGACTGTATTTGAAAGCACTTATCATTTGTTATAGCATATGCTACAAAAAGTGAAACCATCTGCTTATGAAATCAAGTATACATCTATTTTATGACTCTGTGTGACAAGACCAAACCATTTTTATTTTTCTCCATTTAATCTTCTTTCTGGCGTTGCTCCCCAGCCTGCTTTCTCCTTCTCCTCCCACGTTCAGCTTTTATAACTTCAGTTTTCATGGCCATGTACTCTGGCTGGTTAGCCATCCACTTCTTCACCTTTTACCTCCTCATTTGATTATAAATCTGAGAACTTATGTCCCATATACCAAAACAATAGACAGCCTGAACACTTTCTTTACCATTGCATCTCCATCACTTACCTCTCTGTTGGTTCTTTCTTTGGAGGTGAAGGAGGGGAGCAGGCAAGAAGACTTAATTCAGCACAGGAGATGGCAAAAAACGAGTCAGTAGACATCAGTGGACTGGAAGTCAAGAAATAGCCTTTGACAAACACAGGTAAATTGTGTGTTAGAATGGGCTGTAGTCCAGTTTTGAGGTAAATTTACAGTGCCATAACATTTAAAAAGCTTAATCCTAGGCTACAGTTCCTCCTAGCCTGGATTCCGAAATTCCTGAATAACCCTAATTTAGAGATCAAAACATGTCTTAAACCATCCCTGATATACAGCCTAAATTTAAGGTAATGTTTTTCACAATAAGAGTGGCTGGGTGCTGCGATATGATTCCCTAAAGGCTGTGAAATCAATCAATGTTCCTGGAAATATTTATATCTCACCTGGAGAAGGCTCCAAACAAGCTGACCTGCTTTTGGGAACGGCTCTGCTTTGAGCAGTGGATTGTACTAAATGACCTCTGAAGTCATCTTCTGACCAAAATTATGACCTAATAATTATGTTATAATTCTTTTATACCTGAGAGACAGTTAGGGAACTGACCACAGGCATGTCTTTATTCTTATCTACTTCTGCTTACAGACAGGGCAAGGACGATTGAATGAATAATGAAAGGTCGTGGATTCTAAGCATCCAGCTTCTATATGGATTGAGGACTGCTTTTACTTCATCTGCCAGGAGGTAGGCCAATATGTAACACAAGACATTGGAGCATGGAAGTGTCTTCATTCCTGGAACAGCAGTAAACCTAAACCAGAAACCCCAAACTTCAGTACTTTTATCATGGATGGCTTTAGTCCCTGAGGACTATAGGAGTTGGCAGCTTTTCTGTCTGAGACAGAACACATGAACTCTGAAGAGCCCAAACCAAGTTAAATGCAACACCTATTACCAAAATATGCAATTAATTTCATGAAGGCCTAGTTTCATAGCAGATTAAGACAAAGTCAACAATGGTCTGAGAAATTAAAGATCTCTGAACTGTAGCTGGACTAGTTTCAGCATTTAGTTGTTGAAGCCAACCAATGGAGCACAATTAAGATTAATAGGGTTTTTTGCTTACTTGAAAATACATATAAGATGATCAATTATAAAAGAAAAAAAATCTCTTCTTTTCCAAAGAGTTATGGTCTTACTCCTGTTAAGTTTCATTTGTAGAAGCCTATATTCAAACATTCCATGAGAAAAAAAAAACAATAGTGAAACAAGGTATGCTAATTCTGAAATGTCACCTGAAGAATTAGATTATCAGAGTCTGCTTATTGAGATATCTTTTGTGATTAAGGTTTATGCTGACAGTTCTGAATTAGAGGGTGCAGTTGATTGAAATGAGCTAATTCAATTTATAACTGCAGACTACAAAAAAGAAATAGCTTGTTTCAGGTTCAAAGTGCATTTAATTCAACCTTAATTAGGAGAATATGTAAAGAAAGTGTAGGGAAAATTGCTTCCAATTTATCGCAAAAAGTAAAATCAGTAGCTTATAAGATCAGTCTTTAAAGAAAAAATGGACAATTTGAGAGTATTGTTCATTATTCAATACACATGTTTCTATATGTCATGCAAATTCTCTGAAATTAAACTCATAAAAGTCCAT
>KZ505701.1:1469664-1483689 GCA_002844005.1 Limosa lapponica baueri
AGCCTGTGCTGCAGAGTTTATAGACTAAAACTCAACCATCACAACCTATAGAATGAAAGATACCTATATGCACAAGAGAGAAAACAACTCAATGGGCTTGACAGAGTTTCTCTGTCCTCTACCCACAGAATATGAATCTCTACAGTGCAAGCACAAGAGGACAGAGTTATGATTTGAGTATGGGTGCAGTGATCTGCAAACACTCTAAGCTTCTTTTTGAGGGAGCTCTTACCACCCTGATGATCTATTGAGACCTCAGGCTGCATCAGGAGCTGGGTAAGGTTGAGCCTCCAGCCCAGGAAGGAGAGCACTATGCCCCGTCATCAGCCTAGTGTAGGTGGTACATAGTATTATATAGAAAAACAGACTTCCCAAAATGAAAAGATCTATGATGTGAAATTAAGTGTTTCAAGAGGATTAAGAAATGGCACTGTCTCTGAATTGCCATGGTCAAGCATCACTGTTTAAACCATGCTGCCCTTTCTCGAGTGAGCTGAGTTACCTTGACTGATTTGGTTCACTTCGGCCTGACGCTGCCAGAAGTGAGGAGCAACGAAGCTGAGGTTCATGATAGAAACTGAATAAATGCAACAAACCATAGATTCCAGAAATACTCAGCTCTTTCTACCAGAGTTCATACTGAAAGCTGTCCTTTCTACTGGTATTAATGGCTTTGTGATATCCTTTGAAGCAGTGTTTGTGATTTGGTTATGGCCTTCGGGGGCTAGAGGCAACTAGACACCTATAGCCAAATAAAGGAAAAAATAGAACTGTTCTATGTCATTTCTAAGTTGTATCCAGAAGATTTTTTTTAATTGAATATTATTTTTTGTTCAAAGCAACAGCAGGGGTGAATATTCTGCATGTATGCACACATCTCATTAACAAAGGAAATAGTTTGTTCTTGAAGCCCAAAACTTTCTCAATCACATAGAAACTAAGACAGTAAAATGATCTTTTTTTTAAATAAAATGACAAGCAATTACCATAGCTACTAAATAATTACTATAGGCAGATGATAGGTATGAGAATAAGGAAATATTCCAATTATCCTAGCTTGTCATAGGAAAAATAACAATCTCAGAAGTAATACAGAGTGTGCTAGACTAAAAATTATGTTGCCTGTCTGCCATTATTATCAAGAAATGCAAAGTGTATAGCATTCGCCAACAGCCAGAGGTTATTAGAAGCCTGCTAAATTATAAAAACCCTCTGGAATTCCTAACTTCTCCCTCTGTCTTAAAGAAAACGCATACCACAACTTCCAGGGCAAGAGGTAAGACTGCTCGTCTTCCCCCAGGGAGGGAAGCTGAAGAGCTGCCAGAGGAGGAGAAAGTTAATTTTGCACATTCTGGGACTATATAAGCTCTTATAAATATACATTTCAAGAAGTCACCTGGGTCTACTTTATAATATGGTAAAAGCAGGACCAAAGCCAGCCAGTAGCAATGCCTGAATGAAGGAAGCACATGATGCATGGAGCCCTGAGAATGAGGTACACAGAGATCAGACATATTGTAGAAACTTGTGCTCATGGTTTGAGAAAGGTGAGGAAGGAGTGCAGCTTGCTGGGGCTCTGCAGGACCTCTCTGGAAGGGGCTTGCTTGCATTGCTTTGTGCTCAATTTCCAAAAAATCGTGTTTTCACAAACAATGCAGACCATGGTTGTTACATGAGTGGATAGATTTGTCACCGCGTCTGAAGAGCACAGCTAAATGTGCCATCCTCCATTGTGTTGTCATCTTTAGGTAAGTTCAGGTCAGCTAACACAATTGCAATCCACAGTTTCTTGTGGGAAGACAAAAGCATACTCTGAGAACACCAAACCACAAAAACCCAAGATTAGGGAACTGTCATTTTCAAACACTTTTGGCTACCATGAATCATTAGTAATGAATCATCAGTTTTTGCCCATTATTACATTAAAAAAAAAAAATTTAAAAAATCACCTGCTTGGGAAAGTGCATGACTTGACAGTCACAGATTACACTGAGTCCCAGAGTCATGGTTTCCCCAGCTCCTCTTCCAGGGAAATGGTGGTGTATTGGCAGAAGGAGAACAGATTCAAGCACCTGGGGAAGTTCAATGACATTGCTCTGGAGCATGCTGTTACAGCAGTCGCTGACTTCTACTGTGGCAATCATCTGTCCCATTTTATTTGTTTTATATCCTTCATTTAAGATTAAAGTCAGAAATAAACCTACCAAATTATCCTGAAACAGGTAAGTCTAGGGCAAAGCTTTCTTTGCCCACGACTCTTTAACATATCCTCACATTATCAACAAGTTTAGTTCTATTCTTTGATATTATTCTTGTTACGAGAAGAATGGAATCAAAATAGAAATAAGCATTGCAATGGATACATGAGACCAGAAGATAGCTGCTATTCTGCCATCAGCTTGATTCCTTCAGAATGAAATCTTTAATGGTCTGTGTACAGGCTATAATAAAGAATTATTTTAATACAAGATTACTTAGTACAACACAGGTTTCAATTCGTACAAGTCCTGTCATCACAGAACAATGCAATCATTTGCAATATAAATGATTTACTTCTGAAATGCTCAACATAAAATATTTCAGATTCCTGGCTAGTTAATATTTTGGGAAAACACCTGCTAATATTTTCTAGTTTTGCTCACAATCTTACTTTATATTAGAAATTTATGACAATATTAGAGGTTTAAGATTTCTACCTTTCCTTCTCAAGGTGATTCAGTTATGAGGATCTAGCCCTGTTGCATTTTGCAGATGAAGAGAAACCTTTTTCGTTCAAAAAAAGTACAAAACCTCCTCGGGAGTTACCAGTGGAACAGGTTCTAAAAATAAAAATTCATAACAATATTAAGACTGTGTGCTTAACAGATCAAAATTCAGTTTAGGCAACCAGGCAAAGGGAAACTGCTATTATAACACTTTGAGAACTGGCTACAAATAAAAAGATAAACAAATCATTGGCTTAATTTTTTTCATATCCCTGCATCATTGGTATTGATTTGATATGCTAACCTAGCTAATATCTGTAGCAAGGGCAAGTTTGTAGGAAGAGAACATTTGAGAAAGCAAGTTTGTTTCAAAAAAAAGAAATGGGAAAATAAAATATCTAGTAAGATTTGAGATATTTATTCATATTAAGAATAAAAAAAAAGCTCACCACTGCCTGCAGAATGCATAAAAACAGGGTTTTTTCATAAATTTGCAGATTAAGAATTATTAACAGAAATTATTGAATATTCATTTGCAAACAACTTGAAATTAACTGCAAAGTGGAATTAATTGGCTACAGTATTTAATAAGTAGTTTTTCATATCTATCCTAAGCAAAAGTTTAAAGATGAAATTTAAATAATTATAATAAAAATACTTAGATCTTACAGTGCTTCTCATCTACAGTTCTTAAAGTATTTGAAAAGATGCTTTTTAACAGCTTCAATTTACCAAGCAACTTGCTAGAACCAAGACCTTGAATTTAATTTGTAAATAATACCTACACAGATATGCTATCACACATTTGATATATACTATATTGTTTATTATTGATCCACAAAATTGAATATAGTCATTTTACCAGGGAGCCAATATCATTGTTATTAATTATATGGAACACAACAGCGCTAGACAAGCAAAGGGGAGGAGGACACCAACTGCTTTTCCTTCCAAAATCTCATCTCCTCTGGTGTCGCATTTTAAACACCATATACTCTGTCATTTTCAAATACTGCCAAAAATAATTTTTTAGCATGAAAAGACTTAGCTTGAATCCAAATAAAATCATAATAGTGCCACTAACTGGCTTTACTGAATGCTTTTATGCAGAAAAAGGACATTTTACTTTATTTCAGGAGGCTCATACAGATTTGGCTAAGCACATATGCAATGGAAAATACAATTTCCTTCTAGCCACAGAAAAAACTTCCAAAAGCAGAATCCTCATGTTTTTCTTTCTTATTTTCTTTAATGCTTCTAAGGTTTTTAAAAGCGTAACACTAGTTTTGAAGGTACTGTGAAGACATTTCTCACCTCCGAAATGAACAGACACAAGTAACAAAGATCCATCACACAACTAGTTAACATCAGAAGTCAAAACACAGATCAAGAAGATCAAGGGCCTGTCTATTCTGGTGGGTCTATATCCTTCCTCTGCCTGAACTCCAACCATTTCCTTTATCTGCTTCAGGAAGCAGAGCAAAGCACCATGATCAGGTTAAAACACCCCATGAAGAGTCTGGTACATTACCAAAGGAATTGCACCATGCGGAAATGATAAAAGTACTGAAATCTGAAAGGAAGACTGGCCAGCCTGGGGTATGGGCTGGCCAATTCAACATCTGCACCTGGGTGAGAATGCATGTGCCTGCAGATATGACTGTGATGGTATTGCCCTTGCTAGCTATGCAATAGATAAAAGGTGTCAGCAGAGGACAGAAAATGATTGTACATATGTAAGTGTCATTACCAAATCACAGAATGGTCGAGGTTGGAAGGCACCTCTGGAGGTCATCTTGCCCAACTTCCCCTGCTCAAGCGGGGTCACCTAAAGCCAGTTGTCCAGGGCCATATCCAGGTGGGTTTTGAATATATCCAAGGAGGGAAACTCCGCCACTTCCCTGGGCAACCTGGCCCAGTCCTTGGTCACCCTCACAGTGAAAAAGTGTTTCCTGATGTTCAGATGGACCCTCTTGTGTTTCTGTCCTGGTTTCGTCTGGGATGGAGTTAATTTTCTTTCTGGTAGCTGCTCTGTTTTGGATTTAGTATGACAATAACGTTGATAACATGTATCGTTTTAGTTGTTGTTAAGTAATTCTTATATTAAGTCAATGACTTTTTCAGCTTCTTGTAGAAGCTGAGAGGGAGCATAGAGAGGACAAGCTGGCCAAAGGAATATCCCATCCCACAGACATCATGCTCAGTATATAAATGGGCGTTGGCCGGGGGGCAGGAGTCTGCAATCGCTGCTCAGAATGGGCTGGGCAACTGATCATTGGGTGCTGAGCAATTGTATTGCATCACAATTTTGCACATTATTTTATTATTTTTCTCCTCCTAATGCAGCCCAGGATACCACTTGCCCTCTTTGCTGCAAGGGCACATTGCTGACTCATGTTCTACCTGGTGTCCACCAGGACCCCCAGGTCCATTCCTGCAAAGTTACTTTCCAGATGGTCAGCCTCCATGCTGGCATACAGCAAGTGGCATCAATTCCCAGTTCTCAGTTTTAGGAGTTCCTACTTAAAAATAAACAAACAGAAAAGGAGGGGATTATCTGTACATGCTGTCTTCAGTCTGCTGTGCCTCCTTGCACAGAAGCCCAGCAAGTTTTAATTCTTTTAGAAAGTATGAAATTACCTACAAAACACACACACTGAATGCCACAAAAATCAGCTTTCTAGAATCCTTCTCTTTCTTTTGAAAAAACTTTTATTCTTTCTTGCCTGTATGCTTTTCCCCCCAAGGCTCCTACCTTGCTAGGCAGGCAGGTTTAAACAAAATAGCTGGTTTTTTTAAAGCTTTTTTCTAACATGTTTATAACTATTACAGCTTTCCCACCTTTACAACACAGCTATCTTTAAAAGAAATACACCCAAGTATTATAAACCAGACATATCTTCTCACTCCCATACAGGCGCCAGTATGGTGCGTCTAACCCCCGTGCCTCTGCCCCTGTGGAGGTCTCAGGTGCAGCAGAAAGGCAGCATTCCTCCTCTGTCAGGTTTTAGAGCAGGTGAACCATTTAATCTCTCCTTGCAATTACATGTTTCTTCTCCTTTCTCTTGTCTACTTAACCTCTGGATCAATGATTGCTTTTTGTGACTTACAAACCACGCGTTACACAATGTGTCTGGAGCTCCAGTATATGAAAGGGAAGGAGCCAGAGCTTTCATTATTCCTCCCTGCTCACTTTCTCAGGGATGACTTATGGTGCTTACAACTCTGCTCCCCCGTTACGGTCAGAGTTTTTCCTCCAGGATAGTCTTACTGGGTGACTGCAGGGTCACAGCTGTGAAGAACAAAATAGAATTCAGCCTCAAGGGACAGAAAAGCCTTTTCTAAGTAGCTCTCCAGAAGGGGGGGCGGTTCTCCATCGCCAGACATAATGGCTTTAGTTTGGTCCTACAGGATTGCTGCAGTATCAAAGGAAAGGTCTATTTCTACTAAATATTACCAAATACGTTTCTTGAAGTTATGGTGGTAATAGTCTTTTTTCTGTGTCTTAGCTCACGTTCTAAGGTAAATCTCATATTCTGGACTCTCTCAGTTATAAAACTGCAATAACACAGGCTGATTTTAGTGAGCAATGAAATCTCTAAATGGAAACAAGTATGTAAATAAATTGCATAAGTACAGGTAATATAACCTGAAAGCATGATGGTTTTTATTTCAGCTGATAAAAATCATAGCAAGTAGACAAAATAATTCAAAAAGTAGCTTTGAAAACTGCCCATATAAAGTAAGAAAGGAGACATATTGTGTTTGAACAATGAATATCTACATGACTTTACATGTGAGTAACAGTGCCTGGTAGTGTAGAATGACGTCTACTTGCCTAGATCTACACCTACACATGGAAAGGCACTAAGTCTAAGATGGCACTAAATTAGATTTAGGATCTAGAGGAAAGAATTTTGGAGAGCACCTCATCTGACAAGATGTTACTGGTTACTCCTTGCATTTACTGCAGAAACTTGTATCTGAGTTTTACTAAAGATTTGTCAGCTGAGAGAGAGAAGACCAATAAAAATATTAAAAGGGTAGAGAAATCATCTTTTTCTAAATATTTGTTCAAGTGGTTAATTATATCTAGTGTTAAAAATGAAATCCGTGTGACTAAGCCAAACCCTTTGAAGTACTGATATTTCTACCCTTCTGTGCAAAAATAAAACCTCTTCAGCACTCCCTGTTCTCTACTTAGAAGAATTCTATCCCCCAACAACCAAATCACTTTTTTTTTTTTACAGATCCTTCAGCTGCTTAAGTCTCTCACCATAAGACAATTTTATAGTTATAAATCAGTTCTGTGTTCTCACAAATTTTATTGTATTTCTCAAGACCAAAGTGACAAATCCATTGACTCAGCAATGCCAGACAAAAATTACCTTCTTATCCTACTCGCTTCTATCTTTATCCTGCGCCCAAGGATCAAGTTACCCTTTTCCACCACAACACATTGCACTGCAAGGTTCTGCCAATATGTTAACAAACTGCTGTCCCTTCATCAGTACTGCTTTCTAAGAACACCATCTTTTAGCATGACCTTATAGGTGGGATTCAGTTCTAGGTCGTGACACCCATACACTGCTCTCTACACAAATATTTATATATGTAAGCTGGAGTAATGATTCAGTTCAAGATTAAGTGCTGTGGTTTTGGGCTGGACTGGCCACTAAAATGAATGACATGCTCTCTTTAATCTCTCTCCCTTCAGAGGGGAGAAGAGAAATGAGAGAGACTTGTGAGTTGAGAAAGCAACTAAAGTAATTTAATTAAATATTAATAATAAAATACTAACAATAAAATATTATAATATTATTAAGAAAATCATGAAACATATACAACATATACAAAACTGAATGGAGCTCCCAGGATGATGATCACATCACCAGCAGGCACAGAGAAAGTCCCTTACTGGACTCAGTGACACGAGAACTGGATTCCAGAATGCACAGATCAGGATCAAAGGCAGACAAACAGACAGACTCTTCCTCAGACTCTGGCCATGGAAGAAATAGGGCTGGCCCTTTGATTCCTCAGCTTTTATACTGAACATGGTGCAGATGGGATGGAATACCCTGTTGGTCAGTATGGAGTCACCTGTCCTGTCTGCTCCTCCCTGCAGGTGTGACTCCACCACGCTTTTTCACTTCTGACCCTCCAATGGGGCAAATAACAAAGTTAGCTGCTCTTGCTTGTTATAGCAATAAGCATAAGCAAGAGCCTCTCTGCATATTGTTCCTTGGTATTAACTATAAACATCAGGCATTCTCACTCTGGAAGCAGAGACTGTCTGAAGTATATGCTGTTAATTTCAGAGTGCTAGTTAGAAGAGGCTTAGCTGAAAGTAAAATTACTAAAAAAAAAATTGGTTCTGTTTTACCTCAGACCAGGACATTGAGATATCTACATTTAGATGCACAGCACACAGGTACACACAACAGCACTAGAAAGTTGATTCAGCAAGTCCCACACTTACTGACATACATAAGTCAGATCCTCAAAGGGCTTTTAAAATTTGAGACAATGTTTTCAAATCCTTTTGTCTGGAAATAGATATACAGCACTGGATTTACCTGAAAAGTCCCTCCAAACAAATGGCTGATGATGGAGATGACTTACCTCTAAACCTTCTTTTAAAGATACTATTCAAAGTAGTCTGTGGCAAAACATTTTTCACAGCCTGGAAAGAGGAAGACATTGATTCCACCAGGTGCCTTCACCAGTCAGAGTACTGTCACCACTTCGTTGTTGATGAAGGTTGGGGAGAAATTCTGTTTTGTGAATCAAATATTTCATTTCAATTGTTGCTTTTATAAGTGCCTGAGGAAAACTGCAAACACTTCATCCAGTGAAAAATTGAACATTTCACATCACAATCCATGTTACTAGAAACCTGAAAAATTGAATACTTCTAAATATATTTCAGGTTTGTTATAACCATAGTAAACATATATTCTAACTATATCGAAGAAAACTGCTGCCTTGCATGACTTTATTGCACGTAATCAACTCCTCAGCCCTGGAAATGGGAACTTCCAGCCAAATGATTCTTTGTTCAACTTAGTCGTGGAAGACTGAGTTTGTCGAACACTTACTTTGTCTCCTTTCATGCTGCTATTTTAAGACATTTGTGGCTGTCCCAGGTAGCTGCTGGCTGACATAATTAGTGCCCTCAAGGGAAGATGAACAACTCAAATTTTACAACCATTTTTGGCTGAAGCACCAGACCAGGGGACTGCTTTTTTTTTTTCCAGAACCAGGACTTTCAGTTTTAAATCATTCACATAACCACTGGCTTGGCTCCAGGATTTTCTATCCTTCACATACTTTGATTTGTGAGAAAGAATGGATCACCCAAAGGATCCCCTGGATATTCCTTTTGCAAGATCCCTGAGGTCATGTAATTAGTTCCAGCATAAGATTTTTTTTCTTACTACAGATGGCAACTTGAGCTTACAAAGGTCCCTTGCACAATTTCATTTGCACTACACTTAAGACAAATGTGTAATGCAACAGTAAATCAGACTCTTTCTGCATACTGCCTCTGGTTTCTCTTTATAGGGAATAGAACTTCTCTTCTTGCTCTTCCAAGAGAGTCTTCAATTAGATATGTCTGTGCCTGGACCACCTTACAGAAATATCAGGATGTTTTTTAGGCAGACTCAACAGTAGTTTGGAATGGTGTCAGAGGTTGTTGGTTTTTTTTACTATTATGCATGCATTACACATTCAAAATACGAACAGTGCAACATTTACTGTCTCATATACCATTTGTGATAAAGTAATATTGACCTTTTATTGAAGAGCAATGTTCTTAGTGGTAATTAGATCCATTTTAAGTCTTTAGGCCCAGATTAAGTCACTGAATCTTATTATACTTTAAATGGGTGCATTCCCCACCCTGACTGTTGAAGGTGTTGTCCCATCCCGCTTGTTCTGACTTCATTTATCACCAAGCACACTGGGTGCCATCGCCAGTAAATATAAATAAGGAGTAAATTGTACATGTGCAGTGCATATCTCCAATTGCAATTTTTTTTTCTCCTGCAGAAGAATTCTTGGGACTGACTTCCCTTCTCTGTCTATCCTTCCTGCTTTGAATTATTTCCTCGTGGCACAGAGAGCAGTAAATGATGTATTTGTGCATAAAGCCAATATAATGGACCTTCAGGCTCTGCTGTGATCTCCCGCCGCAGCCAACTCGGGTAATTAATAAGAAGTTCCTGTGAGCCTGTTTTACGTGGTAGAACTAAAGGGGAGGTTTGGAGCAGCACAACCTCATTTAGAGGTAGCTTGTGCTTCTTTTTAAAAGAATGAATCTGATTCTCTTAAACCTTTCTGAATTGGTAAAATTAAACTACTGACAGCAAAAGTAATTGCTATGTGTAGAATAAACCCAACTGTTTGTAAAGTTCAACTCCATTTCCCAGTTTCTTTTTCCACAGCATAAGCATTCCTACAGATCTACATTTCTTTGCACAGATGGTCTCTCCAAAAAACAGAACAACAAAAGCTACTCATTGCTGTAAGTTTCTGGTGCCAAGACATACAGAAGGTTTATATGCCACTCTGGAAAGGTAAGACTCTGAAATAAGGCTGTTTCTCAGGTAATAAAATAATCTTTTATTTCATCTTCGCTTTCACAAGGGTAGCTCTTACCCTGAATCTCACTAGGTGTTCAATGGACAATAAAAAGGAACTTTCTTTCCAGAAGCATCAGCACTTCTAACTAGTTTGTTAAACTAAACACGTTTCTCATGGCCGTTCTTGACTCCCCTAACAACCTGTCCAAATTCATGTAAATCATGGGCACAGCAATCTGAGAGAAACGTAGCTGCTAACTCTGCACTCAGAAGAGCTGAGAGAGGTTATTCCCCTGCCCGGGACATAGCCCTGCGCTAGGGGACAGGCAGGCTCTAATCTCAGATATTAAAAGCTCTGAGTTTAATTTTAAAAGCACTCCTGTCAAAACAGCATATACTTTTATAAATCTAATTTTCATCAAAGTTTGAAATCAGGGTAAGGATATCCTGCTTAAAGCAGCACTCCTATCTATTGGGACAGGAAAGTTGTCCCTCTAACTCTGAAGAGGTTTTGTGAATAGGAATGAACTTGTGTTATAACCAAGACTGGTTTCAGAGAGCACTTTCTGTGCTGCCACAGCCAAGTCAGGCTAACCTCTTGTTTCTACCAGGACAGATGCTGTAAGCGTGGACATTCACTACGCAGCTAACCTCTTCATTAATATTTGCACCCTTGCTGGAAGTTTTGGAAAATGCTTACTGTCAAAGAGGCACAAAGCCAAACTAGCTGTTGGGCTGAGTTTCTCAGCTGAAGGGAGAGAAAAGCTGGATAATGTCACTTCAAGGTGACAGACAGCTATGGCCAGCTGAAGTCACTGCCTCCTTATCCCCAGCTGTGCACACATTGCTACCTGCCTCTCAGCACACGACTCAGCATTTCCTTCCTATTTCACCAAACCAATTAAACCAATTAACTTGTAACTGCTTTTGTTCCTCCCACATCACACATATGGTTCTGCAACTATTCCACAATGCTCAGTGAATCCCTGCGGTTTTCTTTAGTTTGTTTGATGGTTTTGTCAGGGCCTGCCTGTGACGAGACCCATCAGCACGTTGGCCACGTGATCTCTCCGTATTGTGTGAAGCTTGCGCATTGCGTACAGAGCATCATTCCCCCCTTGGCAGATGAGGCCAATTCCCTGTACACACAGCAGGTGGCACTTACGGTAGCATAATAATAATAAAAAAAATAGCCACAGAAAACTTTGTAGTACAAGTAACTTCAGGGTGCAGGCAGAGATACGGTGACACCAAACGGTCACCAAATAGATCATCAAATAGTCACCAAAAAGATCCCCAAGGATCTCAGTGTCCTTTTTTTGATGCTTTCTCCTCTAACAAGGTCAGGACCAAAGTCCTTCTTGCCACTTTTTTCTCTGCTTCCACTCATACATATTTTTAAAAATAAATAAATAAAAAAAAAGTAGAGGTATGTTCATATAAAGTAGTAGCGTGACTATTTCAGAGCCTACTTTGTCAGCTTAAAACTGTTTCTCTCATTTCCAGCAGAAGGCCTGAATTCTTCAAGTGCTGTTGATAAGATCCCTTTCCATTTAACAATAAAAATTCATCAGTTAGAAGCCAAATACTGAACTGCCAGTTCTTTGTCACACAAATTCTAGTTGCTTAGGTAATTCATTCACATTGCAGGGGGAAGCGGGGGAGAAGGTGGTGTTTGTGGATGGTTGATCCACACCTGTCCTCTCTGTCTTCTGTGACTTTCCAATCTGACGGCAGACCCCACCAAAAAAAAACAAAACAAAAAAAAAAAGAAAGAGAAGGCATACCCTTCCTTGCAATATCTGCTAATCTAATGTTTATGGGTTTTGAGGATGGAAAAGGGGATATTCAATACATGTAACTTTTTTTCTTGTTAATGCTGAACTTTTGAATCTGTATTTACCATGTTGTGAAGTTGCTCTGATAGATAAACCATCATATTCTACATAGGAATATATACACAAATCACTACTCTCCACACTTAGTAAGGGGTTTAACCTCAAAAAGGTTTACTAACATTAACTAAGTGGTTTTCAATACAATCCAGCTATACATTTCTGTACTGGGACAGAAATAGAGGCAATAGACTAAAACTTGCACAGCTTCTCCTTTGTGCAGCAAGAATTAGAATTAATTTTTAATTAATTAATTACTTGTCCAGGCCTTTTGTCCACCCTCTGGACAATCCTTTAAAGAAAAAAGATGTTAAAGCAGAGAAAGTTCTAGTGGATGCAAGCTGACACTGTTCAGCCCTATTGCCAGAGGGGAAGCAAATCACACACCACATCTTTCTGAAAACAAAATTAATTTCAGTGAATAAATATTGACTCAAAACTCAGCCAGATAGATCTATCCAGTCAGAATAGCCCACAGCTCCCACTTTCTGCTCAAAATGGTGTTCACAGGAGTATCAACGCAAGAAACACAGATCCAGCAAGATGTATCCATGCCTTAAAAATCACGCTTTCTCCCCTCTGGCCTGTGATCACTTCTCCTTGGGCAACGGCCACCGACCGTTAGAGATCTGAGCCACACTGTGCTCACATCCTCAGCCTGGCTACAACCATCCAACCTGAGCAATGTGTTCAGCCTTCAGGAAAAAAACACACACCAAACCTACCGAGACACTCACTTTTGCAGCAGATGCCTTCCACCCAAGATGACTGGCAGGCTTTTGCAGTAGTCTCAGAATGCCAAGAAAACTGTGACTTGTCAAAAATTGTGCTTGTGGACGTCTAATTCTGCTGTAAGCGTGAATATAGGTACATATACAAAACACATAATAAAGTTTTCCAATCATTCCTATATCTCAGTTGCATACCCAAAACCTAGAAAACTCCTATATTGGCCATATGCTGTAGACAGTTTACGGGTTTTCTAATTCCTCTCTACGAAAAAGTTCATAGGATATCTGTAATAAGACTAGTTCAGAACACTTCTTTTTTTTTTTTCCTGTTGGGTTACACTGATACACAGATACAACTGAGAATTCACTTGAAGAGGCTGTGACTACAAAACTGTGTCCATGGGTCAGGAAACACACACCCAAAATGGTAAAACTACACAGTAATGTATCTTTTTACAGGTCACCAGGCAACATGAGAGGGGAATCAAGCTGGACTTGCAGATCTCATCTTGGTCTGTGGGTTAGAAGAAAGTAGTAATGTTGGGGTTTTTTTCCATTTGCTTAGTGAAAACTTCTGAGTTGGAAACTGGAGAGATATTTGCCCTTGCACACCTTTACAGAATCTGTAAAAATTGAGTGATGCTGAAGCTGTTAACACCACCTACATTTCAGCCAGTTCTAGCCTTTTGTTTTGATGTTTGCAGGACTACAGAAATAAATATATGTTACTATAAATAGCAACCAACAACCCACAGAATGTTCAGAAATGCCAGAGCTTCTCTCTGCAGAAGTTAGTGGATGCAAAGGGTTTTTTTCAGCTGAAAGCCCAAGGCATGATGAACACAAAATTAAATGCATGAGCAATATTAGAGAACAATTTTTAATTATTTTATCTGACCTAATAAAAACCACTTTACTGTGTTAAAAGCCATTAAGAATGTCACTAAAATGGGAAGGGAAAAATCCTTAATTCAAAATCATATCTTCATTCCAGCAGGTGGAGAAGAGCGAACTGGAAAATATCAAAAACTTTACTAAGTCTTACCTTCACATTAAGAATGATGGAAATTGATCCTTCAGAATCCCTCACTTTTTTTTTTTTTTT
>KZ505701.1:1484247-1542716 GCA_002844005.1 Limosa lapponica baueri
TTATGTATAAACTGTCTTTTCTGTTACTGGTGCTTCAAATTGTGTGTGCATTTGTACTTTTGGTTAGCCACATAATTTTATGTATATATATCATTTTATGAGATTATAAAAGGAGTTACAAATAAAATACAATAGGGTATTTAAGATTTTCATAGTGTCAGCATTTATTTTGCATTTAGTTTTGTGGGAATAATAAAACAAATAAGCATAGCCAAATAGAAGTCACTGTCATTCCAATACCATAGCTTTTAGCAGCAATAGTACAATGGGTGTTAATCCACTAGATTTTTACCACTAGAAACTAGGCAGACCTAAGTAAAAGAAGATTGATTTTCTCCTTGAATCCTCACTGATCATTTCTCTTCATTAGACATTCAGATCCCACTGTGATGAGGGGCATAAAACTAAGACAGATTTGCAGACAGAAAGATCGTTATATTATTTCAATACAATCTCTGCTCAAAACCCATCTCAAAGTAATATGGACTTTATTTTCAGGGACATGATGGAGGTATTTTTGTGAAGGTACTTAAGAGGTTTGACAGCCCAGCTTCTATTTGCCTACAGTAAGTTGTTTGAACAAAATATTTAAAGGAATGGAGTTATTTTTTAGGTGGAAGAATCAGAGAAATCTGAATATGCTTAGATAATAAGAAATAATTTGACTGAGTATGAGCTATCAACTTAAGCATGTAATTGCAAAGATAACAAGAAAGCACAACTAATGAGCTGAGATTACTAAGTAGTCATAGCTGACTTATATTCTCATCCCAGGCAAAGGGACTGGACTTGCAACCAGACAAGCAGTTCCCAAGCAATTAAACACTTGTGATATCAGCTGCAAGGTTGCTTCTCCAAACCAACAGCGCTTTTACTAGCATCCAGCAAACTGCTAATAAGAATCAGGAGTGAAACAGCTGGGGGCTGCAGAATCGTGTTGCCATGGAAACCACTGCAGGTGCGTGGTCCAAGGAATAATAAACCCCAGATTTTTAGAGTTTATAAAAAAAATAAGGAAGAAAGGAAAAGAAGACAGAGAGTGAAATAAATATCACAAACCAAGGGTATTGCAAACACTTTTGAAAGGAGGACAGAATAGCATTGTTAAATGTGATCTGTCAGGAAGAACATTGCAGAGGACAAAGGGATTTAGCTGAAAGATATCTCAGTATATAAGTATTCCAGAAAAAGGAGGAAGAAAACAGAACTAAACAAAAGAAAAATACAAACACCAGAGGGCACTGAAATAGAAATAAAATCCATTATAGGTCACTGAGTTCAGAACAAACAACAAAAGAAAAAGAACAGTTCAGAAATTGATGTGGGAATCAGGACCTCTTGGATTGCCTAACATAGGTCTAGTTCTCTTGTGCCAAAAATCATTTGAACATCAAGTCTCCACTCATATAACACATGGACCAGCCTTTCCCAGAGTAAGAACTTGTTCATCTATGTACAGCAAAATGTAAGTCTGAAGGATTTAATTTTCAAAGGTAGAGTCCTGAAACTGTAGCTGGTCGGATTTGCTCAGCCCCAAAACAGGCTGAGCACTTAATTCACATTCATGTCAGTGGAACTGAGGTACCTCATGCTCACCTTGCCTGTCTGAGGACTACCGGCACCCTAAACTTTCTCTGCTGTCAAGTGAGGGGCATGTGTAACTCTAAGATTGACTGAACCAATCCTGATGTGAATTGGTTTTTTCTCTCTTAAGTGACTCTATAGGATGCATTATCAATGACATTTTTATTAGGATGATATTTATCCCTGCAGCTTCCTGATTGTTTATGAGTAAAAGGAAGAATGTTGTCCAGAGATGATGTAGAGCGATCTCACTCCAGGCTCACAATAATCATGCAAAAGAGAAGGATAAGCCTGAGAAGGATCACGAGGTTTGCAATCTTATACATGGTGATGGCTTCTCCACACAATAGCCACATGCTGCCCTGCAATACATTTACCTTCACAGAGCAAGGAGAGGCAAGTTATAGAGGTGGAAGATTCAGTTACCAAGAATCATAATGCCAAGATGAAAAAAGTAGATGAAGTCATTAAAAACTGTGTACCTTCAAATATAGAGTAGAACAGAGGATGGAAAAACTCAAACAGGAAAATATTATGACCAGACTTGAACAAAGAGAGTACCCTTTAAACAGCACCTGAAAATGTGGGAAACTAGATGAAGTATACACATACAACTACACAGAAATTAGAAAAATAAAATAAAAACAAAATACAAAAAAAACCCCAACAAAACAAAACAAAAAACCCCACAAACACAAACCAGCCAACAAAAAAAAAAAAAAACCAAAACACAAAAAACCCAACAAAAAACCCCCAAACCAAATCAATACAACAACCCACCACCAAAACCAACAGTATATTAGCTGACATACTGGTTTTCATAGATGCATTCACTTAATTAGCATATTTAAAAAATACCTCTTTTCCTCCAAATCCATTATGAAGTGGTTCATCTCAAAAGGACACTGCGTAAAAATATGAAAGATGATTATTTTCAGATTACAAATGAAAGCCAAAATATTAAAATTTTGCAGCTACAACAGAGACTGATTAAATACACCATCCTAAAGGTTAAAAAGATAACCAACTGTTCCCCAAACAGAAATTAAGACTAGGTAGCTCAAAGAGATGAAGCATAAGGTTAGGGAAGCTGCTAGAAATGAGATGGTGTTTAGCCATGTCCAAATGAGGAAGTAGAAAAGAAGAAACTCTGGAAGAAAAACTACGGCAAGCCAAAAATGTGGAGGAAAATGTTACTTAAGGCATAAAAACAAATAGTAATTATTCTTACAAAGAAGTACAAAGACAACAGAAAGCCTGACAACAGTGTCTCTAAGTGATCAAGGTGTAAAAGAAGTACTCGGAATGATATAGCCATAGCAAAAAAGCTGCACAAATTCCTTGTGACTGTGCTCATCATGAAAGAAATCAGGGAGGAGACAGGTTTCAAGGAACAACAGACCAGTTAGGTTAGTGTTTGTATCACACAAATGGCACAACTGAAACTGTTAAAAATAATGTAGTTAATCAAGTATTGGGAAGGATTACGGTTTCTGAATGAATACCACAGTTTTACATGTGCTGTTAAACTGAATTACACCCCAAGATTGTTTATTTTTCTCTGTGGAAGAATAGGATGATTTCTTCACACGTAAATATCTGTGCAGTAGATGTCTAATGTTTGGTGCCATGAATATGTCATGAAGAGAGGCCGTGACTCAAAAATCTGTTAAAGTTCTTTGCAAGAGTCAAAAAGTGTATGGACACAGAGATTTGGTTGATGTAATCAATTCAGATTCCCAAAAAAAAAGTAAGTTATAAGAAAGCAAATTGTCTCATCAATTAGACAGTAAAAGGGGAGGTAAATATATAAATAAATAAAATAAAATAAAGAGCATAAGCAGTCAGTTCTCTCAATATAGAGGCTGATCATTGCAGTCTAGGAACTTATGCTAGGATCTTTATTTATCCTGAATGATCCAGGCAAGATCATCATAACATGGCAGAATTTTCAGAGTACTAAAATCCTGAATGTGAAAAGATGCAGGATAGTCCTGCAATAGTGAGCAACTTGTGATATAATGGCAAGTAAAACTGAGTTCTAAGAAATATGAATCAATGTATCCATTCATAGTGATGGACTTTGAATTAGATATTACTAATCAGGAAAAAGATTCCATCAGGGAACAAAAGAAATGGCAATTTGCTTCAGTGAAGCTGAGGAAAAAAAAAATTAAAAAAAATCAGAGATAACTTACATGCAGAGCTCTGGATTTCTATGTGTGACAGAGGCAAAAAGAAGATTGGAGTGGTAGCGAAGAGGAAAGAGGAGAGCAAAACCAAGTCAGAGATTATAGACAATCTTATAAGACAAATAACCCCAACAAATACAGCATTAATTGTCAAAGGAAAGTAAATAGCAGATGATGAGAAGAACTGAAATATTCAGTGCCTTTTTACTCCAATTTTCATAATAAAATTGTGTCACTAGCTACTCGACACAATCAACATTTGCAACTTGCAATAGTAAAACAAGCCAAACAATGAAAGACTTTGTTAAAGGTGAGGTACAGTTGAGGCATCTAAGTTTCATGAAAATTTGCACTATGTATTTAAGAAACAAGCCAAAGTAACCTCCAAATCAACAGCTCAAGGAAGGTAAGAGACATTCCAGGGTAAAATAGTACTCACCTTTAAATGAAAAGAAAGAAAAATACATCAATTGCAATTATTTTATAAGATAGTAGATGATATTAACATGACAAGAAGTATAAAAACAGATTGTTTAAATACATGGTGTCACACTAATCAAACTTTCTTCCCTGACAGGGCTACCAGACTAGTGGGATGAAGTTTAACATATGCCTCTTTCCTTTAGTAAAGCTTCTGGCATTTGCCATTTACTTAGGAAAATTAAGGATATATCACTTCGGTGAAGTTAATATTAAATGCATGCACAACCAAGTGAAAATAATAAGACAACATGTTCATAGAATAGTTATTAATAGTTACTTTTAGCCTGGAAATGTGGGAGATGAAATGGAAGATCTGTCATAGGTTTTGAATTATATTCTAAATTTCCAGTAGTGATATGGTTGACAGAGCAGAAACAATTTGTGGATACTGCAAATGCCTTAAAGATTCTCAAGGACATGGTTAAAGCCTCTTATCAGAGAAATGTCATGAAATGTAACCAAAAAGATGGTATAGCTGCGAAAGGAGAATTAAAGTTGTAAACACAAAAAATGAGAATAACTGTTTACACACCACCACTGCAGAAATGCAGCTGCGGTTACGGTAAAACACAAACAAAATGAGTTGAGAACATGAGTATAGAGCAAAAGTAATTCTGAACTGAAGGCAGAGGAGCATTGCATGAAGGTCATGAAAAGTAGCTATTCTGTTCTGCAAAGTAGCGACAAGGCCATAACTATGGTACAATACTGGAAAGAAAATTTGACGAATCAAGGAGAAACCAAAGGAAGTGTTCAGAAAAGTAATAGGGGGAAAAAACAAAAGATAGAAAAACCGAAGAATTGTATTTGCTTAAACTAGAGAAGATATTTTAAAAGCCTTTCAAAATACAACAGGTCATAATAATGAAGAAGGCAACATTGAAGTATTCTCCAAGATGCTGACAGTTAATTTGAGAAAGGGATATATTTCTATTACACTTTAAGGAAAATTAAACTCTCTGTGGAGAGTACCTAGCACAGCTTCTAATTTGGCCTCTATTAATGTCAAATCTCTGCTTGAAACAAGAGTGACAGGGTAAATACCCAATAATTCTGTCTGTTGTCACTGGGTTGAGTTTTTCAGTGTTGAAGATGTTTGACCTGGTTTCTTTTTAGATGATGACTGGAACGAAAAAGGATTGATCTCTGCAGGGAATTTATTTGTACTATATATTTGCAATTGCTTACTTACAAGAGGCTGTGAGAGATATTTTTAAAATAGAGAACTGTAAGGGCAAGAATTGCTCATTTGCTAAATTCATCAGAGTTAACTCCGAAAATAGCACAGCAACAGAGTGGCAGATACAGTGTGCCACTTCCTCCAGAGTTAAAAAGGGCATTGTTTTTCCAAGGTTTTGCATTCTAGATAGCAGATTTCATTACCTCAACTAAGCATTTCGCACTGATATGTCAAATAAGGTACCAGAATATCCATGAAAACTTGGCTTTGAAGTCAGACAAAATAATACCTCAAAGTCCAGGTGGGCTCCAGACGAGTCCACTGGGCTCAACACTCTAGGATCTGAGCCTTTCTCCCTCCTGCTGAGTGAGGCTCAGTTCTCTGCCCAGGACCATTCAGACCTGCAACTTCAAACTTACAGAAATCACCAGATCTATGGGGGAAAGTACAAGTCAGGAGAGTGTTTTCTTGACCCCTACCTTTCCACAGGAACATCAGAAACTATGTTCATCCTTTTAAGAAAAAGAGCCTTAACTCATCTTTTCTCACACTGGCACCTACATACAGAAGGCTGGACAAGGCCTGTGACTTCGAACAGGTTAAGAAAAAAGCACCATATTGAGTTAGTTCCAGGCCAGACAGAAATCATTGCCAAATCAAAGCACAGAGCTAATGCATCTGTGTAACATCATCTAATTATTGGCAGATAGATTATTGCACAGTATTCCCCCAGGCTGAGTCATAAATATCCCAAACATGCTTTGGGATACAAGCCATGAATTCATAGCACCGGGGTCTGAAGCTCTTCTCAAGTCATTTTATTCTAAACATCTGTAAAGGAGAGTTTTGCTGTTATACACAGGCATATCTACGTAACTTACATTTCTCAGATTCTGATGCACTTCTATCACCATCTTGTCTTCCTCTTACATAAAATTAAAAGACCTTTAGCTAAGTAATCCAGGAGCAAAACAATAGCATATGTTGGGCTTATAAATCCTGTTAACCAAATGATTAGATGAATTAAAAATACTAGAAGCTCAGAAAAGTAACAGGCTTTCATAAGCAGCCTAGATAATAAAAATCATGTGTAAAAATAGCCACTGAAATATTTGAAATTAGAAAAATCAGTAAAAATCTAAGCTTGCCTGCAAGTAACTCAAACAGGAAAAACAGGCTACATTCATTCATTTAATTTTCCATCACAAATGGCTGGAATAGCTCTAAAAAGAGCAACCTTCTTCCATTCTTTCAGGCCCATAGTGTTCAAACCCTCAAATGGTTGACGCTGATGCTATGGTTAAACAGCAAAGGAGAACAACTGGGACAGGCATCCACAAACGAAGTAGACATATGACCACCCATAAACTGAAGGTAATATTTACACACACACAAAAAAATTCTCTCTCTCTAATCCACCTCTCCGTTTTGTGTTCTAATTTCTTAACAAGAGGTAAAAAGATGAGCCAAAGGCCCTGCTCTTCCTTCTGGCACATCTCTGGAGGGAACATCCATGGTCTGGCTGAGGATACATTTCCTAGGAGCTTCCCTAAAAGAGAGGAGCAGGCTGGCCAAGCAGCAAAAGTCTCTGGACACGTCTGGGCTCATAAACTCTACAAATAGGAAGCTGCATACAGTGTAGTCTTAGTAAAAAAGCATCGTTAAGGTATCCTATAGAGCCACTGGAAAGAGAGAACATGATTCCACCTTCAAACTGGAAGATGGTAAATCTAAACTAGATATCAGGAAGAAATTTTTCACTATGAGGGTGTTGAGGCACTGAAACAGGTTGCCTGGAGAAGTTGTGGAGGTCCCATCCCTGGAAGTGTTCAAGACCAGACCTGATGGGGCTTTAAGCAACCTAGTCTAGTGGGAGGTGTCCCTGCCCATGGCAGGAGGATTGGAACTAGATGATCTTTAAGGTCCCTTCCAACCCAAACCATTGTATGATTCTATGATTCAAATCTTAGTTGGTTCAAGTGAATCTTAGAGCTACATATCCTCTTCACTAGGCTGTAGGATAAAGTCCCTACTAAGAGGGTGTTTCCAAAAGTGAGTACCAAAAATACATTAATAAACTTACAGTTACAATTTTTATATGAAGATTTTTGGCTCACTTCAGATTGCTTAATTTTTGGTAATGTCTCCCTGGTGCTATAGAAGTAGTAATAACTGTTAAAATTCTCCAGGCCAATAAGGAAAAATCTTGGCAGATTGTAAGAGAATAAATAATGAAAGTCTTCCTTCCTGTGTCCCGCAGTGGACTTTTTATAGCTCACCATGCAAACCACTAACTGCAAAGAACAGGCAAGGGAAATTTCATCCTGTAAGTTCAACATCTCAAAGTTACAGATGTATTAAGCAATGCAAACTGATCTGCAGCTCTTAGAAGCTGGAAAAGCTGCCAGCTCCAAGAACTGAAAGCTAACACTCTTGACATCAAACATCCCCGAAATGTTATTTTCCACAGCAATGCTAAATACTAGTCTTTAATAGAGGGGAGAGCTCTCAGGCCTAAGGTTAAGCCAATCTCATCAGAAAAGTAGGGCTTTGAGATGTTGGCTGTCAACCACCACCTCCCACGCACAGTTGTGTGACACTTCCCAGTAATCTTCAGTGGCAGCTCTGTAAACACTGGAGGTTGCGTTATTCAATCTTACCCTAGGGATGCCAGAAATTATACCACACTTTTCCCCACAATGAGGGCGCTGCTTTGTCTGTTGATATTCCTCTGGTTAAGCCTTCATAGATTTGAAATTTGGTGGAGCACAGAGGTATTTTAGGATTACAAAATCCAGTTTGCCGATTTCTTAATCCTCAACTATTGAACTGTGATTAAAATCAGAAGCTGAAACTAGCAGCTGCAATAGGTAACATGGTAATAAAGGAGATCTTCCCAAATAAGTTAGTTATTGGTACCAGTTGGTTTTCTCTTGGGACAGATTATACCCATAGGACAATAGATTGGACAGGTATTGCAAGCCAGGAAGAATATTTACTCCGTGCTGTCAGAAGCCTCTCCAACAGCATTGAACAGCACTGAATCCTTGATAAAAATCTCAAATGTCACAAAATGCCACAAAAAACAAACAAGAAAGATGCAGAACATTGCCAGTGTCTTTGGTCACAGCAACAGCAGGGAATTTAACACAGAGAGGTAATTCTGCTCCCTGTTTTGTTCCACTGTTGATCATCCTAAGGACCTTAAGACTTTTCCAATAGGTGCTGGACACTGAGATCAGTGGGCATCTGAGCGAACAAGGAAACACTTCAGAAGGTGATGCCTGCATTTCAGGTCTGAAGTTTAACAGACTGAGCTGCAGCTACTTGCACTTTTCTGCGTGTATAAGAGTCGGTTTTCAGGGGCGTTACTCTACAATAAAGCCAAAACTGAGACATTGGCATAAAGCACCAGCTGTGCTCTCTGTCCTTACTTCTCCCACTTTTCAGCTTACAGGATGGGAAAAACAACTTTTTAAGTCAATGATATCACATTTAAAGCAGGATCTTGCAGTACAGAGAAGTTATCAAAAATAACAGCTATTTTTAGAGGCCTCATGTGGGCAACTGAAAAGTATTTTATTGGTATTTCATGAAATAGATGTAAATGTGTTAAAAAGCTCCTGCAGCTAGTAAAGTGCTAAGTGCAAACGTTATTGTTCCTTTACCCTTTCTTTCTCAATACTGCCATTTTTATACATAAATATGATTATGGAATGATAAGAAAAAGAAGGAGCTACTCTTTCTGGCTGTGTAGATGACTGATGGCTTTACTATGACTTTTACAAAATAATCTTGAGTCAAACCCAAGTTGTCTTCTCTGGTTTTGCTCCTAAGATACTGCTCGACATTTACTGAAATCTGAAGAAATACCGTATTTTCCACATCCCCTCCTGAAAGTCACTGAGAAAAGAAGTTCTGAAAGACCTTTCTGTTAATTTCTAAATAGAGATGGTCTTAAAGTTGTCACTGACGTTCCTTCATTTTCTTTGAAAGAAAGAGAGAGTCAAATTTCCCAGATCCAGGGCATAAACAGAGCACTGACATTTAACCAGAGGCACCGTATCCTTCCTACCCTGTAGTATATTTCCCCACTAATTGGCACATAAGACCAAACTTTGGTTTGAGCTAAGAATCATCAGATAAAGGTGGTGAAAGAAACAAACCCAATTTGGTGAACAAAATGAAAAAGACATCTTCAGCCCGGTATGGTTTGTGTTGGTAAGGCCAAGCAAATGTTAAGTAGGATCTATGCAAAGATCATGTTAATGCGGTGTCTTCGCTGCTTATTTTCTCTAAGCACATCATCTTTAACACATAACATTAATATTCTGTTGCATACAGGTGCAGTGCTTTCAGTCTGAGATTTTACTGGTGCCTCCAGGGACTACCACCATAGTAAATACTGCCCTCTGAAAGCAAAATGATCTGAAGGAGTTACTTGATTAAAAAAACAACAAACCAACAGATGTTTAATTGCAAATGATGCCTTATAGTCACCTTTATTCATTTTCTCATTGCTCATCTCTATAAGCAAAATATACTACTTTCATTCCTCTCTATACCAAGACCCTCAAACTCCTGAATTATATGTGTTAAAATATTTTATAAAATCCCACAACTAGGCTGAGCTGTTTGGTGTGGTCATGCCAGTTGTTTTTCCACCATTATGAACACGAAAAAAATTCTAACCACACCACTTAAATGTTTACCTAGGAGTTTCGTTCCTCTGGAGATCTATCAACTCATTGAAGAGATATAGATTATACCCGGATATGAAGCTAACAAAACCCCAAAATTTAAATCTTTAAATATCTTGAATCTTCAACCATCTCAAACTGGACCTTACTTCATATGGCAAGCCATATCTGACGATCACTTTTAGTTTTTCATCCACTTGTGTCCAGCAATTTTGAACAGTTTAAGAAAGTGCCAAAAATTGAAAAAAAATCACATCTTAGGAACATTTTTGTTACAGAACAGCTGCAGCATTTATAGCTCCATAGTCCAATTTGGCCTAGACTGGTTTTTGTTCCACTTTTCTCTGCAAATTCTTTACCGGCAATAACACTTAAAGCAGCACGATGACAAACACTCATATAGAGCTTAAGTGAATGGAACAGGTCACAAAAGAAACACTTCCAGGACTAGACCTTAAAATGCACTACCATTCCTTTTTTGAGATTATATAGGATATTGCCTATATATATTTCACATACATACTACTGAAAGTTGCATTCAGATATTGTTGTGTCTTTTTTCCCTCTATAGCCAAAACCAGCGCAGATGGTACTACTAGATTAATTAAAATCACCCCCCGGTTTCGTTCACAGTTTGTGTTCTGTATTGTTCTCCCATTTAGACTAAACTCCTTCTGCTTATTTGTTTTCAAGCATTACTTTTTATTTTTAAACAGCATACATCTGCTTTGCTCATTAGAATAAATATTTTACACGCACATTGCATAGATAAAGATTCTCACAGAAAAAGGCCATCATGCAGCTTTCTGTACCTGGGTTGTGAAGGACGTTGGACTATAAATCAGCGGTCTGTGTGAAGCTGGTTTCCCCATTACCATGCCTTGCAAGCAAGGGAAGCCTGGGAGGGCAGTCTAAGAAGACATTCAGTGACAGGGTGTCAGCACAGCTTGGCAGAAGATGCTGATTTCAGAGGGAGAGGAATAGACGTGAAGTAGACAAAGCAGTTTTAATGGTAATCACATTTTTTATGTTAAGGTTTATATATACTGACTTTCACCATTAAGTCTTATTTCCCTCAGAGATTACCACTAACTCATTGTTTCCCTCTTTTTCCTCATAAATAGTGCGCCAGGTCTAGTATTTTATTGCCTTTGTGCCTTGAGAAAAGAGGTTGATTTGCACCAATTGCTATCAGGAAATGTTTTAGCATTTCGTCTCTTGAGAAGAATGAATCTCGGTTTAACGCTCAGCTTTGCAGGAATTAGGCATGCTGACCAATGACTAAATCAGATGTTTCAGCTTCTACAGCTATTTCAGTAACAGACACATATAAATCGATTATACATAAAAATTTTCTACTAACTGTCATGTATCTGGCATTGATAAGCGATACAGGAAGGTGGGGTTTGGTAATGACATGGCCGTGCAGCAGGGAAGTTGTTGGGGTCTCTGCCATTGGCTCCCAGGCAGCTTGAGAAAGCACAGCCTCTATTTTTAGGTAGAAATGCTGACCAGGCTGTCAGATCTAGCTATGACTGAGCTGGACGTAACCTCAGACTTTATCTTCTGTTTGCACAGCTTAGTGTATCCTATGAAGGTTCAGTCAACATGATAAAATACCCCGCTTTGTTCAAATAGCATAGTCATTAGCATGAGCACTGAGCCATCCCCTTTGTTAGCCAATCCCAAAGCAAGTGAAGAAAAATGACAGATGAAATTTATCACTATAAGAAGAAATCAAAGTAAATAAGATTTTCACATTTCTGAATGTCACAGTAATCAGTGGTTGGGAGAGGGATTTTTATTTTTTTTCCCATGAAGTCTTTGCTGTTATAATTACCTACTGAAAACACAGGTTGTAGTTAAATACAACTCTCATAAGCACTAAGGAAAGATTTGGCTCTGTAATCACATTGCTAAAGTCCTCCTGCTCTACGATGGGATGCTCATTCACTCTGAAAACTCAGTACTCCATCTCCATCTAGTGCAACAGAGCATCACTGAGGACAAACATGCAAGTTTAAGGCACAGAGCTCTTGTGGAGAATGGAACCAAGTCAGCAGCTGATTTAACCAAGCTAAAAGAAAGACCCTGTCTCTGACTATCCATAGGACCTTTATCTACTCTTCTGCTTTTATATAGACACCTAATCTTCAGCAAAATGAGCTACCTGTTTTCAAGGGCAGGCAGTTGCTAAAGACACTCAAGTTTACTATTTACTGGGTCTACAAAAGGGAACCAATAGCAAAGGCGTCAGAGTGCTGATGAAGACAAGTTTTTGAGTAAGAACAAGGGCTGGATGAAAAACTGTTGAAAGTCTTTGTGAAACATACTGTCTGGGCGATCAATTGGTAACTGGACTTCAATCTTTAACTACCATGATGTACATGAGAAGAATAAAACTGTAAAAACATATAAAATAATGTAATGTCAGATGACTGCTACTGCTGTGGAAAGAGAGCTCAGGGTCAAACCAAATAATCCTAAGCAAACACTACCTCAAGTGCTCAGTAATGGTTAAATAATCAAATTGAAAAACATTTTTATGCTTTAATTAGATGAACCTCTGGTGCGTCTACAACACTTGATACAAGGCACGGCTCTGTTCCTCCCTTCCATGTCTCAAAAAATACACCAAAAAAGACAGAGATAAATAAAGCACATTAGGACTCAACAGGTTGGAAAAGACACAGCTAAGATTAAGTATTTTAGAAGTCCATAAAAATAGAAAGAGTGAACAGTGACTTAGTTTTTGTTTTTTTTTTTTCTTATAAGAAGTAGGGACATAATTTGAAACAGATGAAAGATGAAAACACGTAAATAATGGAGGTGGCTCTTCTGGTTGATAGACAAGTTTAGGGCATACAGATCAAGTCCTACACCCTTGGAAGTGAGACAAGTCTTAGAGCTTTACTGAAAATGTGTACTCTCTTTTAAAAATACTAGACTTTAGGACCCTAGAAATATTTAAGTAGGAAACATGGCAGATATGGTGGGCAATGCTACGATAATAAATCCATTTTGAAGGTGGAACACTTTGAGTTCTGTGTTCATTCCCTTCCTTCAGAATCTCTCAGTCTATCATCAATCAGGATGATAAGCCAGCAAGGTGTTAGATGTTACTTGCTGTGTGTTTTGCAGTGAAATATAACTCTTGCAAAATCCTTGCCCTGGCCCCGTTTTTCACCTACTTCAATTGCTGTGGCTGTTCTGATGTTGCCCTGCCCTTGATTTGCTCTCCAGCCAGAGCTTCCTTGTTCAATGCTCACCCACTGACAGATGAAAGCAGGTAAATTCTTTGGTTCCTACGTGGTCTGCTGTCATCCTCTGCTTCTGCACAAGCAACACATTCTTATTGAGAAGAGCTGGCTGGGTGGTAACACACCATCGCTCTTGGGAGTAAATGGCCCAAGGTTTCACCCCTGTTTTGTGGGTAACACAGGCACAGCTACTGTCTGCGTACTCCTCCGTGAGATCTGACCTTGCACAGAATACTTGCCTGGGTGCTGGGTTTTGAAGGGAAAGCAGAGGTAATTAAAACAAGCTTGAAAAATGATCGTGTTTTTGCAAGTGTAGGAGTTTTACCCTTATGACGAAGGTATCCATATCCTATGGCCATCCTCTCAAAGCGTGTTTTCACACTACAGCATGTCAAACACAACACATCACAGAAAGAATCATTATACAAGGAAAATATCCGAATAATGTGTAGCCACCCTGCTCACTGAATTGCACTACTTTGTTTATAAATACAAAAGCACCTACTCTACATCTGTTGCAATGACATACTGTCTCCACTTACAATTTCCAGCAGAGAAAGAAATTGTGAGTTATGATCTTTCTTCCCTAATCTCTGGTTCTACTTATCCAAAAGAAAGGTGATATATTTTGCTGCTTTGGCACACCTACCAGGCAGCAAAAAGCTCCTCAGAGATGCAAACACTGTCAGTGTTTTTCAGGCAAAAAAGGATTAATTACCCAATGAGCATTGCTCCTGGAGACACTACTGAACTCTTCATTCACCTGCTTTAGGGAGCACAAGCATCTCCAGAGAGAGGACGGACTTGTTTGGCGTAAAAAAACCTCAGCTCATGCTGTATTCTTAACAGATCCCAACTGCAAATCAAACAAACTGACAAAACTGAACTGTCTCAAGTGCCAGTTCAGCGTTTTGTGATTTATTTTTGTCCTAAGTACTATTACTAATACCAAGGTGAGTTTCTTAACCTTAAAAACAAAACAACAAAAAACAAACAAACAAACAGCCAAACAACAAAAAAACTCCCAACACCCCAAACCCAACACAACACTACTTGCCAGCGTATCTTGGTCACTCCCAGAGCCTCAAATGTTATTCTACCATACAAAAGGCTGGCATTGGGATACACATGCTCCTATTACGTGCATCTCTTTTCACTCTTTTTCTTTCTTAAACTTTATTTTATTTGGAACATACATATAGGAACATAAATTTTGGATATATATATATTAAATCTGTTCCTTATAGACAAAAGTTGTGAATACAGAATAAATGAGGAGTAGTCCTGGCTGCAAGGAAAACATTTATCATGGATTTGTAATGCCAGCAAAATGGAAAATGGACAGAAGAGCAATAACACTCATTAGAGCTTCATCTACAGCTCAGCTCTAAAGTGACACTAAACACAAACTTTTCATGATCCTGAATGAGAATGGGCAGAAAATCTAGACTGAACTTGCACCTGAGAACAAAACATGCAGACAGACCAAAGAGCTCCATCAAAGTACAGAAATACCTTCTACAGAATAACCCAAGGTTTTCTGGCTGGAGGTATGCCTTGTGGTCTGCCTGCATCTCTTGATTTCCAGTTACATCAGCTTTTCAAATTGTTCCTTTCTTTTCTCTGCAATTCCAATATACTTTGCTTTTCTATTCTGGGACTCTTGGGACTGCTAACATAAGAGAACAGAATTAAGGCAATATACCTGGATGAATTTAATAGGTATGTCAGATACACAGACGAGATAACCTTCCGTAAAACGCTGAATGACAGCTGGGACCAGAAAGTACATAAAAAATAAAATATCAATTTGAAGACTTAAAGCATTTTTGAAAATCTTAAGAATCCTACATAAGGTGGGAAGTAAGACTAACATCTGAACATTTTCACAGTCAGTAAAAGCTCATATAACAAAGCAGATCCCAAGTCAAAGACAATGCTAATAAAGAGTCCGCTTTGGTTCCACAAATGTCATCACCCGCTTCTAAACCCTGAAGCCTAGGAAAGAACTCAGTAATATAAATTCATAATGAAATAGCTACTTCAAGCTTTTAACTCACTTTTCTTCATTCTTTATGATTTAGGCTGACATTTAAGAAAAAGGGGATTTTAGAAACTACTGTCTCAATAATAGTCAGCTTGCTATTATATTGCCTAATGAAGGGGCTGACTATCCCAAATAGCAGAAAGCCGAGATAAGAGCATTATTACTGAAGCACAGAGCAATCACACCTTAACTACACCCTTCTGTTGCCGAATTTTGGCTGACTACTATCAGTGTTAATGGAATCTATCACCAGTGTCAGTACTGTGGGCATGGTACAGACCGCTAAATCACCCATGAACTGCAATCACTGCACTGGAATGTTTTTCTTCTTTTAGGCTTTTTTATTATTGAGGAGAGAGGACTGTGGGGAACCCCCAATACCTACAAGAAAGTTATCAAGACAATGGAGCCAGGCTCTTCACAGCATGCATGGTGGAGGATGAGAGAGAACTGGCAGAAGCTGCAACGAGACAGGTTCAAACCAGAGGATATATGTAAAAGGCTTTTCAACATGGGGACAGCCAAGCAGGGGGACATCCATCCTTGGAGGTTTTCAAGACCCAACTGAATACAGCCTTGAGCAACCTGCTTTGACCATTAAAGGAACTCTGCCTTGAGGAGGAGGTTGGAGTACATTACCTCTACAGATCACTTCAAACCTGTATTATCCCATGATCACATAATGTGTACTGTTTCCGCATATTATTTAATCAAAATTGGATCTGATCACAAGCTTCGACAAAAGATTTACAGATTAATTTTAACAACAAATTCCTTTAACCAAATGGAAACATCAAAACCTTCTGGTAATACAGTGTAATAAACAGACAGTCCCCTTGTTAAAAATACTCAGAAAAAAAACAGAAATATTTTGCCTTATTAAGACAGAAAGGCATTTAGAAATAAACACACCTACATAATTTTTCAGAGCTCAGGAAAAATATAAGTAAAATACTTTGAAAGTGCATTCACATATTTAGGATTTGCAATGAGCCTTCCCAAATTACAGAGGAATATACCTCGAAGACTAGAACTGTCTGCAAGTATAGAAAGTTCAGCTTGTCTTTATGAATAAACATCACTGAGGAGAGATAGAAATTTCAGAAGTGGCTGAAGAAAGAAAATAGTTTTCTTATCTAAAAGGAGGAAAAAAGAGACTACAGAAGAAGTAAAATATTTTATTTGTTGCAAATAAAAGCTGTGGTAACAACATTGCACAATACCAAATTTTAAGGTTTTGAAATTCGCAGAAATTACTCTTCATTGTGATTTCTTTTCTCCATATATCTTTATAATTATATTTTTACATTAGTTTTACATTATGACAAGAGTAAATTACTTACAGATACTAAGACAAATTGTATATAACCTGCCATCTTACCATTTAACAGTTTGATCTGAAACGGATTATTAGATTCAATGCTTTGCTAGTCATATAACAGAATGATATGGTCCGCACCAATAATTTTTTTAACCAATTAGAAGTATATGGGAATTCACCATTAAGTGTACTGTTTGCATTTTCTACAAAACACAGGTAAATAACTTCGTTACTTCACTAGAATAACAACTTCTCCCTTTTGTGTAAGATCTCCAGCAAAAAGGCAGACAAATACATAAATCTGACATTTTAGATCCAATGCTGAATAGCCTGGAGGGCAGTAGTAAAAGTCCTGAGTGCAGGATGAGTCCCACGATGAGACATCAGGAGGGACCCAGCCTCTGCATTGAACCCGGCTTCTTTAAGTTGTTTTGCTATTTCCTCTACATCCCAGCCTCCTTCTCCCTGGTTGGCCAGTAAGTGGTCAATAAGGTGAGGATAGAAGGCGGTGGATATGCACTTCACCACCAACTTGGCATTGAGGAGCAAGGAAAGTATTTCGGCATCACAACTGGAATCATCAACCTACGAAGAAGGAAAAATCCAAAGTAATTAAAAATTAATTACCAGATACATCCATCAACTAGAACATGTCATGACTGTTCTAACTGCACAGCACAACCTTGAAAGCATGATGAGTATTCTGTATGGATTAACAACAGGGATACACACTTTGCATATGTCAGAATATGTAAAGGTATATCTTTAACAGTGTCTATGACATTAATATAAATATTGCTATGCTTTATCAAGTGTGAATCCTTATATATAAGACTCCAGGTGAAGCTATTCTCCAAATAACTCTTTTTACTGCCTTTAATCTATCATTAGTAACACATTACTTTCAATTTACTGTTTTCACTTGCTTTGGAACTTCAGCAGCTTTCCAGAAAAACACAATGGCTTTATCGTGTTAACCAGGAAAAGAGTTTGCTGTTTCACCCTCATGCTACTGCTTCCATTACTTCATTTAGACACTTTTGGCTTTCTTTCCATTGAAAACTTAAAAATAAATTTGATTTCCTCCAAGTCTTAAACATTTTCACACTTAGTTACACAAACCTCTCATGGATTACAAAGCTAATGCTTTGGGCAGCAGTTCTAGGTCCAGTTTACTACATAGTTTTAAGAATGGTCGGGATGCCCAGTCTTCAGGATGGCCACTCCAAGTCTTTAATTATTCAATAAGTCCTCTAAAATTGTCATATGTTAATTACTAACATGTTTTCCTGTTGAAGACAGGCTGATGATTAAATAAAATTCCTAGTGTTGGCATCTTGTAGCGTACCATGCAGTATGCTAAGCCATTATCCAAACAGTACTCATCTTTTATGAACTGGGAGGCTGGAGGGATGTTCTCCCACACCTCTGAGCTCCCTGTGCTCTATCCTTGACTGGTACATAGGATGCAACTTTACACAGGGCTTCACTGTTTGATTTTATGAACACAAAATGCAAACAGTAATTACAATAATGAGATTAACAACAGATGGGAAGTCTGATTGAAACTAGTTTTCTAGGCTATTATTCAGTTAACAGAAAGTCCTATAGATTAGTACAATTTTATACGCCAAAAACCTACAAATTGGAGAGAGACAAGTCTGAAAGTAAAAGACCTTTTCTAGCATAAAACCATTAAACATCTGAGACATACTATGGGGATGAAGATGTCCGCATGCAACACAGAAGCAAAGCAACCTGTCTGTACTCATGCATAAAGGAGATCACTGTGTCTTTACACTAACAAAAAAGCACACAGAAGTCTCTTGGTTCTGCCTGACACCTCATCCGTAAGCTCAAATAGTCCAGTAGGTTTAACCTGATTAACATTTCCCATTTTCTGACTTCAAGGCTGTCTGAAGACCTGGTCAGAAAGAGGAAACCTTTGTAATGTAATTGTCCCCAGGCAACTGGATGGAGACATAAGATGGCAACGAGACCCTGTGAATGCATTTCACATAGCTAAGGCCACTGTCTGTTCTGCAACTCTTCGTTAAATCTAAGCAGAGTCTGACAGGTGTGGGAAGAACACAGAGAAGCCAAGGTTTAATGAGAAGTCTCTACAGAAATTGGCAGCTGAGAGAGATTTGGTTTTTATCAGTTTTGCAACTCCAGAACATGCCAACATTTTGGGTATCAATTGCATATGAAGAAACAGTCACTAGTTTAATTAAAAACAAATGCACACGCAGAAATTCCTTACCAACACCTATGCAGATTGACAATAATGAGGCTATATCTGGCTGGCGACCCATCATCAACAGTGCTCCTCAGGGTTCAGTTCTAGGGTTCCTAGGGCCAGTTCTGTTCAATATATTTATCAATGATGTGGATGCAGGATTTCAATGCACCATTAGCACGTTTACTGATGATACCAAACTGGGAGGTGCTGTTGACTCTCTCGAGGGACAAGAAGCCTTGCAGAGGGATCTAGGTAGATTGGAGCACTGACAATCATCACTGGGATGAAATTTATCAAGTCCAAATGCCAGATTCTGCACCTAAGATGGAGTAATGCCGGACACAAGTATAAATTGGGAGAGGAGTGGCTGGAGAGCAGCCCAGCAGAAAGGGATCTGGGGGTGCTGGTCAACAGCAGGCTCAATAGGAGTCAGCAGCGAGCCCTGGCAGCCAAGAGGGCAACTGGCATCCTGGGGTGCATCAAACACAGCATCAGCAGCTGGTCAAGAGAGATGATTATCCTGCTCTATTCAGCGTTGGTGTGGCCTCACCTTGAACACTGTGTGCAGTTCTGGGCCCCACAATTTAAGAGGGATATGAAGGTTCTTGAAGGTTTCCAGAGGAGGACAACAAAGGGCTGGAAGAACTGTCCTATGAAGGGCTGCTAAGAACTTTGGACTTGTCTAGTTTGGAGAAAAGGAAGCTGAGAGGAGGCCTCATTGCTCTCTCCAGCTTCCTGAGGAGGGAAGTGGTACCCAGCGATAGGACACATGGGGAATGGTTCAAAGCTTCACCAGGGGAGGTTCAGACTGGACATTAGGAAGCATTTCTTTACCAAGAGGGTGGCCAAATACTGGAACAGGCTTCCTAGAGAGGTGGTCAATGACTCAAGCCTGTCCGTATTTAGAGACATTTGGACAATGCCCTTAATAACATGCTTTAACTTTTGGTCAGCCCCAAATTGGTCAGGCAGTTGGACTAGATGATAGCTGCAGGTCCCTTCCCACTGAAATATTCTACTTTATTTTATTATGATAAATTAATGCATATTTCAGAACCTTAATTAAGATAGTTTTATCCAAGTATCTCTGATCAGTGTATAAGCTGTAAGATTGTTAAGAATGAAATAAATTTAAATTTACTTTAAGACTGCATCTATTTAAAATTAATTTTAAATTAGAACAACAAGCATTAAAGCAAAAAAACTACTACACCAATATAAAGGTAAACACACAGAGCATACATTTAAAAGAAAAATACACCACAGAGTAATAATATGGTGCCTGTACAAGTAATTACTCACCAAAACTAGGACTCCCCAATCCATAAGAGAGGCAACTTAGTAGGTACAGAGCAGGCAGCAACGTACAGCATACCAAATATTACCCTACAGTAGACACAGACTGTCTAAATGGCACTATATTTTCTTTTTCAAAAATCACTCTTTACATAAGACTTGTAAACAAAACAGTAAAACCTGATTAAGGTAATTACTGAAAAGCAGCGTTACCATCCCAGTGTTAAAAGGCTGCTGCTTCTGGGCAGACAGCAATGGTAGGATCTTATTAACGAGTCACTTCTGATCTTCCTGTGTACACAGAACCCTTACTATCCCAAGATCCCAACTAACTCTTAAAACACTGGTTCCAGCAAAGTTTACTGCTGATCCCAGAAACACTGTTCCAGTGATATGGGATGCAGCTGCCTGCAGTTTAAGCAAGTCTCAGAGGCGCAGGTATCTTCTGCACCAATGAATACACAACCACTTTCCATATTGTGTGAACATGTCAATAAACTATAAGCCACAATAACGACAAACTCAGAGTATATTATGCCTATCTGGACTTCCATGTTGAGGGTGCTAAATGTTTCATTAGTGTAAACCCTGTTACTTCTGGAAGGCTTAAATGGGAGAATACTTTATCATTTCCATCTCTCCCTTCAGTAGAATTCGACAGTGCAGATTTAGCGTGGTGCTCACATATGTTGCACACATGTACGAGTACAAGAACTAACGGGGATAATTATGCTAAGGAGAGGAAATCCTGACTTTTTCTTGTTGCCTTACATACCTGTTTAGGTATTGGCTGAAATCTACTTTCAAGATGTAGACATTCAAGTGCTGTCTCTGATGACTAGCTCACTCCTTTAAACTGTGATGATCAATACCTTTCTCAGCTAGAGACATGCATATTCATCTGAGAAGTGAGACAGAACAGAAACAGAATTGCAACAGACGCACTCATAATTTCCACAGAAGCAGCGCTACAGCGCTCTGCTTCAAACAGGGCTCGTGGATTTTATCAAAGGTTTCTTTAATGCAGAATTCATAAATGGATCTGCACCTACAGATGGAAAACCTCATCTCAACAGGTATGGAAGTGAGGACCCACTTGTATTCTGTCTCCACAAGCGCTGAACGCTTTCTGCACATCTTCAGCAGGATGGGTAGGAGCCTTATCCCAGACTAGTAAGCGCTGCTCTAGGAGAGGACACGCATTCAATCTGTTTCCCCAATGCCCTTGGCAAACGATCACAACATGAAGCAGTTGTACAACCTGTATTCACCCCTCCACTGACTGCTGTATTTCTGAATCAGAACGACAGTTTGTGTCTTACGCTGAGCTCAGCGCTGTCAGTGCACAATTAGCAAGGATTAAGCACAGTTGCCTGAGGCTTTGCCACTGGCACACTGATGTTATGAACTGCAAATGGGCTCAGGCTTGAGGCACTCAGCTCCACCAAAGCAGCAGGTCCCCTGGGAAAGCAGAGACAGGGAGCCTGTAAGTTTTAAGAAAGCCTGTGTGTGAAATAGGTGGGTGAGTATCAGCTTTGCCACAGGTGGCACCTCTTCTGATGTACTCAGAAGAGGAACTTGAGGCATCTAGAAGGCTTTATAGAATCATAGAATTGTCTAGGTTGGAAGGGACCTTTTAAGATCATCTAGTCCAACCATCAACCTAACTCTGATTAAAAAACTATCACTAAACCATGTCACTAAGCACCACGTCACCCCGTCTTTTGAATACCTCCAGGGATGGTGCCTCAACCACTTCCCTGGGCAGCGCATTCCAATGCTTAATAACACTTTCAGTGTAAAAATTTCTCCTAATATTCAACCTGAACCTCCCCTGGTGAAGCTTAAGGCCATTTCCTCTTGTCCTATCCTTTACTTGAGACCTCCACAAATTCATGCAACTGTGAATCCAAGAATTTTGTGGATCAACTTTCCAAGACCAAGGACACATCTTATACCAGCATCCAGTAATTTTTCTGGTTGCTAATACAGCCTCCACGGACATTGTACCTGCACTTGCTACGATGCAGTGTATCTGGAAAAAACCCAAACTCTCCTGTAGCAAGAATTTCAGCTAAGGCAAAAGATACTACCTGACCTGCTCTTGGTAACTAAAGGGGAAGTCAGGGTCTGGGCAATTCCCCATCAGCATTGTTTGTGCAGGTGTCTAGAGGTTCTGATATTGGCAATAAGCAATATTTCATCCATAACTTATGCATTATGAAATCCATGCATTATGAAATATGGATACTAATGGAAAGGTAAGAGCTGCTGCTAATGTAACAGCAGAAAAAACCTGAACCTGCTATTTCCCAGATCATTAGCTCTCCACTACTACTGGAGTAAAAATACTTTTCATTTTATTCTAGAATGGAGTCTATAGCTATAGGACAAATAAATAAGGGGAGAAGAAAACAAAGAGAAATTAAAAAAACCCTAGAAAACTAGAGAGAGATATTTTACCATAATCACCTTTAGCTTATATATACATAATTTAGTAAGATTTCTTTTAAAAGGTAAGCCACACCAAGTGAGGAGGCATAAACGGCAATGGAGACAACTGGAAATTCCATTATTTCATACATCCTTTATGTTTTTTTTGTATTACACTTTTCAATAAATCATGTTGCAAAGGTAGTCTCAGTACTTCATCATTGAAAGTATATTATGTAAAATGAGCTAAGGTATTATTTTAGATTAACTAAAGACATTTTCTAGTTCTAGTTTCTATTAAAGCCTTGGTTGAAGAAGTATTTGCACTGATCATATTAACTCCCATTTGTTGGCTGCTTAAACAATGTAACTACCAACGGGTAATAGAATATTTATGTGCTCTGTCAGAAGTATAAAAATCAGTCTTAAATCTCTGAAAGATAATCAACTGAACAGACCACACCGAAACCATTCTCAAAAACAATCTGACTCTTAAGGGCAAACTAAGTGGTATTGGCAGTAATAAGCTTATTTAAGGAAACTGATTTTTAAAATTATTCACACACCACACAACACAGAGGAAGAATAGTGATTTCTGTTATCCAAAAAAGAAAAGTGGCGGTTTATAAAAAGATACACAATAAAAAGAGAGGTCTGCAATTTCAAAAAAGCTTACACAAAAGCTTGGCTGTTTTATTACAGGGAAAAGCTATACAATTCCTAGTATCAGCACTTCAGCATCATCCTTAACTGTAAACATCCATAAAGCTGTCAGCTACACACAACAAATGGCTAACTAATACTTAGTATCAGCAAGCAAGAGCTGTATTTTTCTCACAGCCATGTTTGTGAGCTGTGTTAGCACTGTGTCAGGGAATCAATAGCTATGATTTCCCTTTGCCAGATGTTATTTGTCCTTTTCCTGTTTAATGTAAGCAGAAATGGGCTTTCTATGAAAAATTCATTAAGAATTCTACAAAAAGCATTAACAGTCCAAATACTGTTTTTAAAAAGCAAAACGTATGCATACAAAATTATAGTGAATATATATTCCATTGACATAGCTAAGCAATATATGCACTTTTAGTACAACACCAACTAATGTAATCATAAGAGATGCATATAAAACAAAGGGTAAATATACTTTCTAAACAATACAAGAACAGCTTTTAAATTTACCATGGCACTCTTCTGTACTAGTTGCTGTTCTAACACTGGCTGTGGTATGTCACATTCAAGGTACTGGATAAACTCTATGCCTGATGTAATGAAATCAATAGTTAAATTCTCCTTGACTTAAGAGAAAACATTAGACCAAAGCTAAATGCTTTGAAAATTCTTGGTTACGCAGCACTCTTACAGAACTATGTGCTCGAATACTGAATTTAGAAGGAAAAATTAAGAACAGCTTATCAAGCTGCCTCCTGCATAAGAAGGCCAAAAAGAGTATTATTTCAGGCATGCACAGGTGTACAAAGTGCTTTATATTAGTAAGAAGATAATATGGTTCCTGGCCCTGAAACTTCAATATAATGTAATCAACTTAGAGTGTAGAAAATTGAAAGCCGTAGCACACCAGAAAGAAAAGGCCAGTTAAGAGAGCAATACAATTAGGAGCCATTCAGAAAGTGCTACTGCACAGCACTGTGCTTTAAAAACAGTTAAATAAAATGTACTCGGACACAAATTCCTGCTGGCAAGCTTCAGAGCTACTCACACAGCAGTTTTCATCTGTTAACAAAAAAGTCAATTTTAAAAGGTTAACAAGAACACATAGATGAGAAAGTGCATACATATATCAGATTACCAATTGCTCTTCTATGAGACCATTTTGTTTAAAAACAGTTACAAACCCCCTTGCTTTGCAGACACAAAATCTAAAATTGTAGGTGATAAAAGAAAACTATCAATATACTAAAGATAATCTACTGTTGTCTTTGTGGTTAATATTTGTAAAATTACATTTTTGTGGAAAATTCAGAATGTCTGTGGTTTATTTGCATAAAATAATAAAAGGAATAATAATAAGAACATTGTCATAAAAACCTGTGGTTCTTTGCTTAGAATGCCAAACTCAACTAGGAAATGCTCCAAATTCATACTACATGCTATGACATAGGAATTTTGATACAACTAGATGTGTATTACATATCATATGCCTTGCCACCTTCCATGCAACCATTTTAAATGTTCAGAGGAGCAGGTTAAAAAAGCTGGTGCTTCAGCCATTTCGGTAACTAAGTCCTTCTGAAAGCAAATTAGCAACATCTGAGATGGAGCCTATGCTTCCAGGTCTTTGCTTTTCTGACCAGTCTTCACTGCTGTGTTCTGGAGTCTTCCTGCAAGGGCAGGAGATAAATCCTTTCTCAAGCTACCCAATGGATGCAATAAGAGAAAGCTTCTGGAATACAGTGTGCAGCATTAAGAAGGAAAGACACAGCACATGAGGAGGAGAGGCTTAAGGGAGAAACCTGGGAAAAGCAGAATATTGAACATTTTTCCTAGGGAACAAAGAATAGTGTGAGAGCAGGGAATAGGATTGCACAGTTTGTTGCAACCAAGGAATCTGAAATAAATGCTGCAATTAATATAACTAGAGCATAGGATCTGCCCTAGAAGGCTCCTGCAGAAATGGGGGAATGTTTGCCTACTTTGTGTGCCTCAGAAAAAAGGTTATAATTTCATTTTGAATACCTACAAGTCACATTTTTCAAGCTTTTGTGTTTCGTGGATACTTATTTTAAAAAGATATACACAGTTCCATTTCTGTTTCCATAGAGGTAGTTTCATTTTCAAGTAGCATACAGGAAATTTACCATCAATTATTATTTTATATTTTAATACATAACCAAGAGCTCCCTAAGATATGGTGCAGTATTTGGAAATATTAGGGATGTAGTTTTTGCACTGACACATTATAACTCTGGAAATATTCAATGGAGTTGATTCTGCCAAACAGGAAAGTCATTCCTTTCATATAAAGGTCCGAGACAATATCTCCCTTCTCTTTTGTGGTGGAGTGCTAGGTCATCGACCATAACTAACATAAAATCCAAGAAAGTCAGGTTGTACATGCACAAGTTCAATTGAGAGCTTGAAGAAGTTTTCAACCTACCTCAGTTTTCAAAAAAAAAAACAAACAAAAAAAAACCCCCACAAGATAAAAGATAATATAATGCTTTTACCTAAGAGACTAGCTTTCATCATTTTAGGTGTTCCTTCTTAACTGAAAAGCAGATACACAGTAAAAAAGAGTAATGTAACTTTATATTAACAATTGAAAAATACAGAGTAATGTCTTTCAGTTCTTGTCCAAAGAAAAAAGACAGTGTTTAGGTTTTTGTTGTTGATTTGTTTTTTCCTCCAGAAACTTTGCTCCATTATCAAATAAAATCTGTTTAAAATTGCATGAAAGTCCCCTAACATACCCTCTTGCATTTTAACCTTTCTACAGCAAAACCAGTGATGTAGCAGCTCTCCACATGTATACAAACAGACTGCCAGGTTTGTAAGAAACAAGCTAACTCATCCGATGTACTATTATCACTTAGAAAAAACCCCAAAGTGCTAAAATATGAACACAGATAACGATCTTCTTTATATAATAGAATAGCTTCTGTTCCACCACGCTGACTTACAACAGCACACTACATAATTTAAAGAAATGAGGTTTAATCACCTCACGTATATATAAAAGATCTTACTAGCCCCATGATACTGCTCACTGTGGACACAATACCTGTGAAAAATATTAATAATGATAAGGGTCTCAATAGCCTCTGCTTACTATACGAAGATAAAAGGGCTAATTTATTACCTCAAACTCTGAAAGGTGGTTAATTCAACTGCTCATACCTTAGCAACAGCTTTTATCTGCTCCAGTGCCACAGCGTGAAGATCTTGATCTTTGCTTTCTACCAGCAGTTTCAGGGACGGCAGCAGGATGGACTGGTTAAGCAGCAGCAAACATAATTCTTTGATACACTGAAAATAAAAGTAAACTCATTCGGTGAGATCTCGGGAGATACTAGCATCATCATTCACACTAAAATTTATGAAAATTCTATGTCAAATGCAAAATGAAAACAAACTTTTAAAACAAATGAACTCCCTGTTGGAAATAACTCTTCAGAAACTTGAAAGGATAGATTTTTAAAGAATGTGGAATACAGGGTTATAAGTGCAACGTTTGTTATATTAAGACAAGGCAGGTACTGAATCACCATTACAACCCAGAGTTTTACTGAAAGAACAACAGAGCAATCGCAGCTCTCTGTGGGACTAATATATTTGTGCTTACTGAAATACTGCAAAGCACAGGAAGAAACTTAACAGACACCTGTGACATTTTTGTAACTCAATTATGCAATCATAAAAGTGGAACAAAATAAAGAGGAAATAACAGTACATACCAGAGTTCAACATCATCAAGCTCTACTACAAAAAACTTTCCAAATTTTCAAACAATTTTTATACACAATTAAAGCTTAGCAAATTAACTTTCCCTCATTCATCTAATTTCTCATATTTTATAATATAACAGAGAGTTAGCATCGTAAAGGTTCTGCAGGAAGAAACTGGCCAGAGAAATAGTTTTTAAAAAACAAAACAAAAAAAAAACCCACCAAAAAAATCAAAGCACCAAACCTTACTGTGCATTTCCAACTCTGTAGCTTGGCCTTTAGTTAAAACAAACAAACAAATCCTCCTACATGGAACTTGTGGCCTTTTTTCAGTGATTTATTCATTTATACATTATAAAGTCTTTCAACTGACAAATTACGTTCTAAAACAAATAACAACTTCCCTTTTCGTAGTTTTTTAAGAATTTTGGTCATTTGCCACAAACACTTCCCAATGAGGTCCAGAGATGTCCCGTATTCCAGGACAACCCACACTAAGTGCTCTGGGCATTGTACAATAGTCACCTTGAAAATCATATCCAACTCTTAGTGGCGCTCTCTGTTTCCCTCCAACATTTAGAGAGCAATTATCAAAGGAGTTTATCAGCTAAATATTAAGTCAGGAAAATGCAATTCCTTTTTTTTTTTTTTACACATCTTTTGAAGTTTAATGACAAATGTCACAATTCAGTGACCAAAATCATAGAATGGTTTAGGTTGGAATGGACTAACATGGTTTTAGTAGCTGTGAACCTAAAAGCCTAACAATTATTTGAAGATGAAGAGATGTTAAATGCTCCAACTGTAACATAGTGCAGAGACACTTGTCAGAACAGGCAGCTTCTGGCTGCATATTGCTCAGTCTTTTCTAAATGTCTGCATTCAAGAAACACTACCTAGAAAGATATATTCTATCACACTAAGCTCCCAGTCACCGAGGCAAGGCTTGTTCTCTTGCCCACACTTGTTTCTTTAAACTGGTATTTTCTACTGCTACTGATAATGTTTTCAGTGAAGGGTATGATATAGGATCAAGCAATAAGAAGATTAAATAAATACGTTAAGCTTTGCCTGATCAGTCGTATGCTTATTAAACTTCTGATAATTTCTTGCTCCATTGTATTTCTTTTGAGCAGTATGTCTGACATACCAGGAAACTTACTGAATGCAAAGTTAGAGATTCACACTACACGCCTCCTTTTCTTGAAAAGGTGTATCCAAGGCAATAAATGCAGCTTATGTTCAGTAAAATAAATTCTGAGAGTCAGAACATACATAACCTGAACAAAAGAGCAATTTTACCACGCTTGCTTTTTCTGTCTGAAAGTCTCTCAAAACTAAATGGAGAAGCGCTGCCATAAGAAATAACCCATAAGTATAAAAAGGCTTTCTAAAAGAACTCCAAATCACATTTTTCAGTTGCGGGTGGAAGAAAAGGACACTAAGCAAATTGTAAAAGGAACTAGGTCCTGTACATTTTTAAAGCAACAGGGCAGGGAGAGAAAAGATGCAGATGTTGAATCAGAGTTTGCTGTCTCAATGAGCTGCTTTAAAACAAAGAAAAATTAAGTCTCTCAGCAAGAAAATGCAGTAATACAGATATTAACACTGCTATTTTCAAAGCCACAAAATTTAACTTAGGTGATATGCCAGCATTTTGTTTTCTTCTTAAATGCTTCACAATTATGCTCTAGTACTGGTTACACATGCCAACGGGACATGTTCTAACACAATCTGCTTTGCTCATCACAGAGGCATAAAGGCCTCCACGTAAGAAAACACATGTTTAGCTATCCAATTAACTTCTGTTTATCTTACACTAGCAGATTTTGAAGCCAAAAGTCAGTAGATTTCAGGTAGGTATCAGTCAGATGACTTGAGTAACTTTGTGCCTGATAATGTGTCTAGCAAACATATCCAGTCTCGCCTACAAAATCCACCAACTCTCTTGAAGGAGAAGTATACACTCCAACGATTAATGTTACTTACTGTCAAAACATCATGCCTTATGCTAAAATCTGAAATGTTATAAATTAAACTCTATTGGTTCTTTCTTTGCCTTTCTTTGTAATTCAAGAGAGAGTTTTATAGCTTCTGTTCCATCTACAGAATAAAACCAACCACCTCTTGATCTCTGATAAGCTAATACACTGCACTCCTTCAGTCTTCTGCTTCAAGGTATTTTCATCCATGCATTAATTTCTGCTGGTTTTCTCTTTTGCCTCTCATTTTTCAGTGTCCTCTTAAAATGCAGCTACACTAACAGAGTGTTCCATTTTAATGCCAGTCTCACTAGTGGTTTACAGAGAAGGGTAATTCTTCTCCACTCTTCTTCACTTGATATCTCTGATCAGGTAAGACTGCACTGCCTATTTTCCTGGTACACTTATGATACAACATCATGATTAATGACATACTAAAATAAAAAAGTCAGTAAAAAAAAAACAAGAAAAGCAAAGTGCTAAACATCTTTCTTAGTTTCAATTCTTATTAAAAGATCTCAGGCAAATAAACAATTAACAGTTGACAATAATAATCACAGAATCTTAGTGGTTGGAAGGGACCTTTGTAATGGGTGGGACTTCAGCATTGAAAAGTCAGTATCAAATACAAAAACATGTTTCTGGGACTGAAAAACTCACCCCAAAACATATAAAGAAATAATAAATCAAGTTAAAAGACATCACCCTTGAGAACACGACAGGTTACAGAGGACTGGAAAAAAGAAAAACAGTCTGTATTTCACACATGGAAGAAAGCAGGCATGCAAGGGGAATGTATTGTGGACCTAACAGACAGTCCCAGTCCATGAAAACCATCAAAACATACAACGAAAAACCAAAAACATTGTAGAGAAATATTTTCCTAAAGGCCACTGCAACAGGTTCTGTAGTTAAGAATTAGGCCATCAGTATGGCATATTTTAAGTTTAGCAACACTTTGAAAACATGACATGAAGCACCATCAGAGAAATGAGGTGAAACCAGGGAAACAGGGAAATGAGGTGTAGGATAGTGTGGTCCAACTTGCAAACCCTTGGAGTGGCCTCCATCCCTTTTCTCACAGGAAGGGATGAGACAGCTTGCCAAACAGACTGTCCAAATTGTACAAACACCTCCTGGTACGTCTGCCACAAATAGCTGCACTGCTCCTCTAGACAGCAACTGGAAATCCAACCCTCGGCTGCAAGCCACCACCCGTGGTGCTTCTCATTGCAACACAAGTGGTTTTCTTTTCTGCAATAAGCACTTGAAAGCACTTGAGTGTCTGGCTGCCTGCAGTGAGGGGCTGCGCTTACAGGGGGTATGATGTTAAATGGGAGAGTCTGGACAAGGGAAATCCTAAATCAAAATCTGGATTACCATGATTTAACGGAAACTTTTGTCTTCTGTCTAGTTATGCAGCTATCAATGGTTCACTGTAACACCAGTGAGGCATATAAAATGGATTTCACGGGAGTCTGTTTTGAGTCCAGTATTATTCAGTATTTTCATGGATGGGTTTGAGGGCCGGATAATGAGTACAAACAGTATTGTGTCTGGAGAGGCTAAAAGCAGACCAAAGGGGAGCATTTAAATTCAAAATTATCTGAACAAAATGATCAGAGACAACTGTGAATGAAGAAAAACATACAATGTAAACTCATATATATAAAAAAGGAATTACTAGCTACAGGAACATAAAAAAGGAGACCAACTGGCTGCTGTATTATTCTAGGAGACAAGCATCTTACAGCCACTAGGACCCCAGGGTGATTACAGGTAAGAGACTAGATGTATTCTCCCATTTAGGTGTTCATGTTAACTGACATATGACCCATAGTTTGATAGAAAAACATGAGATAGTCAAAGGAGTCAGACTTTAACACTTATTGGGGGGAGAAGGATTTGCCCCTTTCTAAAGGGACTAATCAGGCAGTGCAGGGGATGTCAGACAGTCCAAACACATGTGCATTTCAAGCAAATAAAACAACGCTTATTTCAACTAAGACGAATGGAAAAATCTATCCACTGAATAATGCAAATAAAAAACCATCACAGACACACACACAGATGCAAAGATTAAAGCTATGCCATTCCCCAAAAAGCATTAAAAAAAGAACTTAGCTGTAAAAAACTAGAAACACCAGCAGGAGGTGGAATAAAGGAAGAGAGAAACCTTTCTAAATACACGCGAGAAACAGTTTTTCTAACTTCTAGACCATCATGACTTGAAGTTAAATGTTTCTTACTTCACAGCCTCTGGACTTCAGAATGGCAAATGTTATTCGTGGTGATAAATTGATCTCTCAGTTTTTAGAATTCCATCATTCTAGGTCTGTCTCCTTAATCAGTGTATTTATTGAAATGTGAAGTCATCTAAACAGGTTAATTGTCAGTAATCAGATTTTCATCTTATTCAGCCATGCGATCTCAGCTCTCTAATTTGTGCACTTAAGTACCATAGGCGTGCATACAAATAAGTTACTTAAACTTATGCATGTCATTCCCCCTCTTCCCAAGTAGACACTTAAAGCAGCATAGCCTGCGTTTGCAGGTAACTGTACAATTATATATCTTAGAGCAACTGCTGTTGCTGTACAGCATTCTAATGACAAAAAAAGGTATTTTACATTGGTAAAGCTTTTATTCTTGAGGACCAGAATATCTTCATATTATGTATATTCACACCTACAAAGGTTTCTTCCAACATTCTGTACCATTAAAAAAGGAAGGCACCTTCAACCAAAGCTGCCAACCAATACCAAAGCTACGTGTAAATAAGGAATTCAAGAAAAAGTTTACACAATTGAGAGAACTGAGCAAACCATGACCCATTCTTGAGCAGAACCTTGGTAAACTGACTGCTGTATGACAGTGACCTTCGGTGGGATTTCTCTTTGTGGTTCACTGAGGTGAGTTTGAAAATTCTGCTTTGACAGTTTGACTACTCCTATGCATGAGTAAGATCATGAGTTTACAAGCTATGGCGTGCCATTCAACGCCTTGTGAAGAACAGCTACATATACTTACACCAGTCCCAGGGATAGGGAGACCTGCCTTCCACTAAAATTTTTGGTGGCATTAATGTGTTAATGAATGTATTTATCATTTCAGTTTACTGACACCTCTGGAACCACGTTCTGCATAAATGTCGAACTTGATTTAAATCAGTCGGTTGGACTCTTTAAAAAGAAAGCCCAGCCCACCTGTCCACATTTTAAACAGAATGAGTTGTTTCTATTCCGCTTCTAGTCTTAACATCAGCTGTTTTCTATAACAGACTGTGATTGCATGAAGATGATTATAAGGGATTAATCAGCCTACTAAAAATATGCATATGACTGCTCTAAAGTTGTTTGAAGTTTATTAAGCATTTCTCAAATCTGTCTTCATTAGTATACAATGTTTATGTACAAAATGCTTCAATAATTTTATACTTAAGAAATGCTTGTGTTGAAGTATGCATACACAGTTAAGGAAGACAAAAACATGATTATTACAAAGCAATTACTTGCGTATTAGGGTTTTTTTTTCCACCACCAACAAATTTTTCAAGGATTCCTCACTAAATCTTTATGCATTTATTAGTGAGAAAATTACTCATTATTTAATTAACAGCTTTTGCCTCACTAGCATCAATGACAATGCATTATGAAAGACTTTCTATAAACACTTCAAAGAATAATTTACACTAGAACAGACCTCTAAAGGTCAGCTAATCCAACTGGCCCCCATTCAAAGCAAGTCAAAGCATTGGCATGGGCTGCCCAGGGAAGTGGTTGAGGCTCCATCCCAAAAGACGGGCTGACATAGTGCTTAGTGACATGGTTTAGAGATGTGGGGTTTTTTGTTTTTGTCAGAGTTAGGTTGATGGTTGGACTAGATGATCTTAAAGGTCCCTTCCAACCTAGACAATTCTACAATTCTATGATTCTAAGTCCAGCTGCCTACAACATGATCCAGTCAAGTTCTGAATACCTCCAAGGACAGAGACTCCACGTCTCTTCCAAGGCATCCACCTATTCCAATGTTTCACTACTTTAATGGTGAAAAACGTTTTCCTTGTATGTAACGAGAGTTTTTGATGATGTAACTTGTCTCTACTGCCTCTTGTCCTATCACTAAGCACCTATAAGAGGCTGGCTCCGTCTCCTCTACGTGTTTCCTTATCTGAATATTTAAAGACATCAATATCATCTCCCTCAGCCACCTCTTCTTTAGACAGAATGAACCCAATTCTCTCAGCCTCTCTACATTTATTGTGCTCCAGCCCCTAATCACCTTGTTAGCTCTCCATTGGACCTGATCAAGTATGGCAACATCTTTCTTGTACTTGGGCCCTCAAAACAGGACTCATACCCATCATACCCAAACTTAAAACTTACCTTGACAGGGAGCATGTGCTTTGTGTCATACAAAGAACGGCAGATTTTCAAAATTTCATTTCCTGTGTTCTCCTTTTCCTCAGGCGGGCATCTCTGTAGCATAGCAGTCACCAGTTTCACCCAGGGATTATCATCTATGCATGATCTGCCCAGAAAAAAAAGTTGTATGTAGAATATAAATACGCACATACACCCCCACCATTTTCTATCTTTTTATTTTTCTGTTACTTTTTTCTTTTTTTTTTTTTTGGGGGGGGGGGGGGGGGGAAGTAAAGTACAATCTCATGAAAGAGACAGGAAAAAGTTTTGAGAGGTTACTATCCTGATGCCATCATTCTTTCAATACAACAAAGAAGCTTAAAGTATTTTGAATTAAGATATGCTGTTACAATCCCTGAGGAATCACACATCAGATAAAGATTGATCAAACTGGAATAGCATAGGAACAGCTTCTCTTGGCTTTATACCAGCTGATTTCCCAGGCAGAATGGTATCGAGGGAGGGGTGACAGGAATCCAGCATTCCTAATTTTGTTTGCTTTGATCACTTTCTAACAGCATCTGTCTCTCAAGTATCTGTCTCTTGCTTCTGAGTGGAGAAAATATTTCCAAGATTCACATTTTGATTCTCAGGTCCAAAAAGTACAAACAAAAATAAACTTTTTTTATAGGCCATCCAAACAGGGTAGGAGAGAAAAAGTACGTGCATCTGTACTTCTCCGTTAACAGATATGGATGTGGATACATTCGGTTTACATACTTAAAATGTTCTTTTCATTCCACACAGAAGTTCACATCATGTCACCATTATGCAGTCAGACTTAAGCAGATGGCAGACAGTAGATACAAGTGAATTTTATCATGCATGATGGCAAAGGCAATGTTTACTATAAAGTTTTGTTGCTGTAACATTTTTTGGCCTACAGATGCTATTTGCTAGATCATGGAGTTGTCTGGCTACTTTTATTAGGGATAGGGATACTTGCTAGGACTGGACATACTGGCAGAAATGGGTAACAGCAGAGCTTTTAAGTGACAGCACGTAGTGTAACACTGGAACACACCCACACTGCCATTTTCCTGATGTGAATTAAGTTAATGCATTTCAATTCCCACCTACCACGGGCTAAAATCATGAACGATCACACCTTAGATCATGATTATATTAAGCCACAGTAACGCAGCTACTACATTCATCTGTGCATAAACTTAGGAAGGCACAAAATGTGGTTCAAAAATCACCCCATTAATCCCTTTGGCCATTAATCAGCAACCCAAAGACATGTGAAACTTTTCATTTTAGCTTGAAGCAGGAAAAAAAAAACCCAACACAAAAAAAAACCTCAGCAAGACCAAATCTGGCAGGCTGGTCTTACAATTTAGTGTAAATTAAGATACTCATCCAGCACACATGGGAAGAAGTAGTAAAGTGGTGTCAAAGTGCTGCTTTTCAAAGATATTATTCAGCAGCAATTGTTGAAAGTAGCAGATTAATATCACTGTAAGAAGAGTGTGTTAACAGAGTCTGTTGGATTGACATATACCAAGGAATAGGTCTAACAACTCTTGAGAGAGCAACCACCAATATCTACTATTTCGTATAGAAAAGCTCATCTTGCACTTTCAAAAGTATGTACCGCAAACAAATAAAACCAGTTCCACAGGAAGCTGACGTTATATCCTAACAAGAAAATCAGACAGAGATCCTAGGAATGAGTAACTTTGAATGCAAACTAAAGAGAAGTCTTTATCTTTATTCCTTCTGACAACTTAATTGAGCCTTTCCATCAGTCACAGTCACTGAGCACAGAGCTGCCACAAGTCTGGCTGGGAACAGCAGAGCTCCTCCTCTCCTCTCCTTTCATCCTGATGGGTTGAACCCAAAGATGCCAGATTATTCAACAAGCAGAACACGATGCACCTAATCTGTGACCCCCCAGTAAGGTTAGGAGAAGAAAAAATCCATCTTTGCCACTGGTTAAATTGATAGCTCCTGCTATGTGATCCATCTCTTGCTTAGAGGCATGGAGAGTCATAATGAATTTCCATTTTTATAGCTGCTGCCTCCAGAGCACATTAGGAAAACCTATATGAACTTCCCATTAGAAAAAGAAAACAAAAATCAGACTCCAAAACACAGAAGTTAGAAATAACCAGAAAGATACAAGGCCACAAGGCTTGTCGTGCAAGTTTATTTTAAGTATAGTATCTGATATATACTTTACATATATAAAGCTTTTCTCAACACAATTCTCATAATTATTTCAAATACTTGTGTGATCTATTAATAAATATCCATTATTTGCCATATCTAAATATTAAAGAAGATTCAGTTACCAAAATCTGACACCTACAGGTAAAATTCTGGTTTCTGCTCTCCCAGATTTTACCTTAGTTCAACTATAGTTAAAAAAAATAAATTATTTCTCAACATGAAAAAAGTATTATTTCAAAAACTCAGCATGAATGAATTATTTTTTGCCCAGAATCAAGAAAGGGAAATTTTGGATTAAGTTAAAAAAACAAAGGTGAATTAAGCTATTAAGTCCCTAAAAGCTGCTTGCCTTGAGTTCCAAAATATTTTATCAATATTTAAAATAAGTATTTAAAAAAATGGCTTTTGAATGTAGGCAGCAAGTTCCAAAGGACTGCAGAGCTTCAGGTACTGTCAATCTTTTTTAACCCACCTCCCATTTTTACGAAGTGCTTAAAATGACATGTGAATGTGAGACACCTAGACAAAAAAGCATGCATGCAAAACAAGAGTGTGAAAATAAAATTTTAAAAAATATATGGTTTTGAGTTCTGACTGAAACCACCAAGCTACCTCCCCTGTTTCCTTACAATCAACATGGAGTATTATGATATGAAGAGAATCATATCTGCAGGTGAATAATGAGCATTATCGTAGCTGGAGTGTTTTAAAATGAAAGAACTCTAAAAACCATTAAAAAGCATAGACTTACCATTAACAGAGGTCACAAAAATTCTTTAAAAAGAAAAAATAAAAGCCTACTAAAAAAACCCCCAAACTTCAGTTATTTTACTTCTCCTTCCTTTTGAGCCTTTATGGAATGTAAATTGCATTTTCTAGCTTTATATTCCATTATAGTATTAGGTATTTACTGTTAGGCTGAAAATGACTCAGTCTTAAATTCCCCAGTCCCTGCACATATCATTACATGGCAGTAAACAATCAGTTAGTAACAATGTGTCTTTTCTGAAGCAGAGCAGGAACAAATATGTAAAGATTAAACACAAATCTTAATACATATGGCTAAACAATCGGCTTAACTGCTTGCAGTTTTCCTACTTGCTCAAGCATTTCTTAATATAACTTGCTTTAAAATGAGACTGTTGAAAACTTCACTAACAAAACAGTTCCTGCTCCTTCCTCTAACCCAACCATCGAGGTAGCTTTTTCAGGAACACAATTTCAGGAACATATATATTAAAAAAAAAACCCTAGGCTGGTAAGTATAACTGAATGCTGCCTCCGCGGCGTACTTCCATGTTAACACAAGAGGGAAGAATGAGGAATGCAAGAAGAGGAGATGACCCCAGAGCAGAGCACGCTTGCAACAGCCTTCCCAGAGATGCAGAGATGGGTGTACGATAGTGACTGTCAATGACAACGGGAGAGAGAGGAGAGAAGGTTCAGATAAAGAAGGCGGAAAGTTCCAAAGATTTTTTTGATTGCTGTTGGGCCTCATACTTAGAGCACAATCTCTGCTTCCTGGCTGGCATGAATTTGTAAAGCAAAATAATTCAGATTAATAAAATTCAAAATAATTAAGAAGAATGTAAACTATTCCCAGCACACTATAACAAAAGGCAGTTGGGAAAAAAATAAATCTAACTATCTACTTGATGAGAGTTTGTGACATGACATCCTGTCTCATATCAGGGAATACTAAAGAGAGCTGTACCTGACTTCTTAAAACTGATCATACTTGAGATGGTGAGATTGAGGGTAGAATGAGGACAGAGCTTCATTTTGGGAGCTCTATTAGCTTTCAAGACAGATCTTTTGAGTTCACTCAAATTCATTTTAATGACAGCATGCTGAATATAAAAGTCAAAATTCAATTTGAGAACATTTCTGCACACCAAATATATTATTTCTGTAGACAGAAGTAAAAAAATACACATTTTAGTTGCATGTAAAACTACGTGGCCTAGGCTTAAATTTAGGTTGAATCCTTATAAAAAGTACTTGATGTTTGTTCTTTTGACTTGCTAAAAAAACAACAACAAAAAAAATCAAAGCACCCCCCCAAAAAATCTCCAAAACATATTTGACTGAGTCAATACAAGTAAGTGGAAGAAAGGATAGTTTACAAAAAGGACTCATAACCACGATCATGTTGTCTAACATTAAAATATCATATGTGTTTTCTGAAAGTACTAGCAATGAGCTTGAAAGAAGGACTTTCAAACCACAATGAGTATTCCTACTGACACAGGATTTATAAAGCTCTCAATCAGTCTTGCAAATACTGTTAGAAACAAAAGCGATAATAAAAGGAAAGCAATGGGAATATAAACACAGAAAGACCCCAGGGAGTGAAAAATGTCCCCCTTTGATACATTTTTTTTTATCAGGACAACTCTTAGTAAGGAAAGGAAAACTGAACTGTCATTGACTTACTCATTAAATAAAGAAACAAACGAAACAGGTGACATTCTGAGAAAAGAGCCACGAAAAAAAATAAAGGAGGGAAGGGGGCAGAAGGAGAATTTAATCTCTGTCCCTGCTTTCAAGATGCAGTCTCAACTGTTCTCCCCAAGCACAGCACTGCTACGACAGGGAAGAGAACAGACTAGATACTTTTTCCCACCCTTCAGGCTAGCAGAGAGAACTGAAGGATGAAACAATGGTGGTAACTATGCTCAATGCCCACCCCCATTTTAAAAAAAAAAAAAAAAAAGGCAGCCCAAATCCCAAAACACAAACAAACAGATTGTTTCCTACACTATTAACTCAATTGCTTGCTCCAGTAATTAAATATGTTTTCATTTTTTTCGGTTGTCTGGAGTTTCAGGTAAATTTAAGAAAATCTGACAAATCTGAACTACTCTACCCCCCTGGAGATAACAACTGACACTTCAGTGCTGAGTTTAGGACAACTAGTTGGGAGTCTTGCTCTGTAGATCACACTTGGGAATCGTAAGTCAGAGGTTCTCCATGAAACCAGTACAGGTGGCTTGTACGAGTTAAAGAGAAGGGAGCAATTTTCTCCTGAAGGCTTTCGAAAGCCTCCCGGCAAAGTCAAAACAGTGAAAAGAGACACTGAAGTTTTAGCAATAAAAAAATTATTAAATAACTACATAAATAAATCTAATCACAGGATAAAATCTGCACTTTGTTCTTAGCATAAAGTCCCAAGACATGGGCTGGTCAGCCTCACCTCAGTTCCTGAGAAGCAGCAGTAAATCCTCCTGGAAGCATTTCCAAGCAAACGAAGGACATGAAGTAGATTGAGAACAGTCAGCACGGACTTAAAAAGGTGAAATCATGCCTCACCAACCTGATACCCTTCTACGACTGGCTTGGTGGACGACAGCTGATATTATGTACCTTGAATTCATTCAACAAGACTTTTGACACTGTTGCCCACAACATCCTCATTGACAAACTGATGAAGTATGAGCTAGGTAAGCAGACAGTGAAGCAGACTGAAAATTGGTTGAAATGCCAAACTCCTATGTTTGTGATCAGTGGCACAAAGTCCAGCTGGAGATCAGTGACCAATGGTGGACATTGAGGTTCTACACTGAGGCCAATACTCTTAACATCTTCATTGAGGACCAGAATGATCATCAGACAGAGCATGCTCTCAGGAAGTTTGCAGATGATACAAAACTAGGAGAGAGTGCTGATACCCCAGATGGTTGTGCTGCCGTTCAGTGGTACCTTTAAGAGGCTGGAGGAACGGACAGAGATAAAATCACATGAAACTCAGCAAAGGGAAATCCAAAGTCCACCCCCTACCTGGGAAGAAATAACCATCAGTAAAGGCTGAGAACCAACCAGCTGGAAAGGAGCCTGGACAACAAGGTGACCATGAGTAAGCCATGTACCCTCACAGCAAAGAAGGGCCACAGCATCTTTCGCTGCATCAGGAGAGTATTGCCAGCAGGCTCAGGGAGGTGATCCTTCCCCTCTACTCAGCACTGGTGAGACATCTGGAATGCAGAGTCCAGTTCTGGGCTCCCCAGTACAAAAGTGACACCGAGACACTGAAGTGAATTCAGGAAAGTGCCACAAAGATGACGAAGGGGTTCGAGTATCTGTCCCATGAGCAAAGACAGAGAGATGAGAGAGTTGGGACTAGTTCAGCCTGGAAAAGAGAAGGCTTGGAGGATTTGCATCAGTTGTATAAATACCTGATGGGGAAAGTAAAGAAGAGGCAGCATGACTCTTCTCAGTGATGCTCAATGACAGCACAAGAGGCAAATGGGCACAAATAGAAACGCAGTACATTTTACTAAAACGTAAGAAAAATAGTTTTTTGTAGTTGTGGAGTCTCCAGTCCTGGAGATACTCAAAACGAAAGGCAATGGCCTTGAGCAGGCTGCTCTAGCTGACCCTGCTTTGAGCAGGGGGGTGGAGCAGACATCTCTAGAGATCCCTTCTGACCTCAACTATTGCTAAATACACAAAAATCACAGAATCACATATAAGGTTATGAATTAATTTACCCTGTTTTGTTGCCTCTTATCTTAGCCCACTTGATTTTTTCTTTTAATGTCAAAATTGTGACTATGTAAATGCCTAGGAGCTTTACTATCTACTTGAGACCCTAAATGAGTTCTGATACAGGTATTCTGCACAAATTCTCATACTTCACAGAGGTATCCTACCTCTGAAATTTAAACCACTGTTAAGTTTTGACTACAAATCACATTTAATCATTATTTAGTTTTCTCTTCTTCCCTTTGGGAAGTCAGCTTGAAGGAACAGAACACTAGATCGGAGATAAAATTAAATAATTTTTAATTTCCTCTGTTACAGAGCAGTAGACAAGAGCTGCCTATACACAAAAATTGTTCTCCTTTCACAAAATCTTTAGTCTTTCTATTCAACTCAAGTAAAAAGAATTTTGCTAATTGCAGCAATATTTCACTTGACCCTTTGTTCCATAAATTTAACACCTTTTTTTTTTTTTAATCTAAACATTACCTGAAACAAAGTTTGACAGTTCCTACAAAGTATGAGGCATCTGATTTTAAATTACAATACAACAAAATTAAAAAGGAAGTTGGAGCATGAATTTGTGACAGAACACACAGCAGTCCTTGTAGCACTTTATGCATTGAAGACAATTTTTGGCTCACAGAACTGTCAAAGAATTTAGGTTAATGCTCATCCAGAAACTGCAAACAAACTACAGGCTTGAAGGTGAATAACCCTTACAGATTATCTTCTAAGGGACCTGTTCTCTACAAGTACAGAAAAGAGTTACATCTCATAAAAAGGTAAGCCTTAACTTTTCTGACAAATCAATACACAAACACTTTGGGGAGTGTAGTCCCCAAGTTAAAACAGGTTGTAATCAATACCCCAAAGCAATCCAATGGAAGCATCATTTAATGTCTCTAACCTAACTACTGTCAGACAAAACATGGCATATTGTACTTGCTTGCCAAAAATTTATTAATATTATTGCTCTCCTTGAAAGATATGCGACTTTTGTCTCGTCAGATTATACAAATCCTTGTATCTTGGAAGTGATCATCTGTTACAAAATATAACAGCTAAAATTTTTACCTTTAAATGTTTTCAGAAAGTCACAGACAAAACCCAAAGAACTGGTAAAAAATAATGCAGTAAAGATGTTCCAAATTAACACCTTTAATAAAATACCTATTCTGATGGGTGCAATGCTAAAGTTTTAAATAATTATTTTCATTTTACATTGTTGGCCAGGATATGCCTGCCCTAGTATATATTCTTTACCTTTGGATACTTTATTCAAAGACAGAAATAATAGATAGTGGATCTAGAAAAGAGAAGCACCACTGCTTGGTAGCATTACCCACACAGACCTCTTTAAAGGTTTCGACACGGATCCCCACAGCTTTATCCCAGAGAAACTGATGCCTTATGGTCTAGACAACTCGTATGTGAGGTGGGTGGGGAGCTGGCTGACAGGCTGCACCCAGAGGGTGGTGGTAAATAGCTCCTTTTCAAACTGGCAACTTGTCACAAGTGGGGTCCCCCAGGGATTGGTACCAGGCCCACCGCTGTTTAGTATTTTCATAAGTGATCTGGATGATGGGATCAAGTGTACCCTGATGAATTTTGCCAATGACAGCAAACTGAGCGGGGAAGCGGACATTTCAGAAGGGAGAGCCACCCTGCAAGTCAACTTGAATAGGCTGGAAGAGAGGGCTAACAAGAACCTTATGAAGTTCAACAAGGACAAGTGTAAGGTCTTGCACCTGGGAAAACATAATTCAAAAGGGCAGCACAGGCTGGGATCTACCTAGCTGGGGAGCCGCTCTGTGGAAAGGGACCTGGGGGTCCTGGTGCACAACAAGCTCAATACGAGTTAACAGTGTGCTGCAGTGGCAAAGAAAGCCAAAAGGATGCTGGGTTGTATCAGCAAGGGCATCACCAGCAGAGATAAAGAAGTCATTATCTCGCTCTATTCGGGCCACACACTGTGTTCAGTTTTGGTCCCCACTATACAAAAAAGACATGGACAGGCTGGAGGGGGTCCAGAGAAAATGACCAAAGGACTGGGAAGCCTGCCACATGAGGAAAGGCTGAGAGAACTAGGTTTGTTCAGCCTTGAGAAAAGAAGGCTTAGGAGAGACCTTATCACCGTGTTCCAGTATTTAAATACTGTTTGAAAAAATGCTTACCTGTTGCTCATGTCTATTGGTGGCCAAGCTTGAAGGAGTAAAACCAAGTGCTGAAACTCAGATGGACTGTGACTAGACTCCAGAAGTCCCAGGAAGAGATCATACCTTTTTTCTTCATTTTCAATATCTGTTATCTCTACCTAAAAATAAAACAACAAAAAAACCCAAACGCACATTTCTTTTAAGAAATCAAGGATTTAAAAGCAAATCAGCAATCTGTGAAGGACATCACTGTTGTAAAACAATGCAGGAACACAGTGAATGTAGTTTTCCCAGAAACTCATTTTCTTACCTCTGCAAATAAAACAGGAGAGCACACAGATAACGGGGAATGACCTAGGTGTAGTTCCTAAAACAACGTAACCCCACACAAGGACATTCATTGATTAATTCAGAGAATCTTATCTCTGTGTTCTTCAAAGGACCAAAAATTCCTTAAATTTCCTTTTCTTAATATACAGCCATATAAAAACACACAAGTATTTTTAAAGAATGGGTATGTATATTGCTTCCCTAATATATATTACTCTCAATTACCTATGAAAATTCAATAGTTTTACCTGAATTTACAGCATCTGATCTTTTCTCCCACAGGAAAGAGCCTCGAAAGATGATTCTAAATTAATATAGCCAGTGAAGAACATTTGCTAGCAAGTATTGAAATATTTTTCTGTATAGGTGTTTGAACCTAAGAAACAAAAACCCACACCCCATCAGCCAGCCACCAGACAACTCTATCTCAGGAAAAGTGTCCATCTAAGTTTAAAACCTGCAGCTTCTGCCAGGACTTGAATTCACTTCAGCTGATGACAGGTTCTTTTACAGATAATTACTGCTTGCAGTTTGCATGGTAAAGAAAAGGTCTGACTGTTGAAGGAAGGTTGTTATAAATGAGAACCAACTTGCTACTAAATGAGAAGCAACTTCTGTTTAAAAGTTTGGCTATCACACTAGGAGGGCTTTCACGAATGGAATAGCTACTCGCTATCTACCTGACATACAAAAAGTTTCTGGAGTTTAAAAATAATTTGTTACAGTAACAAGGTAACTGCCTCTGCGTTATTAACAAATTCTAACACTGAATTTTTCCTTCCAACTTTGAAAAGTTCCAGGATACCAAACACTTCAGTTTTATCTTATAATTCTGTTGAAGACACACAGCAGTAACTGCTAACTTTTCTGTTTCAGTCCAAGTAGTTCTAAGACATCAAACACGGACAAAGTTTTCCTTAGTTCTACAGCTACTCTGAAAGATTAAAGATTGCATTCCCATTTTTTCAAAGCGACTCTGATACATCAAGGGAAAATTTTTCAAAAGAGTTTGGAAAACAAAGATTACTGATGCATTTATTGAGTTGCCTACATAGTTTGTGACTTTAAAATATTTAGTGCAGAAAAACTGTTCACTTCTGTCTCCAGGGTACATCTGAAAGCACCATATACTAAAACATTTGAGAGAGTGAAGAAATGCTTCTGAGATTTGTCCATTTAAAATGCTTGTCTGTACAGCAAATGTCACATAGCAGACATCTGTTACCCACTTGTAATATCCCTAAATTCCATCTATAGCTGCTAATATAAAATATTATCATCTACAATATTTAAAACACAAGGCTGAAAAGAGAAGGGAGAAGAACAGGAAATGGTAAAAGGGCTATAAAGACATGCTAACCTCTAAGGATAAAAAATATTTAGTAATTTAGCAAATTATGTACTATCTAGAAAACAGAAGCTCTCACATTGCTTCATCTGTCCCCAAACTCCTTTTTCAGACAACTAGCTCTAAATATTTAAACCATGTAAGTGACATTCTGGATGGTCCATTGAGTACATTTTAATATATTTGCACAAACAGCATGTTACTTCAAAACACAGACTAAGTGTTCAGATCTCTCTAATGATAACTGTAAAAATGGAAAGAAATAGCACAGACAATATTAACAGATGAGAAAAGCTGTCACAGAAATTGAGCCATTAGTAGCAGAGAGTGGATCAGACATTCTATTCAGCATAAACTAAATTCAAATAATTCTGCCTCAAATAATAATACATCTTTATAATATCAATAATAACATCAAACAATAATGCATCTTTACAGACTCAGGTTTACTTTTTTTAATGAGGTTAATTAATCTAACATTATAATGTGTTTTGGACAGCTGGATCCTTGCAATGTGATTGCTCATAACAAAACATATTAATATGATCAAAGTAAGTCAGAAGAATTATCTTGTCGTAAATATGGTGTCCATTTCTTTCTACAATGGCATTTTTCAAGTTGCCTACATTTCCCACTAAGAGTAATAAAGTGCACTTTCTGTAGTGCTTGTTATTTATAGTTTTCTTAAAAACTATTGAAAAGTCACTTTTTATATGGCATTTTAAATGCACATTACTTCCATTTACTGTGAAACAGGTGAGATTAGAAAGTAACAACACAGTGTATAAGTACACATAACTTTAAGAGTGCGTGTGGTGATCTAAAATGCAGCACTAAGGATAGAGGAAATGGAAGGTTAATGAAAGGGAAGGTTAATGAAATGGAAAATACCTAAGTATTGATGGGTAGATGACAGGTACGATTACTTTCGGAAAAAAAAATAACATGTTATCCTACCTTAACTCCCCACCCCTCCATCTTTTAAGTCCTAGCTATTTTCCCTGCTTCATTGTATCTTACGCTTCTGTGCATCGATCAGTCATCCCTATGCTCCACACGCATCTGCATTTCAAGTATGTTTTAAGCATTATTTCATTCCTGTGACAGCAGGGTTGTTAAAATAACTTTTTTTTCTGAAAAAGAAAAGCTGAGATTCAGATGTAAACCCATCCTTTAACACCAAGAACGCCTGACTGTGTGTGACAATGGTCACACAATCAACTGTATCAGGAATATTTTTCAAAAGCATTCCCGAGTTGAAACATCATCAAATACATGCTGATTCTGCAAAGACTGTGTCCACGCTTCACGTTACACACTGATAAGTAGTCCCACTTGTTTAAATAAGATTGCTGTGTGTCTAAAATTGTACCTTCTGAGAAGCAGCTGTATTTAATTTGTCTGTAAATACCTTTAGACAATCAAGATGATTGAAAACTATGCACAATTTGCCCACTAGCATCACTAGAAAAATCCTAACGAGCAGAAGATCAACACTATGTACTAGAAACACAGACAATAAAACCTTTAAAACCTTCAAAGGATTGTTATTCCTATAAAACAAAAGTCCATTTGAAGTTAAATATCAGTGCTATGAAGTAAATCAAGGCACTTCCTTAAATAGTTTCTGCACTGCTTTATGGTTTGAATGACAAGACACCTTGCCCTGTCTCTAATTCTTTCCTTGTAATTTTCCAGAAATAGAAGTTATTATCAAACCACAAAAGAAGTGATAGTTCCTTGCTACAAGAAAGCAATTAACTTGAAGCAGCACATTGGAACAAGGTTTTTTTATTTATATTTAGTACACTTATATATGTGTGCATGCATATATATACAAACACACACATATATATATTATATATATACACACACAAAGAGAGAACACACGCTTTCCCCTGTATTGCCTCCTTTTTCCAGGGCTGAGGGAGAGCACAGTGAGGAAGCAGCCACCTCCCGCAGCAGAAACCCAGCACACTTTCTGTTAAAAGGTAGAAATTTTGTCTTAACAGAGGTGAAAGTTAGCTGAGATGAAGTTGCCAGGGTTAGTTAAGGCTGTCGTTTGGATGTAATAACACAGCAAAAGGATTAAAATTTCCACTTTTAACTAAACACTCTCTCTGCAGTGACTCTGAACGATCTATTCGGATGACTGGATGTTGCAATGCAGCAAGGCACTGCATTTCTACCTGTATGATCATCTTTAAACCTTGTGATGGGATACTGTAACTCAGCTTTTCCCACCTCTTTTTTTTTTTTTTTCTTTTAAACCAAAAATCAAAATAATCCTTCTGATATACTTGAAGGCTATGCAAAGATAACCTGCCATGAACTGCTCAGAGCCCTGATAGCACAAGTGCCTGTAAAAAAGAACCTGTCACTAAACAGAATAATGAGGCCTGTAGCAAGCTTGAACTTCAGATGATCCCAAAGGAATATGAAAGAAAAAAAAGAACACGAAAGCAAGGACTATCAGTTTTAACAACAGATTTGCTCAATTCTGTCTTGAGTTTCCCTAGATCATGCCTTCGCTTTGGCAGTAGAATACAGCTGGCTTCACGTTTTTCATTAAAATAAAAGGATGCACGAATATTTACCACTACGGGAAAATCAATTAGAGGGATTAATTTTAGAAATGATACTCATGATAGATTATAAAACGAAATACAAATTAAGTAAAACCAAACCTTATGTTAAACTGTTAAAACACACAATTTCAGTTATCAATGAGGGACTACGTATGTTTAAAAAATCAAGATGCAAATATCTGCATATGCTAAAGTTCCTTAAAAGAATATATAGGAAATTAACAGAACAAAATACAGGCTACACAAACAGTATCAAGCGTTGTTTAGAACAGCATTAGATACTATCACCAGCTGTCTGAACCAGTGCAAACTCCTCTTAATCATATGTTCTCCTCCTGAGGACTTTGATTTTTTTATTTTTTATTTTTTTTTTTTTACACCTTTTCCCAGAATCTCCTGTTATTAATTAGCAGTGGGTTAGGACAGCCCATAAAAGAGTTCTGACTCGTCCCATGTTATCAATGCTCAATAAAGGTAAAAATTATTCCACCTTTCTCAAATATTGACCAAGACAGAAAATTAACCACATTTCTGAATAGGAATGCCAACTGCAGCTACAGCATGTAGTGGCTGTGGCATGCCAGAAGGCACAAATCAGATCATCTTTTTATTGGATATATATTATTCTGCCTGTTTTTAAGTATGGCCACACAATACACCTCACTGAATTACTGGATTTCAGCCATCAAAACAGCTATTTTTCCACAAGTAGTTATGGTCTGTTTACCAGTAGCAGAAACCTGACACAGCATATGTTCAATCACCCATCTTCTTACAAGGAGACTTGGGAACTTGCTGTAACTTACAAATCTTAAGAAAACTAAAAGATTGCTGATAGATTTATTGCTGGAGTCCACTTATTTCAGTCCACTGATGATAAAATCTTTCAAAGATTTATATAGTCATCTTCCCTCACAGATTAGATCCTATTATCTGCCCAAAATGTTGAAACTACATAACACGCTTTATCCACTTTCAACACGTCATCATCTTGTTTCACAGATTTGTTATTACTTTATAGATACTTATTGTGTGACACACATGAAGGAGGCCAAATATGAGAAGTTTCCGCCAAAGTTTGTTCTGTAGCTTTTAGAAACCTAATATTTTTTAAAAATTATAAAATATAAAAAAGAATAAGGTTAAATAAAGCTGTGGACATCATCCATGGCTGATAAATAAAACCTTTGGCATGGCAGGCTGTAGGATGAGTTGTTTCGTTCAGTCTATTATCTCACTCTTGAAGTTAGTTTAAAATCAGTACTTACAGCACAGTGGAATGTTGCTGCACCTAAATTGCGCTCCCAGGGCATAAATATCTACTATATATATTCTCCTGATCCTACAGGAAAAACATATCTGATAGAGATGTAAATGCTTTATTGCTAAAGCTATATAATTTGAGAATCTGGTGCTGATCGACTTGGCTGATAACCTAGAGTTTTGTTTAAAAAAAATGGAAATGCCAATAAAAAGATCCAGCCAATCCAGTCCTCTCCTTCTCCTGAGATAAAATACAAAATGCTGCCTATTTACATACAAGAATGGTGAGCAGGAAAACTAACACAGACAGACCTCCACCTCCATTGAAATCTGGTCTGCAAATTACAGAACATAGCGATGTGACCATGGCGGAGCCATGGATTTCATCAACAGATTTTGTTGACTGCTAATGTTCTAAGGAAATAATTTATAAGGCTGTTTGTAACCAAACAATCAAGATGTAGAACTCAGAAAAGTATTTTCCTTCATTATAATTGCTTGTTTATTGAGAAAAGCTACATTCATGCTTAAAACCAACCCCCTATATTAAAGGCGAGACATTTGTGGTTTCCAAGAGCTGCAACCAAAAACCTACTGATTTACGTAATTGTAAAATTTATTTTATTATATCTACCAGACTGTAATGTAAATATTTCAAAATATGTTCTTGTTTGTCACTGCAGCATCAATTTGAATTAATGCGGCATTGAAAACATAAACACTAAGCAGGCATTTGAGTAGTCCCTTCTTCCTACGATACATTTTCAGTATGTCAGGACTCCCTTGTAAAATGCAGTACATTTTTATTTATCATCCCCCTCTTCCAAGCTCTAGTGGTAGAGAATTCATCTATGTTGCATTTTAAAATAATAGGCAGATCTGACATGAGAGATTTTATTCAGATTCAAGAGAGGGAATGCTGATGCTAAAATTTGCTTCCACTCATTAGACAGGGCTTAACATGGTTCATAAACAACGACTAAAAGGACTGGTAACAATTTGAGAGAATTTCTGTAATTGCCATCTTGGTGTGCTGTTCAAGGCATAAAAATGCAACAGCCTTGCCTTAAGGAGCTTACACTCTAATTCGGTAAATCAGCAAAGAAAATACTGCCCTTGCTACACAAACAGGCCAGATGGGGTTGGTCACCGAAGAAATTAATCATCCCATTTTGTGGGTCATTCCCTATTCTGCTGGTATCTGTGTGGCTACTGAAAAGTCTGCACAAACGTAAGTTCCTGAAACCTACTTCCAGTACAAGGCTGCAAAGTTAAAAGCTTGTTACAAGGGACATAAAACATTACAACCTAAGTTAAATAGATATTTAAAAGTTAAGTATTCACAAAATGAACACAAATGTGAAAAATCACTAGCAAAAAACAAAGTGCAAAAGTGTACAACTGTTCCTGAAATTGTAGTGCTACTGACCCTGCAAAGATAAGATTAGGTGCTTTTAAAGGCTGCTATTTATTTCATTCTCTTCAAATTGTTTCAAGATGCTAGACATCCTATCAACCTTGATGTTAGACACATTATATACTTGTGAAACAAAGCAAAACCACAAGCACATATTGAAACATCTTATTCAAGACCTTCACATCCCAGAGCACCAGTAAACCCTTTTTAAAGGCAAAACCACAAGTGGTGTACTCCTCAACACACTACCAGCATCCCATCATTTCTAAACCAGGCTTTCTTTAAAAAGAGAAGTTTTAAGTTGTGATTGAGAGGGAGATCCTCAAAGACAAAACAGGGTCAGGCCGGTGAGAGTAGTGACAGGCTTGGAAGAATGAACCATGGTGTTATTCAGCCACCCCTCTATCAGTGCAAGAGCGCACACGAAGAAAGCAGTCAAGATTAACCAGAGCAGAACTGCGAGTTCAGGCACGGACAGTTTGAGATGTCTGGTTAAAGGTGTGGAGGAGGCCTCACATACAGCCAGAGAGGTTAAAAGCTAGTGAAGTAATCTGTTTTGTGAGATACACACTGGAAGTCAGAGACTCCAAGAAGGAGGAAAGTGGGGAACTACTACTCTTTTTCCAGTTCTTATTCCTAACTAACCCTCTCTGACTACCCACAGATGAGGGCAATACCAGAGTAAGTTTCACATACACTTTTACTTTTCCTACTCTTCCTTTCACATCCGTATTTTTTTGGCCACTGTTGGAGACAGAATACTGGGCTGAACTGGACCTTGACCTGAACCAGCACTGACATTTTTATGTACTCACACACTAATTAAAATTTACATTACGAAAACAAACTGGGCCAATAATATTTTGTAATACGCAGTTTCCATGTGGAATTGAGGGAACTTATACTCTAACAAGGTAGCTGAATAGGAGTCAATGAGGTCAAGTAAAAGTCACTTTTCAAAGATGTAATTTACGGACTTCATCTCAAACTTAGTATCTCCTTTAAAGTTCTTTCCCCCATATTTATTGAAATTTTGAACTTTAAACAATAACGTGATATATAGTATCTTTCACTCTATGTCCTAGCACCATATTGCCATGTATAGAGTTAAAGGCAACTAAGAACTCATTTATACAGCACTAGGTGTTATATTCTTTAAATATTCACAATGCTTTAGAATTAAATTCAAAACATTTCCTAGAAAAAAGGAATACTGCCAAATGACTAATGTGAGACACTGACATAATCTGCTTCCTCAAGGAGCACTCGGCCTTAGTACTGCACTTACTTCCCAGTTTTGGAAAGTCTTTTTTGGAGAGCTGATAAAAACTTTTACTTTTGAGAAGACCCATGGAAAGTTGTGGTTTAGATTATAAAAGTGTTAGTTTACTCACACCACTGTTGGATAAGAAAAGTGCAATTTAATGAGCACATATGTACAACTAAATTGTAAATCTGACAAATTCAAGTATTTCCTGTGCACTAAATTCCTTTAATAAAAATTTGTATGCCAATGTGTGTCATTGAGAAGTCCATCTTTCCTTTAGCACAGATGAGTTTTGCCTTCTCAGAAATATATTCCAAATATATTCCCCTCATGGCAGAGGAACCTGTCAGTTTTAAATGAGACTTTTTCATCTTACTTTCTCAATCTGTCTGAGTTCGTATGTGGATAATCCCACTTTCAATTCATTTTGGATCCTGGTAAATGGAAACATATTACATGGTAGTAAGTCACAGCTGAGAGACGGTAACTTTTTAAAAACCGTTCTGCTGGGTTCACAAATGCCCCCATATAATGATGAAATTTATTTCTATTTTACAAAAAAAACACTGTAGGAAAAACATCATTTAGTTTGGAGCCTGGACCAATACTGCAGATTAAATTCCTTTGCTTGAAAGAAGCATTTCTGAAGATATGCTTATGGACTTATCCCAGTTAATAAAAAGCAACAGTTTTATTAAGGAATAACCACTTAAAACCAACAAAACAATATAACAAACCAACAGAAAAAAACCCCACCACATTCAAAGTACTGTTGATTTCGATTACGAGGGGGAATATAACCTGAGACAGCGACGCAAAGGCCTACCTCACATCTCCCCTCCATTTGAGGCCAACGAGGAGACAGTTCTTGGTGGAGCGTATTCCAAGTCCTGAACTCACAAGGAGAACATGGGCTGCTATGACCTAGACTTTGGAAAAACAGCCACTGCCTGACAGACCAGAGGGATGCATCTGCTATCAAAACAACCACCTCAGAGCAATCAATACAAAATTAAAACTAAAGTCAAGAGTTTTGCATGGCAAACTTGGTGCTCACAACCCATACTTTCTACCCCAAAGGAGGGAGAACTCTCAGGTCAGGCTTTCTTGCATTTTCCCCCAAAGCTGGTCTTATGAATCTGAATGCTGACCACACGTGAAACCCGCACACAGATAAAGGGATGCACATAATCTCACAGGTCAAATCCTGCTCAAACTGAAGCCAGATAACAGGATAAGCAAATGATGGGATTCAAGTTTAAAAACAAATCAACCAGAAGCCTACTGGTGATGAATTAAACACAGGCTCAGCCTCGTGTTGAGTTGCCCATCTTGTAGAAATACCTAAGAACTATTTTCTTCTGAAGTGATTTATACATTGTTTAATTCCTTATCTGCTTGATATGCAGCTCACTCAGAAATGCATATAGATTCAATAAACACAAATGCATTGCCTAATGCATAAAAATGCATAACTCGTGCAAAAAATAAAATCCATTCATTTGTATTCTGCAGAAGACTTTGTCCTAATCTGCAAATACATTTCAGCACAGAGAAAACCTCTGAAGACTGTACATAGATATTGATAGAGAGGTAAGGGCAAATAAAGAAAAAATTATGCATTTGAAAGATTTATATATCTACCTAGCCAGAACTGAGAGACAGGATTAACAGACATGTAATTTAAAATGTATATTGACTAGGTGTCAAGTTAATAGGTAAAAATTTGGATCTATGTAAATCATGGCTAAATAACGTCTGTGCAACATGAGGGACTTAAAAACACGTAAGTCATTTTACTTGTACGCGCCAGCTACTAATCACCATTTCACAATTCATAATCTATGTATAATATAGATACTCTACATTTAGAACAGGAAAAAGTGTTGGAAGACACAGCGTAGAAATCACAAGATTTTAATTCTTAAGTATTAATTTTAACTTTAAGCTGTTAAATCAGCATCAGCCATTTCCCTCCATACTTTATGCAAGTGGCTTTTCAATCTACCTTTTCTGACCATCACTACCACCAAGCAGCAGTGCATGCACAACCTCCCAGTACTCAGCTGCATCTATAACTGTCATCTTGATAAATCTGAAATTCTTGCTAATAGAAGAAAAATTATTTAAAAAGCTGTTTTCATGTAAATGAAAACTTTTCAAAATTAATCTTTCCAAAATGTCATCCTGCAGACAGGCTAAAAGTAAAAGTAAAAGTAAAAGACACATTTTTAGAAAGAACAACCCACTATAAACTAAGATACTCTCTTTTAGGAACAAGTTGTTCATGTTGACTCACATTTTAAATAATATTTATGTACTTCTATTTTCAGTAAAAAACAGAAAAGAAAGAGACTTCAACTTTTAAAGCAAAATTCCGCCCATACTTATGGCCTAGAGCAGGACCACTTAGAGTATCAAGTGGACGGATACCACAAAGTTATTCAAGCTGTAAAAACTGAAATAAATGAATAGCTCTGTTGCAGCCATAAAAATAATGAGAAGACGCAGCATCATGCAACTGTCATATAAAATGGCAGTACATAAGCACTGCAATTGGTGGGTTTCTTTTTAATTTGATGTAGTGAAAGTAAGTGAGCGAGTCCCTATGTAATAACAGCAACACTATGGAAAAAAACCCCTCACTCTCTCAATCAACATGAACTATCAGAAACTACTATGAAGTAAGAACTATTTTAAGAATACCTGAGGGGGCTCCTCAGATGATACAGAGTTTACAGACCCCTTAATAAAAAAATTCAGCTAGCAAGATGGTTGATGGAATAAAAAAGTGTTTGGGAAAAAAAAAAAAGCATGGCATCAACCGAACATCACAGTTATTAAGACAAAATACTCATTTAGATATTAACAAAATAATGCCTAAAGAAAAACAGTTTTACAATTTACTTATATTTTCAAAAGGCTTTTAATAACATTCCTGACTAGAAACCACTGAAGAAATTGATCTGCTAACACGAACAAAACCAAAACACACAAAGCGAAAAAACAGTTTATAATCAAATAGTGAAGGTAAAAAGTAGAATTTCTCATGATTTTATGACTGCTTCTTTGCTTATCTAAATTAAATGATGTTTTTGGAGGACTGCAAGCACTGAACAGATAATACTGCACACAAATGAGCTAGCTTTTGTTCGTCAAGGACAGTGTAGAAAGAAACCTTCAATTGACTTTAAAAAAAACAGTCTAAGGTAAGTAACCATATGATGGCAAATAAAATGTAACAATGGTAAAGCCATCACATTTTAAAATATGCTAAATTAGCCTCATCAAGTCAAAACAGGAACCTGAGCCTCACTAAATGAAATTCAGAGACCTCTGGTTAATGCACAGTTGAAGTCAAGAGAGCAATCAAGGTGTTGGGATGCACAAGCACGGACTGTTAATTTCCACAAGAACATCACATTCACTTCTCCAATTACCTCCTTCCGGAAGTCATACTGCACATTACAGTGGGCTCTGAGATAGAGGGGAGAATAGGTAGATGCAGAAAACATTGTGGATGAGGTAACATGATTGGAATTGTTTACTTACACTGAGTAAACAACAGAATAAGGAAAAAAAAAAAGTGATGAAGTACATAAAACAGAGCAGGGATTTTGATTTTCTGGATTTTACTATCCTGTAAAACAGAACACCACCACATACCAAATCACAAAGAGGTAAAAGAAAAAAAAAAATCCTTCTACAAATTTTTAGCATGTTTTGCACTCGATGCTGTATGGTGTACACAGTCAAGAATTTAGCAAGACACCCAAGGATGAATCATAGTTCATCCACCAATTTCTTTGCAACATAATAATAGAACTCTGAGTACCTTACTAATGACTCTTAATTTTTCTGAAACTGAGATAAAAGCAGAATATGCAATGTTTAAACCATCTCCACTTATACCTTCATTACAAAAGACCTATTACAGAAATTGAATTATCCCCCATGAATCCACTCTGGAGCACTCTTATCTTCCTCCGAAGCAACTGCTGTTAGCCACAGAATACCCTAGTACCCAGGACTCGCATTCAAAACCATCATGTTCACTCAAGCTATACTGCTTTCCTCTCCACTTTGTCTTATCCATTTTATTTGTGTAGCTAATGGAAAAATATTTCATTTGCATCTTAAAGTATTTAATTAATCATACACGCTACAATTTATGTTCCCAGTAAAAATACATTTCACATGTTCTCATATGGATAAATTGCACCTTCAAGGAACGGAAATTAGTGTTTTAAAATATTAATTAAAACTTAAATTAAATTTCTTAAACTTAATTTTTATGCATTACCAGTAGAGAAACAATGTCTCTAGAATTATAAACAACATCATAACGAATTTACTCGAAGTTGATAGGACCATAAATCTTTCTTCTAATTAAGCATTTTTCACAAACAAAAGATGGCTGAGGATTAAAGAGATACAGTTCCTTCACCAGTATTTTGCCAGATCAAGCTAAATACAGGTCATGGTTACCTGACAAATGACTTCAGCAAAATGACTTGAGAATTCTTACATCTCTCTGTGCTTTGCAAATCCTTTTGTTTAAATCTCTCTGACACAAGTAGAGTCAATGGGAAAAAGCTGAAAACCACTGGACACTGACTTATTCCCATGGAGACTTTTCTTCATGAAGTGATATGAAGAAGCACCACATAAACAGATACACCTTTTTCATATAATGGGGGAAGAGGAAAAAAAGAGCAATGAAGGCTTGACAGCCATACTCGAGTTCTCAGAAAGTCATTATGTTAATGCAGACATTACTAAGGTTGCTGAGTCACAGAAAACTTGCATACAGTATACATAAATAGCCTATATGAAGGAAGGGCAAATGTGTGTGGGATGTATATCACACAAATGCAAATTAATTTGATGATTTTTAAAGCTAAACTTTAGGGAATGTCATGGTTTAACACCAGCCAGCAGCGAGGACTGCACAGCTACTAGCTCAATACCCCCAGTCTCCCTCCAGAAGTGCAGGGAGAAGACAGAGAAAGGGGGGCAGAAAGGGGAAAAAAAACCTCGTGGGTTGAGATAGAGACAGTTTAAATAGAACAATAATAGAAAAAGAAAAAAACAGTAATAATAATGGTAAAAGAACATACAAAATAAAGTGATACAACACAAGTCACTCGCACCACCCAATGATCGGTTGCCCAGCCTGACCCAAGCAGTGATCACAGATCCCTGCCCCGCCGGCCAACCCCATTTATATACTGAGCATGATGTCTATGGTATAGACTATTCCACTGGCCATTCCATTGTTCTGTCTATGCTCCCTCTCAGCTTATATGGGAAGCCGAAAAAGTCCTTGACTAATATCAACTAGCAACGACTAAAACCATATACATTATCAGCATCATTCTCATGCCAAATCACAGCAGCTACTAGAAAAAAACCTCTATCCCAGCTGAAACCAGGACAAGAAAAAAAAGAACAACCAACAGATAAAAGAAGAAAGATGCCTAAAGTTAGAATCTTAAATTCATATTAGATATCCCTTCCAATTTTCAAAAATGCTTAGCCCTCAGCAGCTCTGTATACCACAAGATCATGAAAAAACCATAATATAACAATATGAGGGGAAAGGCTAAATGAAATTACCTTCTCTAAATGACAAAGCTATTTGCATTTAAGTGGCATGCAAACAGTAATTACGTTTTGCATTTGCATAATAATTAAACAATCCCTTCAAGACAAGGTGTGTCTTCTATAAGCTTCACAATTATTAACTTTTTATCTTAAACTAACCCTTGGTTTACCTAGAGAAGCTTTTTAGTGCTGCTATAACTTCACGGGGCAAACCCCTAAGTCTTATTACTGTAACTGCCTTGTAACTGGTCACTGAACTGAATGACAATGTACACACAAATAACCTGCTAGTTGATACCTTACATGTGTTAGACAGTGCTGTGAGTCATTACAGACTACATTTTTATATATCATATGAAAACAAATGGATTTCCCACCTCAGATGGATCAAGCTAAAATTTGATAGGAGCATTCTAAAACCATGTTTTTCTCAGCCCCACCCAACATTTTTTTTATATATATAAAAAAAGTCAGTATTTTGACCCATATTTTTCATGCACCAGTTAACTAGAAAATTATAGAACCTGAAGAGCTCAGATAAAATTCATCAAGGGGATTAAAACAACACACGCCTCCTCCCTCCAGTAGCGTGGGATGCTACTGGAATGTGAATTAAAGACTCTCAAGCCTTTGAAAAATGAGGACCCCTGAATTTTTAATTTTGTTAACTAATCATTAGAGAACTGGAAATTGCTGTGTTTCTGACCATTTGATAGGTAGCTGCTTCCATAAAGCACATCTTTAATTTTGTAAGAGCTGGCCTGTTTCCCAGCAGCACATTGATTTGTGAGACCACTACTTACAGCACCTAAAGCATAATTAAATATTAAGTCCCTCCTTGATGTATGCAAAGTCTGACTAAGAGGATTAGTAGACACGCTGAGGGTGGCTTTCACATATTTTCTGGTAATTGAACACTGCAATATCATTAAACTTATCTTTACTCAATAGAAATCCGCATTCATCCTTTACAAAATCTGCTGTCCCTTTTTGTATGAAGGAATGGTAAAGGAAAAAGAGGGATCCCCTAAAAGCATGTAAGAAATGTCAAGAAATTAATGACAAAACAATCTGGAAGTAAGATAATGACTACGTTTTTGAAATACTTACAATTTAAAATTCATTTTAAAAACGAACAAAAAAACCCTCCCCGACAAAACCCCAAGCAAACCTTTAAACACCTTCTCCTGCAATCTAAAAATAGCATTTGATCCACGCACACCTCTCTCTTTTTCTTTTGTTTTTTTTTTTTTTTTTTTTAATATGATCAAGGGTTTTCCTACTTCACTGGATGAGAAAGGATGACCAAATTAATAAAGGTGTAGTGATAGAGAAAATGATACCTACAGACAAGGCAGACACAGCAGACACAACACATGTTTGAAAGATGTAATTCCTTGTGTCTACTTTTTGACCCTGCTTCACTCAGGATTACCCAGCAACCTGATAAAACTTTTAAATTGTGCTTCAACATCCCCTTCTGTAGGACAGGGTTGCTTTTGAAGGTCTTTGTACCTGAAGCACTAACCTGCACAAGCAACTTGCTTAATTAATGCTTTGCCAAAAGCTCACATACAAATCTCTCCACTTTTCAGCAGTCATGTAACTACCGAATTCTACAGTGTTCTTGTTTCACTAACCACGAATGATTGTGAAATGTACCTAAGAAAAATTCAGAGAAGAGTTCTCAATATGCTATTTTATTATGCTATTTTCCCTGTTTGTTAATTCAAAACTAAGCAAACAACCATCAGATAAGATCATCACTTGCTTTTTCTAATATCAACTTGTAGACTACAACATTTGACATCATCTGACTCAAAGAAAAAAAAATAGTTTAAGTAGTGGATCACTCATTTTTTTCTTGGACATTTGTGAAGAACTCTGATTATCAATGACTGGTACCTAATAGACAAACCAATACAACTTTTCTATCTGAACTGCACATTAGTTACCTTGCACAAAATATTCAGTGAAAACAAAGGGTTCTCACTGATGTCATTGGCTTGAACTGACACAAAAATTAGAGTAATTTTTAAATATGTTCCATCAGGACTCTTATAATTGCACTCTGTAGCAGATTGCAGTAAGACAACAATGATTTTTATGTAAGTGCATATAAGCACAGCTTTCACTATTGCCAAGCATAAAAAACTATTTCTGAGCTTAGCTAAATAATAAACACTATATTCAGATATTTTCATATTACAGTATCAGATACACATTTTTCTACAATTAGCTCTGAAAAGTGCTGATCTAGCACAGTACTTCAGCTTTTCACCACAT
>KZ505701.1:1543685-1554125 GCA_002844005.1 Limosa lapponica baueri
TACAATTTCAAAGTGGCACAGGCTTCAAAGACAAGAGTACTTCTTCCTGTTAAGTCTTTAGTGTATTTTCACAGTACTTAGAAATGTAGAACCTCTAAAAATATGTATGTTGATATTAAGCACTTCACCAAAAATGAGTCATGAAATAAAGCAGTTAAAATATTAACGAATAACCAACAAGAACCTTTTTGTTTATATGGATTTTTTTTTTTAATATTCTACTTGACAAACTCAAGTGTTTTCACTGCTGAGAACATTCACTAGATGATCCTTATTAGTCTCAGACAACTTCTGCATATGCTTAAAAAATGTCACCCTTTAATTCAGAAGGAAAATTAATCTGTTTTAGGCTTGAAAACTTCAACAAGAAACACTCAGTCTCTCTCTGTTGGAAACAAATAAATAGCTAAGAGTAACTTATTTCACCAATGATTTTACCTTATTTTTTTCCTGATTTACACTGAAAAAGACTTAAAATTATCACCTGAGCAGTTAAAGGTGTGAACTAGTTTTAAGCTACTACTGTCTTTCAGTTGTTAGGTGCTGCCCCCTAAGACACAACAGCAGACTATGACCGAATGCATTCCCTATCAATTAAGTCTTTGCATTTGAGAATGTCCTTAATGTTCCTACTACACATTCATGAAATAAGACCCCAGAAAAAAAGTCCGACAGTAGCCAGTAATTCTCATTCTAATTCTGACTATAATGTCACACCAAAGTAGAGGATGAAGAGGGAAAGTAGAACTGACAGAAAAAATGCTCAGAAAAAAAAAGAATATACAAAGTCAATGCTTAACATGGAGGAAAGTCATCAGTGCTTAATCAACTTCGGTATTATGTACTCCTGATCCCAAACAAAAGCTGAGGAATTCATTAACTTTACATAACTTTGTTTTTCAAGGAATGTATTACAAACCTGGTTCAAAAGGAAGGTAGGATCAGTTCCCATACCAACAAGATGCATCTCAACCATATATTGCAAACCAGCATCTCACCATTTCATCCTTGTATAAACTAGCCTTACGCTACCATTTATAGCAATCAATATTAATACCTTTGTTTCAGGCCAGGAAGCTCTGAGAACAGCTTGTGTCCTGAAGTACACAAGTAGCTTGCTATCCTCATCACTGAGATGGAAGGCTTGCTCCAGGATTTGCAGTACTCTGATGCGAGGCTTCACTGCTAAAGAGTCATCGCCACAGAAAGGTCTCAACCATTCCAGAAGGTCATCTGACGAAACTACTTTCTCCCTGTAATTAAACAGTACTGCGTTAAACAGTCTTTGGTAATCCTAATCAAAGTACTATATGTATTTTCAAAGCTGTTAATAAGGACCTTCAATACACAGTAAATACATAACACTGGAAATGGAAGAGCTCACCTCTGTGTGGATGCAGAGAAACGAGCCTTGTAAATCAGGTGCCAAAAGCTAAGCGGTGTAAGAACTTTTTTTGAACTTCAAATAATGACATAATACCACAGAAATCCATCTATACAGTTACATATTCACCCACATACTGCCTTGACTGCCAATTGTATCATAATGGTGCTGGATTTCAGCAGCTGAAAACCCAGGCCTTTTTACATTATCCGGTCCTGAGTGAGGCCTGTAATTCTACGCCATCTGACTTTATGGAAAAGCAGCCTGACTGCTTGCATTTTAAGTATAACATTTTTATATCTGATGCTTATTCACATTGCCCCATATTATCTTTCTTTCCTTACAAGTCCCTTCTTTACACTCCACATACACAAATTAGTTTCTCCTGTTTGTAGCTGTAGCCATTTTTTTATTTTCTGCACCATTTCTAGACAGCTTAATTATTGTATGTTCAAGCATGACAATGACTGCAGAATGCTCATAATCCCAAGAGAGAGAGATAGATGTTAATAAAAAATAAATAAATACAAATCTTAAGTTTTGGAGTTTTTCCTCACTTGGCTAATTAGAAAAAGTCCTAATTAAATAATTTTATTCAAGAAGTGTATCATATTGAATACATTCTAACTGTGTGAAAGCATTTAGAGTACACAGATTACCATGAACTCACCGACCAGCTAGCAGTTCAGACAGATTAATCTCTTATGTCCCTCAGAGGATATAAGCCAACGTGTAACAAATCAGTAAATGTTATTCTGCTATCTTTCAGCAGTATTTTAAACTAAAGCTAATTTTTTTTCTTAAAAGAGAAAAAAAAAAGTCCAGAAAATGGTTCCAGGTGGAGTGTGATTTATAACTAATGTTCCCTTATTTGTCTTAACAAGACAGATGGGAAAGTAATATCAGACAGAAAACACCAATTTAACCTGTCTTGCAGCTCTGAAATAATAAACATTGACAGCTTCGGTTTTCATATTACAAGGATTTCAATTTTACTTAGGCTTTATATTGTCTGAATGATGCTGTTAGCTCAGAACTTCAGCTAAATTAGACATGCCTCTGCTGAACAGGCGGCATTCAAACTGTAAATTAAAAGTTTGGGAATTAAGAGGATCTCCTGGAGTATTTCAAGAGTTTTGTAGAGCTCACATCTGATGTTTATATATGTTTTGCTAAGGGAAAGATTTATATTTTGTAAATTGAATAGCTCAGGTTTAAGGAGATAAATAAGAACAAGAATCTAAATGAATGTAAACAATCTCCTGTAATCACAATGACTTTCACTCCTGCTTATTATTTCAGCAGTTAAATGTTGATGAAGTATACAAATAAGAGTCCAGAAAGTGCATCTCAGAATAAAATAGTACCAACTCTCCCTTTCTACCTTATCACAAAGGAGATTTACTGTAGATTTTGACATCAGTGTACTTCAGTATCCAATATTTAACTAATTTAGTGTCAGTGGAGAAGCCTGCACACAATAGTGTAATTGTTTGTCGGCTACCAGAGAGTATGGGGTTTTATTATTTTTATCATACATGAATTTTTAGTTTGTACGTCTGGAAAAAACCCATATTTTTATTCTTCCTTGTCTTTACTAGAAATGCAATGGAAAAATATCAGCAAGACATCCAGACAATTATGTGACCTGAAATAAGGACAACCCAAAAAGAGGAGAAAAAAAATGTGGTGAAGCATTATACAGCATTTGTGAAATTGTTTCTGCACTATACCCTACAAATGTTAACAAATTTAGATGTCTAAATTCAGATATCTGAGAGTGAGTCATTATTATTTGCAATTTATCTACTAAACTGAAACAAAAGCAGTGAAGTACTCCTGGTAGTTATACAATTTGCAGCAGTCACAGCAGAAAAAAACATTTTCTCAAATCACCATAATACAGTTATCTGAATTTTAGGTTCAGTGACTTGCTTTCTTCCAAATGATCAAGTAGAGGCTTCTGTCAGGGCTCAGATTTTGAACCTGATAAATGATAGCCTGTTCCAGAATAAAGTCCTAGAAAATTAAGTGCAAACCCATTATATATATTCATGAAGAAAAATCATCCATATTCAGTATCGTACCTTCAATGCTTTCATGAGAAGTATCTTTCAAAGTCTTAACCAAAGAATCTATACAGTAAGTTCTTACCCTTTCTCAATGCTTGCATGCACTGCAGAAATGATGCCTTCTAGGATTCCAAGTGGATCTTTCACCGATGTACATGATCCACCATTTCCACTGCTAAGGGAAGACATAAAATTACTGTAAAACTGGTCCTTAATATCGTACCTAATTCTATCCACCTCTAGGATTTACATGGATTGCTCAATAACTACAGCAATTTTCCACTTTCACTGCTTAACTAGTACCTTTATTTTTACGTCAAAGTAATATGAGGAGCAACAAGAAAAAAGCAGGAAAAAGAAATACTAAAATGCTTTAGTGAAACCTGAAAGAAAAAAGAGTAGTTAAAATTTAGCACTTATAACACAGATTAAGTCAGCAAAATATTCGCATGTAATGTCATTGCCTTAAAGATCTCATCGATGTTGACTAAACAGATTAAAGGTTACATATAAATGTCACCATCTCTCCTTTTAAAATATCATGTTGTAGTATCACTATTGGTTTAAACCAACTTGACTGTAACCTGATTCAAAAGACTCCTATATCTGCTGATTAAGCATATTTATTTCCCCCCCTCCCTCCGAGATTTGTTTTCAGTTGGATCCACCAGGCTGATGTTTACCAGAATCAACAAAACTAAAAAGGAGGGAGCACATGGCCAAGAACTGCATGGGGGAAAGGGGAGGACTAAGCCACCCATCAAATGCCATCCAATATGCATGTGTAGGAAGAGAAAAAGGTGAATCACGCTGCCCACCAGATGTTCCAGTTACAGCGTTCTTCTGCAGGTCAAAAGCCAGTAAATATTGGGAAAAAAACCCACTTTGGTAGTAATTAAAGCTTCACTCCTAAATACAATGAAAGTGACATTTTGTGCTAAGATTTTCAGCAAAACAAACCTGAGACGTGACTTGGTGCTGAAAGAGGGAAGGATTTTATGGTGTGGCTCCTCGTGGAAACCACGGCAGTGGCAACGCTGCATGGACCGAACTAGTAAAACAACATTTTGCCTATCTTAGAGTTTGTCAATGCTGCACTGGAGAAAGAGAAAGAAGGGCAAATAGTTCCAAAGGTGGTTTATTAAACCTAGAGATAAAATGTATTTTCTCTACAGCTCATCAGCATATCAAAGCTCTTCTGCTACTAAAAATGGCAGCCTCTTCCTATATGATCTATTAATAAAACAAATACCTGCCCAGCCTACCCTGACTGTTCTGTCTAAAGCCAAAATATGCCATACAGCTGATTGTAATGTGTAAAAATAACTGCAACATTTCTCTTTTTGTCAAGAATTATGATTGTTTATAATTTTGTCATTTATTATTTCAGTAAGATAAATCTCCTGTCTAAAAAGTGATTATACCATATGGCACAAAGACCTGAATTTTTATAACCTTTAATGTCTTCCTTCACCTAGAGCTTTCAACTTTTCTATTTTTATTTTAATAGATAAATAGACTTATCTTAATAGGTGACCAGCCCTTCACTGAACAACACTAGATTTGAAATCAATGTGTGACTCCATTCAGAACAGATGCAAGATAATTTGTTGTATGAAAAAGCCCTTTGTTTACCTTATGCATTTTATATTGCTATACTGCACTCCAAAGTTCAAAGTAGTAGAAAGCTCGTAACAGCAGCCTTTTTGTCAAAACATAATATTACATATGACTATGATAAAAATGTGATTGTTAATACCAATACCACCATATGGCATCTAAATAAATTTCAGAAGAGTGAAGTTTAAATCTCGATATTTTTCTAACCATCTTCAGAATAACTGGTAACAATCAAATAACAATTTCTATAATTTATGGTACAGGAATATCCAGGATTTCAGATTCCCAAAGAGAGATAATGTCTGCTCAAAAGATAAAATCTATTTTACCAAAAAAAACCCCCTCTAAAACCCACATCAAAAATCTCAGTTTCAGAAAAAAAAGGAAAAAAAACCAGAAAAAAGGAAAAAAACCAGAAAAAAGGAAAAAAACCAGAAAAAAGGAAAAAAACCAGAAAAAAGGAAAAAAACCAGAAAAAAGGAAAAAAAAACGAAAAAAGGAAAAAAAAACAGAAAAAAGGAAAAAAAAAAACAGAAAAAAGAAGAAAAAAAAACAGAAAAAAGAAGAAAAAAACAGAAAAAAGGAAAAGTATATTTTTCATAAAAAAGGAGAAACAACAGGACTGAAAGCACCCTTAAAAACAAAAAACTAAACAAAGAACACAAAACCAACTCTCCTCATTTAGTTTACACCAATACTGCAGAACTGTGGAAACAGTAAGAAGAACAGCAGTATTAAAGTAATCTTTTTACACAAGCAGGTACATTCACTAGGAGATGGTTTCAAGCTTGTTTTAAAATAAAATAAAAAAAACCACTAAGAAAACTTAAGATACATCCCCAGAGCGAACACAGATATAAGCCACTTCATTGATGTTCTGTTTAGAGGCCAAATTTAAATTTTTCTGTATTATTGCACTTTTTGTGGTTTCTTAATTAAGTTTGTAACAAAAAGACAGCAACAAAGGGCATTAAGATGCATATCTAAAGAAAACTAGAAGACTACTTATAAAGCTTACAAGAAGACAATGATGACTCTCTGAAATAGAAAAGAATAGGACATGGACTACAGAAATGGAGATCTTACTAGCTGAACTTACCCTAAATTATCATTAGTGTATGCAACTTTCATATCAAAGGAGAATGACCAGCAAACCTTGTATTTTGGGTGCCCTCAGTTTTGGACATTGGTTCTGAACAGTCCTAGCCCTTGCTCTTCAAATGCCCTTCATCTTTCTAATTAGAAATAGAAGCCTTCAGCTCCTATCACAACCAGGCTGTGAATACCTTGAAAAACTTGGGTCAAAAGAAACATATACCGAAAAGTTAATGGGTATTTTTGAAAACAGAAACCCACTGTTTCAGACAATACATCTGCGAAGCCAGTTCTCAAGTTCAGTAGATGCACGAACATTAACTGGAAGCTTCGAGTTTGTCAGACACAGACAGGTACTACTCTACTAAGCAGGAGGAATGGAGAATCTAAACAGTACATTATAGTTATCTACAATAAGAAAGTATTTTAAAAAGAAAACTAGAAAGATTGAAAGGCAGCATTTTTTTAAGCTTAATACTGCCTAGTGATTAGAGAACCTAAAAAGAGATTACAGCTCATGAGACAAATAATCACGTCAAGTTTCCACAGATTGCTGCCTTGTTCTTTTCTTAATAATTAATGATTAAAAATAAGCAGCTACTAACAGAAACAAATATAATTAATGAAGGATTAGTCTTCCACACAGATTATACGCTATTTTATGCATGTTTTAAACAACATAACAGGATTCAGTGTTCACCTCAAAACTCGTAAGTATGAGCCTGGTGTAATTACACTGATAAAGGCTTATTTTGATTTCAGTTCAGGTTCAGAAAAAGTGATGCATATTTAATCAAGTTCCTTAAACCCTATAAAGTACAAAGAACATTTGAAAGGAGAATAAATTAACTTCCTCTAAATCTCTTAACCTAATTATGGAATTCATTAAAAATACTTGATATCGTCTTATTTCTCCGGCCTTATTTTCCTCTTTGCGTTTGTGCTTCCTCTAATTATCAGGAAAAGAAGAAAATAATATATTGTTGGTGCAAGCATTCAAAGCTGAAAGTCAGAATGCCAAATCATCATTTCAATTAGAAATACAATGAAATTACGATATCCAAGTTACAAAATTACTCTGTATGACCCTTGCTCAAATGAGACAAGACAGTAAAAAACTCTGGGATTTTTTTTCCTTCTAAATTAGCTCCTGAGTCTAATGGAGCTGGTTTTACCCTCTTCAAAAAGCACTGGCCATTAAACAAGAATTCAAAATTTCACCAAACCTTTCCTGTTTATTGCCTGATGAATACTTCCAAAATTTCATGAAATGCTACATCCACCTGGACGTAAGTTCAGTGTAATAAACTTACAACTACTACTTTGAAGGTTAATTGTCAAAGAAGGAATTTTCCAACATGATTTCTTTCAAAACTATTGTATAAAATAACCACGCTCTATACCATAACAAAGCTCCAATAAATAAACCTGAAGAGTTTTGCCTTGAAATGTTACATATATTGAATAGTAGATTGTCATTCCAAGTACACAGGCAAAACTGCTTGTTTAATTGCAGTTTTTGCCCGTTACCCCTGAAATGCAAATATTGCACAAAATGTGGTTAATAAGTTTTAATTTCTGTTATGGTTTAGCTTGAAAACTAACACTTGAGCGTAGGATAGAGATGCATCCAATTTTATTCACAGCAACAACCCTAATACCAGCAGGTTTAAGATATGCTAAGGCAAACCCCTTCTTTCAATTGCTCGTTATATTTAGAGTGATGCTACGTTATAATATTATCCTCTTACTGAATTTCATAATAGGGAGAATATTATTGTAAGTATCTTCTATTTTATTTTATGCTAGATTTCCACCTCATGCTCTTTATCATTGTAGTAGACAATGGTCACTTCCACAGGTCACTATCTGTTCATTTATCATGAATTATATGAAATGATCTTCAGTTTCCCCTGAATTTCTACTGATCACATTAGGTAACATCACACACCAAACCAGTGAATTTCTGAGTTTATCTGAACCTCCAACCAATTCTCCCATCTTTGCCACTACAGTTTTCTCTAGCAGGGAGACAGGCATTCCCTTCTTTACTGGAAAGTGCTGCATAGGAGTTATTGGTCATGGTCTCTGCCCCAGAACTTTAAATCAACTTGCAGACATTCCAGCCTTGCAATGCATATAAAGAACAAAATAATTCAGTTCACAGAAAATTGTTGATAAGAAGCAGAGTAGAAAGGAGAATTTTGATAGGTTTCTCATACTCTGCATATTAACAAGACTCATTACAGTTGAAATAACTGGACTTTGTGAGCTTTCTATCCAGATGCATCACACTGCTACATCCCAGTCAGAACCAGCAGGACAGTGATTATCTAAAGCCAAAATATTCCTCATCAAATGGACAAATCCAGACAAGAAAGTTACTATTACTTATGTTGCTGCGCAAAAGCTCTGCCATCATTGAGGATGCATGAACATTCTTAAACTGAGTGACAAGAGAAATCAATTTTCTGCCAAGGAGGACTGCAGACACTTTGACAGGCTGCCGTCTTTTCATCTGTGGCACTTCAATCTGCTGTAACGCGTACATATGGGCTGAAGAAAAGGTAGAGCCATAGATTATTTTCCATGCTAGCCTTGTTTCTCTATTTCTGGTATGTGCATTCAGATCATCCTGCCCAAATAATTTGCTCACATAAAATGCAGAAGGACAAGATCAATTCTCAAAGTTTTATCTATCTATACTGATCTTAGAAGTAATAAACAGTGTCTAGCAGCCATCTAACAGCAGAATACTCTTTCGTACCCATTGCATGTACCTGTTTGGAACAGAAATACTTCAGAAGAGAGTTTTGTATGAATGGTTAAATGAGAAGTATTTGTTCATTTATCATGGATGATATAAAATTGCTTTCCCTCCCCCAAAAAACCCACGTACGTGTGTGTGTGTAGCAAATATTTCTACTGAAACCACTCGGTTACGGATACAATGGTATTTCATTTGGAATATTCAGGACATCAAGGACCCAGTCAGGAAGAGGCAACAAGTATCACTCAGCAACATTAAATCCAAGAGAGCTTCCTCAAATGAAATGAAAAAAAAAAAATCCCTGATGAATTAATTTTACCTGACTGCAGGGAAAAAGCTGAAGTGAATACTTTTATGCTGCTCTGAAGGAGAAAGAGACATCATAGAGGAGAAAGACGCATCACGGTCAGAGGTTTCTTAAGAGCTCATTAATATTCTGTCAACAATGATGGCAAAAAAAGTCTTGGATTCATTTCATCCTGGGAACACAAATACTGACAGGGATGTAGACGTAAAATCCCAGAACTTCATTCTCTGCTTGCTGTCTTGAGAATTTCACACCTCAGCTCTAGTCCAGCAGCAACGGAGACTGAATATGCTGCTTAGCTATGTTGTTCTGACACAGAACGTCAAGACAGACATACGGATTCCATTGCACTAAGGTATGGGTCAGAACGTTGCCAATTCCTTGGTAGGAAAGAGGACAGGATGCTTTTGTCTGGCTACAAAAATTCATGGACTTCCATGTACCCTAAACCTTGGTAAAGAACAACAGCACCTTCACAGACACGTTTAATCCCAACAAATTGTTTTCAATGTACATTTGATCCATGGATCGTCATTTTGAGTCCCCAAACCACATCCCCTATCAATTCACCATCTTAATAAATATCCTCATTTCCACTGTGGCAGGAAAAGATTGAACCTCGAAGGACACATTCAACTAAAAGATCATCGTATTGAACTTAACACAAGCTTTAAACTCACTGGTAACAAGATTAAGATGGTCAGCATCAACTGTATTTCATGTTCCTTTGTATCATCCACATCTCACTTGGATCTCAAAAGAATTATTTAGGGATGTGTAAGTATAAACTGTGTGGAAGCTAGTTATTTTGCAATTTTTGTTCTCCTAGCCTATTTCTCTGTTATTTAAAAATAAGAGATAATTTATTTTTATGATGACTTTGTTCGCTGGCATTGCGTGAACAGGTTGGTTATTTGTTTTTTGTAATGCCATGGAAAAAAACATTGCTGAGGTCTGGAGCTGTGAATCTCAGAAAAAGATGGAGATGAAGCCTTACTTCTGGTACAACGTGTGGGATTGTTTTTAGTATGATGGCACTAATAACAGCAAGAAACAGTAGCGATGGCAATACTGAAAGAGTTGAGCAAAACAACTCCCTTCCTCACATTAGAAAGCTGTTTCTCTCCAAGAAGTTAACAGGTTGGAGTTTTTTTAACTATCATTTGCTTTCAGGTGCTGTAGGAAGCACAAA
>KZ505702.1:6382-58114 GCA_002844005.1 Limosa lapponica baueri
AAAAAAAAAATAGTATCTCAATTCGGCAGTTTAAATGCAAGTCTTCACAAGCTTCTAATAAAAGGGTAGGCAGAAATCGGTAAGATGAAGCATAATACTTGTTTCTATTTAGTCAATCCAAATACCTCTCATATGTGGGTTGCGCATATGATACTTGAAAAACTTTGACAAGTTATGAACTGGTAATTAATGGAGACAATGAGCATTACAATCTATATTCCAAAGAAATATACTCCAAGGAAACAAAGCAGCAAAACTTCAGGAACACTTGATTAAAAGCTTTTATCCATCTGTGTGGAGGGCCAACAGTTAAGCTACGGCTTATGCATCAAACCCAACGAGGGAAACAGAAAGTAATTAAATAAAAGGCATGAGGTTTTGGGCTGTATTTCCATAGGATGCAATATTTTTCTTTAATTGTTGGGGTTTTTTTCTGCAAGATCTGTGATAAATCTGCTAATGCCAGAAGCAGAGGCAACCTACAACCAAAGAGTCGCTTGAGTTTACAAGCACCAGGCTCAAAAGAAATGAGAAACTGGATATTTTGGCATCATACGTATTCACCATATCCCAGCGTACTCCACTACATTATTCTTACAGTAACACACTTGTATTACTTAAGGAGTGTATTTACACAAATACATTAAAAAAACCTCCAATTTAGTCTAAACAATAACCACAGAGACGCTCCTTGCTCAGAGCTGCAGTCAATGAGCTCATAACTGAATCAGAATTAAAGCACCTCGAGGCTCTTACTTTATACCCCGCTTGTACTTGTGAGTGAAATTGTGCCTAAATATTATCTTAGAACTTTAGAAAATTATACTTGTTTACAACAGCCCAGCAATTTCAAACCCTTAACCAGCGGTACAGAGTAACCTGACCACCCAACACACAGGTCTCTTACTACTAATGTCAAAAGGATATTTTGCCTCCAATGAGTTTCAGGACCCAGACCCACATGTGGTCTCCACACAGAACGCTGGAGGACCAGCGGAAATCCTTCCTTGGCGATCTAGCTAAAGGATTAGCGTGTACAGACAATACAGCGTATCTCAACCCTCAGTATCTCTCAACTGACAAAAGAACTAGTTTCTCACCACAAAGCTTTAAGAGGCTTTACAAGCTGTAAGACACAATAATAGAATCCTAATGGAATTCAGGAAATCTGCATTTAACTATCAACTTTCAGGTGAGTTTGAGACAAATTTAGTCAAAGAAATACCTGAATTTCACAACTTTGTATCTGAAAACGGGCAAAATGGGCTCACCACTCAAACTCTAGAAAGTCACAACAGCAGAATTTTAAAACAGGAAGATGGAGACCCATGACTACTGCGATAGAAGTAAACAAGCAGACCAGCAGAGGAGAGGGAGAAAACAAGGCTAAAACAACAAAGGTGTAAAGCATTTGAGAGAGTGGTTTTGGTTAAGATTTAACAGTACCTCAAAGCTCCTAAATGCTATTCATTTCTGTGTCAAGCTTGGGCTCTCAGGCTGACCTGCTGATACGCTGATTTACTGTGTTATATTCAGGGGGCCCCTCTGACAGACACTGAGATTATGGAAGACACTGTACGGACCAGCCTGATCCTGCCAGGAGCAGCCTAAAGTTTGCCAGGAACTTCTTAAAATTTTGACTCCTGATGGTTTAAACGTGTTAATTTTAGAAAGGCATTCTAAAACAGAGCACCAAAAATCTGAATACTTTACCGGTTTATAAGAATCCCGCTAATTTTTTTTTCAGCTGAATTGTAAATAAATAACATTTCACAGCCAGACTGTAGAAACTATTCTTTCCTCCAATCCAGCAAATTTACACTATTATACTCAGCAATACAGTGTCTTAAATAAGTGTCAAAAATGTACATACCTATTCTGTACCTTCTCCAAACTTAGCCTATGCCCTTAAGAGATTAAACAAGAAACACTGAAGGTTTAATATTGCCTAACTCACAATAATGAAGCTTCAGTTATTTTTTGGCTTGTTAATTCTGCAATATTAATCAATTCTAGGGGAGGATTGCATGAAGAGTTAAGAGTATGATACCCCTTAATGCTGAAGAGGCTGGGGAAGGATAACAATTCTCCCCCTCCCCTCTTTCTTCCCTCATAGGCTTTCTTCCATGAAGCTTCTTGAAATCAATGTGTTAAGAAGATTTTCCTTTCTCGAGTTTTAAAGCAGTCTCTTAAATATCGAGCTAGTCATTCTTGAAACGCCTGGCAAGAATTAGAGACCTTTGAAAATGGAAAGGAAATGCAGGAAAATGTGTTTTCTCTAGACAAGTCCATCAACTTAAGGCCTAAAATAAGTTAAATTTGTACTTGTTTTCCTTCTCTTTTTAAATAATGAAAACAATGAATGGCAAACTTGGGACTTTGGATTCTAAGAGGTTCTGGAAGCTACAAAGCAAAAGTAAAGGAGTGATTTTGAAACAAGATTTATTATCATATTTACTCTTAGCGAACTGTGAGAAAATACTTCTAGGCTGGTATAATTGAGTTCAGAAGTGAGAATTTTTTGCCCCCAAAGCTCTTAATAAAGCCCTTCATTCATTTAACAATGAGCTACAAAAATTAATGTTGTATTTTGTTCAGAGTTAAAGCTTTTTCAAATCTTGTTTCCTCACAAAATTTGAAGTAGGACCTTGTCTTTGACAAAACCGCTGTGATCACAGTCAGTCAAGGAATATTTAATTCTAGATACAAGCAAGGTTCTTCCTCACTGAGCACACGGTAAAACACAACAAACAGCAGCGTTCTATAAAAATAGCATCAAGGATGACAGCAATGATGAGGCTCTACATAAGTAGAAAGGATTTGTACCAACCCTCCTGCTACATTCTTACCCATCATTCCACTGGTCACTTGCTGCCTCTTCTGCTACCAAGATATCGTACTCCTCAGCAGCATACCTCTCCCAGTCAGAGATTTCTTGGCTTTCACCATCACCGTCCTAAACAACCACATTGCAAGTTATACAGAAACATATTATTTGTTAAACACATAGCTAAAAAGAATTTTAAAGCTTCATACTCACCCGCAACATAGAAAACTGATCCTTCTGCTCATGGTCAAGGTATTTCTCAATGTTGAAAAAAGTATCAAAAAACACATTTGTCAACTTACATCGCTTTAAATCATGCAGAGTAATTTTTCCTGTAAAGAAGATTAGGAGATGAGACATTTAGAGCTGAAGTTATCCTTTCTCTAAAGAGGAGGATTGTCATTCAAAAGTTAAGTCATTATGCTCAAAGACCATTTGTCACTGGTGTTCAATGCAATGGGAGAGAAGTGAACAGACGAAATACACCCCTAGAGAAGTGTCCTTCAAAGTCCTTAAATGTTTCAGATTTGTTACTTGCTTTAGCTGTCATCCTGCTGTCCTTCAATATGTTGGAGTGCGATGCAGTCCACCTCACTTAGCTATTAAAAATAGTTTAAGCTAATTGCCTAAGCTTCCTCAGGAGACAGAAGTCTCCAGTGAGCTAGCCATTTCTTCCCAAGAAGTGTTAGGGTAGCAGGTAGGAATGTCCTCTGGCAGTGGCCCTTTCTCTTCCCTGGCTCGAAAAGAAAAACGTACGACAGATGACAGTGTGTGACTATGCTTCATACAAATGAATTTTTCATAGAGACTACTTTGCCACGTTTGTCTAGCCTGATCAATATTTACTGCTTGAGAGGAAAGCTAAATGCTCAGAGGTGGTTTGTTTGTTGTTTTTTTTATAAAGTGGTACTTTAAAGACTCAAATCAATGGATCTGTTAGGTGTTAGAAGTATTTGTCAGATTGCTCAGAAATGTTACCTTATTTCAAAGCTGAATATTAAGCTTCCACAAAAAAACTGAAAAATACCAAACATAAAAGGAAAGACAGATGGCTATCCTTAAAACTCCCTTTTATTGATGCACTTTAAATATGGCCAGTCTTCTGTTGTCAGAGGGGCTAAATGCAGATGTTATGGAAGAGTTCAGTAAAAGCCAGGCTCAGAACAGTATTTCCTCAGCACTGTCCCAGCCTCTAGCAAAGTGTAACTCAAGGACATCAGAAGGAAGCAAGATCTGAATCCCATTTGGAAATGGGTTGCCACGCTTGTGTTTGTCGCCATCTGAAGTGACTTCATGTGTTCTGCTGGGCTTATAGCTGGTGCTCCAGAGCGACACAAATCCCTCATGGCACCTGTGTCTTATCTGTCAGACCCGCACAGATGGCTGATGTATTGGGCCATCTCAAGTGGCAGCAACTCTCCACAACCAAGCAACTGGTTTGAATCCGAGTTATATAAGGTCTCAGTTTAAGTTAGACACCTATATTTGGCTGGTTGATTTGCTCTCCAGTTTCCATTTATTGCAATGGGAGCTTAGACACTTAACACTCATGTAAATACCTACCATTGTCTCTCAAAGACCAACAGAAAAAGAATGAAATTGAGATAATTAATTCAGGTCTCCACAAATTAAAGAATTTGCTTTTTGGTACACAGAGCATCCTGTAGCAAACTCTATCACAATTTAGCCATAACTCTATGAAAGTACCCTCTTTTGTTTCAAATCTATCCAGTGAAATGTCATTTTATGCTGCTAGTTTTTGTATTAGGAAAACAGAAGAATTTTTTCTTAATCCACCTTTTAAATATCACTCAGTTTTCATAAAACAACCATCAGCCCTTCACAACTGACTTTCATTACTGTTGCCCTAAACAACTCTCATCTTGGTTGTGTTTCACAGCCTCCTTTTATCACCTTTATGATACAGAACAGATACATCAATCTTGTTTCATTTGAAATGCAGAACAGAAACATCATTGAAAATTTTTGCCCTTCAGAAGCGTAACGTACAAGACTGGAAGGGAACCCCTACGCTTGGGAGGGTATTGTGGGCAACCATACAACATAAACGTGTTCCTCAGAGCTTGCTTCACTTCATTTCAGACAAACCCCATACCCCATGCCTTACACAATGTTGGTCTGAGACTTCATTCCACTGATATCTAGGATTGAGGTTACAGCTGAAACATACTTAATACTGCTTGTTCATTTACAATTTTATCTGCTTTTAGAAATGTGTTTTCACCTAGCAAATCCATTTTAACTTGGTTTCAATAAGAATATGAAGCTTTAAATTGTAGTTTTGAGCTATTTCAATTCCCTTAGCATACAGAAAATCACGTGTCAATAAAAGACAACTGCTTTTTAAAAATAAGTTTCTTATAATTTAAATATTCTTAATACTAGAAAGGTGGGAAATAAGCAAGACTATTATTAATTGATTGTCTAACCATAATTGTATAGACAGTAAACAGAACCACCCTCTTAAACACTCAACTAAAGTGACACTTGAAATTCAAGTAGGAGAAAGTCAGTGCTTCATCTAGAAGTGTCTAAACGTGAAACACTAGCACAACATTACATTTGCTAAACAAAAGCATTAAATAAGATGGTCAACAATTTTCTTTTACCATAAAAAATAGCAAACATTAGTATATGCGATAGAGGTTGGTAGTCCTATCAAACACTTCAAGAGCAAATACGTAATCTCTAAATTCATTGCAATGCAGAGTCTGTACAATAACAGCAATCAGATTGTACACCAAGTCCTTTTACACACTGAAATTCGCATTAAAAAGTATAGGCATAGTAAGGGTTATAAGTGCTAACTCTGGTCAAGTGTTGAGACATTAAGTTTAGATACAGGTTGACCTCAGTTGTATTGAGTTCAACAAATCCCTGAAGACTAACCCATCATGGCTACAACAGTTTTATCAACTTGTGAGACAAGTATCAGAAACAGCACAGAGATAGAGGCCATGAACATGCAAGGTATCACTCTTCAACACCACAGTAATACGCATATGCACTCTTCAACACCACAGTAATATTTTTACCAAGACATGCAAAAATATTTTTAGTATTGAGCAGCACAGAAAGGCAAATATGAAGTGAGCATCATGCTCACTTCATAAGTTTTTTTTCAGGTGTAAAAAGTAAACTGAAGTTTCATCAGTTAAAAATTATATACGTCAAATGCAGGAGGGTAGAATGTAGGTCTATGAAGGTTTAAATGAACATAGAAAATAGACAGAAACTAAGAACAGTTTAGTATTCAGTTATTTTTAAGCCCATTGACATGCATTTCCTAAGGGCAGCTTAGGCTTCTAACCTAAAATAAGTCATTACTGATCTACAGAGACCAATGCTGCTCCCTCTGAAGAAACCTCAATTAAATGAGTACTGGAACAGGTAAGAGGCAAGTGAGCAGAACAGTCAAGAGCTTTTCTTGAGAGCATCACCTCAGCCAGATAGTGACAAGATTTCATTTAAGACTAAACATAGCTACAAGCCCAAAATAAAAGCCCACAAGGAATTTTAAAGCGGCATATTAAGTTTTAGTATGAAAATGAATGCCTGCTTGCTGTTGGAAGGCCACTCAATTAATAAGCTCTAACAGACTTTAGAGAAAAGACAACCTAAGGCATATTCTTTGTATGACCAACTGAGTGCTCCTAAGGGTGCACTAGCTCCTAATCCAGAGAACCAAAACTTAGAGATGGAAAAGGATTTTATTACCTTCATATTGTGGCTTCACGAGATCCAGCATCTGGCACAAACAGTCTTCAAATGGCAAAGGTTCTATGGCCATGTTATCTAATTTTTGGCACTGTTCTTCATAAAAATACTCCAATTCATACATAGACAAAGCACCATCCCCATCAAGATCCATGCAGCGAAACCAGTATTCAATGCTGAAATTCAGTAATTAATACCAAAGAACTGTTTACACAAACTTATTACAGAATTTTAAGAATTTATATTGCTTGTTTTAAAAGCTACGTTATTTACAGAAGTAAAACTAGACTTAAGACTACATTCCATAATGCCACAGGAAGTCATTAAGCAGCATCTACTGTGGTAAGAGTTTCTGGTATTTGACTTGCCATGCATTACTGCATTTGAAAACACACTTGTTAGTTGTGGGGGTGGGGAGGGAGGGAGGAGATGACTAAAACATGTGGCTTTACATAAAAAAAATGTAGGGAGTAAATGAAAAATTCGATTATGCATCAAAACCCAAGTTCTTTCTCGCATTGAACAAGCCAGTGACACATCTCGCAACAGGTCTCTTATCAATATCCTACACCTAATTCTAGCTGTATAGCTTCCCAAAGTCACTGGCATCACGAAGCAACTGCAATTTCCTTTTATCTGTGACCCTGTCTGTAAGTAGGCCAAATAGCCTCTTAAAAGTCATTAAAATAGACTTTTACAGCAGCAACAACAGGAGACACTGATAAATAAGTATGATGCAAACTGTGCCAGTTTTCCACAAATGTTTTTATCATTTAGTTTCTTCCTTTACAGTTCCAGCTGAATATCACTGGTCCCAATTTAAAGACTGGAAAACCAATAAAGTCAATCTTTATTTCTGTTAAAACATAAATTTGTTCTTACCTAGTTGGTGTCTTCTTGTCCTCTTCAGATATCAAAAACCAGACAAAATCAGCATAGCTAATTTTTCCATCTTTTTGTGCTTTCCTACCTCTTAAAGGCAAATGAGGGAAAAGACAGAAAATTTATTTTTAAAACATCTAGGTTTTACTGCCAAAATTAAGGATTATTTTCCTTGGTGCTATTAACTGTTTATTTATCTCCTCCAAGATGCAGTGTTCCTAAGGTGACTTGTCACAGACTACTTTGATCATTCAGGATAAGGAGCTTGGGTGCTCTGTTCTGTTTCTACTGCAATGAGTATTTAAAGAAGGCGGCAGCAGCTGGAAGAGGAAGGTAGCACTTTGTTCAGAAGGACTTACAGCTTTCCTTCCTGGGCAGCAATACTGTTGCCTCATTAACAGAAGAGATACCCAAATTAATTTTGAAAAATATATTATATACAAGCACACATGCTTTTTAGAATTTCTATTCAGGTAAAAGTGATGAAAACTTAAAGCTGTACAGAACTCCACTAGCCAAAAGTGTTGGAATGGAAATATGAAGATAAAAATTAAATAAAACATTCAGGAAGTGTTTGTGGCAAGAAGGTAGTTTTCTGTTTCTACTCTTGCACCACAGAACAGAGCATCCAAATACTTTCTGAAGACATTATGGTCAACCTTTCCAGTAAGAAGTCAGGTAGGCAGCTCCTAGACATATTACAATTCATTCCTAAAATCCCTTTTTTGCTGTTTTACCTGCAATATGGCTAGAAAAACATGATGTATGTTTTGTCTCACCCAAAAAGCTTGGATAAAGGAGTAAGCTCTAGACGTATGCCTGCCAAATGTCGTTTCACTCATTTCAGCTTTTAAGTCTTTTCTGTTTTTCAGTCACTTTTAGCTGCAGAAATTGTGCTAGCAAAATGTTTCAAAAATGAGTTAAATGCCATAACTATACGAGAGTAAGTCAATCCAAGTGGGAACAATGAAGAATGACTGTCAAAAACGTAAATTAACTCCACTGGAGGCATTTTTGTTAAATTTGTTGATGCAATAAGCATTGATTTTACAAGGAGTACCAAAAAGCGCAATTCCCTTTGATGATTTTACAGGTTTGAGGGATGGAAAAATAACAATACCAATATTTCTTTCCTTCCTCATTCCTGTCCCTATTCAACTATACAATATCCTATGGTCAGCATTCATTCAGGTAAAGAAAGAAGAGTAAAAAACTTGGACTGAGCCAAAGGTTCCAAGAGCACTCCAGTTCTACTAGAGTTTAAATTACAATACTAAATCTTGAAATTCACTGTTCCATTTCAAGGGGAAAGCATTTCCCTGAGAATGTCACACAATTTAACAAGCAAATATATAAATATTAAATTTGATTTAGTTCAGCATATGGAATACGTACCTTGTTACTGCTCCTGAGAAAATCCTCTCTATCATCCTATTTGATATTGCTGTGAAAAAAGGTTTAAAATAGTGTCAATTTTATGCAAGTTATTTTTGCTCTGTATTGTCTAGTTGAAGAGTTTATTGGAAACCTCTTATGTATACACATCTGTGAGAAAGATCAAGTGTAGCGCTCATTAATCCCTTTGAGTTCTCTTGGAGAAGATCACTTAACACAAAGTCTCCAAAACAAAGCTAGAACCAACCAGCTTTGAATTCAGGCTTGATGCAGAAACTTTCATTATGCTATTGCATAATGAAAGTAATGAAACTGTCTGATTAGTAAAATAGCATTTACCAGTTCTTTGACAAGTAAATCATGTTTTCAAGTGCCATAACAGTTTATATGACCTTGGTTTTGGCAAAGAGTCAAAATAGAATTGGCACATTAATACATAATGAGCATACCTAACTGATTCTGACATGGGTCTATTTCTGACATGGTTCTGAGCCATGCTTCTAATTTTGAAACCATTTCAGGGATTTTAGAGACATGTCTTAACTGAGCACTAGCTCTGTAAAGGATATTCAATTTATCCTGAAGAATTTGTGGATGGTACCCAAAGCAGCACATGACACTACTCTCACAGAAGAATCACTTCTCATTATTCTAGCTCTGAAATATTTTGCCAGCATAGTAGAAATACTGATAATTAAAGCAGGGGGTTAACCATTGGAACAGTTCATCTGTTATGTACTTAGGGGGATGCTATCACCATATTATTCTAGTAGGGACACTGCTCCCTGCTTAATATTTATCCCCAGAGCTGCAGGATAGTCAATTTGTTTCAGATATACACGCTGCTGCTTATCTACTTTTGAAATACTGAAGCTGTTCAACTTTCTCAACAACAGCTACATACTTTAATATTTTTGTCACTACATTAAGTGTTTGATCTAGCCTAATTTTAGACCAGTGACAGTATGAAAGGAAGGGTTTTATGAAACCAGATTCTCTCATTTTGACATGCAAAAAGATAGAAGTTTAAGACTAAAGTGGAGTTATCACATCCATTTTATGCTCTTATTTAGTCTAGCTCTTATTAAGCGGCAGCTGTTAAGCTCTAAGCAATATTCCATGGTTTAAAGGATGCAAAACTACATTGCAAGTGGCATGGTATCAGTTCTGCTTCCTTTCTACACTGTACTAACTCAGTAGAGCAACCTCTCAAGTGAAAGAAGCTTTCCTCCCTCAGAGTCCTAAATTTAGTTCCTCATTGTCCTAAAGCGTAGTCAAACTTCAGTGGGCAAGTTTTCAGAAGCAATGAGAATTATGTTTATTCCTTTTAGTGTGGGACAATATTCCATAATCACTTTGTGCTTAAGTAACCTTTCCAGTCCTGAAGGGAATACTTTTAAGATGACCATGGACACAAAGCATCCAAAAAACCCCAAGTTCCATACAAGCTACAAGAATATTTAAAATAGGTACAAGTGTGCAAGATTACAGATTCACAGTCATTGTATATTGTGAATGCAGAAAATGTAAAGCTCTTAAATAGTATTAAAACAAGATGTACTGCAGCTGAGTTAGCAAAACTTTAAAATAAGCAAAGTACCTGAACGTATGTTTATCTTTTTCTACTCTTTCCATACTTTGCCGTAAGAGGCATGCTACTTGCCTAATGTAAGTAAAACGGATTGTTTCCAAGATAACAACCCAAACCCGCCAAATGGAGCCATTTATAATATACCAAGACATAAATGACTTTTTTTAGATCAAGCCTACACACTTACAAATTTACTTCCTCCTCTACTACTTTGCCAAGATCAGAATTCAAATTCAGAGTTCTCCGCAAATTTGGTATTGCCAGACACAAAGCAATGTCACAGATGACTTGTCCTGATTTATTTCACTGGTCAGCAGGATCATCTATACCAACAGACTCATGAACCCTGGCCTTGGCAGTTAACCACTTCCTCAGCTGAAAGTTTACAGGTCATTTAATACATGTAAACAAAGGTGCTTTATTTGTCATACCATGATCATTATGTCGAGCTAAATCCTTCCGATCAATATAGAGGTCATGGTCTGTATCCAGCTCCCAAAATTTGCAATAGATAACATAAAAATGTTCATATGAGAAGTACTCTGTCAGCTGGTTAATATCAGCTTCCTCTTCCAATAATGCCACATTCTATTATCAGAAGGATAAATAGAACACATTAAAGTACTTGTAAGACATTTGTTGAATGATCTGAGTTCTCAAAACCAGATTAATATCTAACACTGTTTCAGTGGAACAACTTCTATCTTCAGAGTCAGTGCACACCATGCAGCATGACAGCAAAGACCGAACACAAGGCAGAAAACCTAATGTGTCCATAGAAGAATGAGATCAGCCAGACTACTGCTAACGACATATCCATTTATGAAGTTCTAGATAAAACAGTGACATTTAAGCATACTCTGGTGTATGAGAATTAATGTAATTAAGCCTTCACCAGTTTTTGGAAAAGGAATAAACACTACTTGTGTTAGTCCCTTAAGCATTTTATTTAATGCAGTTTTTAAACTTGTAGAAACAAAAATTTTAGATATTATGTACCTGCAAAAAGTTGCTTTTCCTTAGCTCGTTACAAGTTATTTTCCCAGACCAGGACCTATTTACTGTATAAAATATTCTCTGTATAACCTGCAAAAAACAGAAATGGGAAAGGTGAACTTAGGTATGCTAACTAAAAACCCTCCGAAACATTTGTCAAACATAAGTCTTAGCTCAGCTGTATTACAGAATTCCATCTTTCCGCTATTTCTATTCTTCTTGTTACTTAGCAGGTTGATGCTTCTCTTATGTCATATTACCAAACCATTCCTAAATCTCTCACTAAACTCATCTTGATAACTGTTATTTCAATGCTGCAGAACCCATATCTCACACAGTAAAGTTGCAGAATACTTGTATGCTATCCAGAATACGTCTATTGGCAATTTCACTACCTCCCAGTCTTCCAGATCTACAGGGTATCATCTAATAAACCTATTAAATCTGAAGTAATGAGATATATTAATGATGTATATTTACTATAAGAATATTTTACTTCATAAATGAAGTTACAGAAACAGAATTGGGACTGTTGAAGGATCAGAGTACAGGGGGATGTTGCTTCTTCTGAAGTTTCCAAATACAACAACTCAACATCTGACAGAAATACTTCCTGCAGGTGCAGAGAGAATACGTTTTTCCCCATTTAATTTTACTCTATTTAAAGTTACTTGGAAAAAACCTGCTGTTAATAGTATTAAAAGAAGTACATAAATGTTTTCTAACTGAAGAACAAAAAAAAATCTATGCTAGAAAGATTACTAGCTCTTATGCCCTGACTGATACCAGATCAGAAACAAATCCATTCAGTTGAGTATCCAACACTTCTGTTTAAATCAGTTTTACACGTCTATTATTTTGGTAAACTCATCCATTCAGCAAAATTTACTTAGTTCTGGTTTACAAATATAAGACTTTAAAATATGGGTTTTGTTCCTGAAATTTTGTTAACTGAATTCAGCATGCATCGTGATTTGTTTGACTTAAGTCAACCAGATATACCTTCCAAGTGAGTCATTAACCACTAACAAAAGCGGACAAAAAAAATCTAAACATATTACAAACTATAACTGTTTAACTGGAGACTGATTATGCCTGCTAATTAGCAAGACCAAATATTGCATGTGTAGCATTCCATTTGCAACACAGTAGTTACTAGCTAAAAGAACCATCTCTTTAGAAATCCTTGTCCCCCAAATAAAACATATTCCAAACTAAAGACTTCATTATTTAAGTTTTTATCACTTCAGACTTTAATTGCAGTAAATCAATAGTTTAAACAAACCAATCATTTCTAAATTGCAAGTAGAAGAGTAATTTATTTATAAAGTTTTAAAGTAAAGCTTAAACCATAGCACGCAGCCAGCTCTGCAGCTCTTACTTTGAACAAGAACAGCTGGTTCAATAAATCCAGGAAGGAGAACAGACTAGCCTACTTCTGAAACTTAATTAGCTCAATTCTAATTGTGAGTTTAGGAAAGGCCCATTTTGGCTTATACTACAAAGCAATTTTTTCTAAAAAGGTTTTGTCTTAGCTTTGCAACTTAATCCATCTGCATGTCATTATCTCATCTGTTATGCATTTAGCTCGTCTAAAAATAAAAACAAAATTGAATGTTTGCTAAAGACAACTGGGAACAGACTTAAAAAAATGGTTTTCTAAAGTGAATCAAAGCAGAATATAAGCAAATTGTCAGAGAATAGCTTTTACTAGGCTGCACAGTGGTTTTGTCAGAAGGGAGAGGAAATGGTGCAATACAGAGATTACAATTTCAAGAATTCATAGTTCAGATATATACATAACGTGCTTTCCAATTAAGTGTATTATCTCCCTTGTCCGGGCAAACGTTTTTAATGTATTTCAGCTTTATCTTGAACATATGTACCTAACCTTACCACTAGGACTGACCAACCAACCTATACCATAGCCTAGCAGACAGAACTGATTGCCTCCATGCTTGAACACCACTTACAAGACACCTGCTTCACTAAAGAGACATGTGTAATGCATGTATGCATACTCATATATACACTTAAGTATACACAAACAAATACAACAGAAAACTGGATCATTTAACTTGCAACTTGTAGCATGAACAGACATTAGATCTTCAACTGCAATGCTTGCAAAATCCTTTAGATTAAGTAGCTTCATGGAGCAAGGTAAAGCTACTTTGAATACAGGTATGAAATGCCTTACTTCATCTTAGAGAAAAATGATTTGTAATTATAACTTGCAGGACAAAATTTTAGAAGACTGTATTGAGCAACAGTAACTACATCTTAAAACTGGACAAGAAAGGGCAGGTAGTCCTGCCGTTTCTTGATCTGCAGAGTAGTATTCCAAATATTTTTCCTATATTCATAACAATACTAGTTTGCTTTTGGGATTTTTGGTTAAACACGGATTTCCGTTGAAGACCACACTAAATTTTGTTAGTAAAAGTACTGACAGCACTAATCTATTCAATATTGCTAGACTCAGGCCTACTTGAATAAGCTACTCCTCCAAAGAAAAGTAACTGGAAATAGCAGGACCTTTTCACTCCTACAGTCCAGGCAGCAAACTTTCATAATTTTAAACAGAGCAGGCTTTGATACAGCCCAGAATCCATTAAGAAAGAAAACTACTCACAGGCAGAACATTTCCTTCAGTCACATCTGACAAGAAAGTTCTGGGAGCTCATGTAATCATTATAACAAGAAGCAAAACCTAATGCAGCCGGGTTTTCCCATACTTGGTGGGCCGGCAGTCTCTGTAAGAAGGATATGAGGAACCAGAACCAAAAGCTCTCAAAAAAAGCTTCCACAGTTTTAGTCTGGGTCAAACTATAAGCTGGATAAAAGATGATCAACTCTGCATGATTTTTGTTGCAGAATATTCATTAAGCTGTTTTTCACATGCACAAAGAAAGTGAACTGAATGTCATTTTGAAGAATTTTAATCTTTTGAGACTTCAGTGGAATTGCCTGCCTAGTCTACAGTTGAGAAAATTTAATGTCACTGATTTTTCCCTTGGGTAGACAAAGAATACTTCACTGACATAACCCTAGGAAGAGAGACATGGAACTTTTCATGTATAAAACCTGCTTAGAAAGAAAAATCCCCAGAGAAGAAAGTGATAAGCAGCTTCAATATTACCATTATTTTACTTAATACTGAACATAATCATGTCAATATAGACTTTTCATTCAAAATTCTATTTAATTAAACCCAGAGTAAGGTCAAGATTCTAATGAGTACAGTCTGTAGCCACAATGGGGCTTAATGTGTTCAAGTGTTTATCTTAAACACCAAGTGTTTAAGATAACAGTCTGCTCGTCTTTTAATGTTCGTTAACTTACCCTACACTCCTACAATTCAGTGTTTCTTTTACTAGTATTAAGTTCATCAGTTTCTTATAAACATTAAGAAAAACTATGATGCTTAAGAAATTGAGTCTTTCTTCATAAGATTTGTGGTCATGCAGAAGTGAAGACTGACAGCATACTCAACTTTTCTCAAGGCACAAACAGGGTTATATATATTGACTAATCTTATTTTTTTATTTTCCTAGTTGATTCACAAAAAATAGTTTTTCCAAATAAAAATCACTCACTGTGGTAATGTACCGAGAATGAAATTCAGATGCTTCTTTTAAAAATGATAGGCCAGGATGACTATTCACCACGTCCTACAAAATAAAAGGAATAACAATATCCCAAACAGTATTGATTAGTGACTGTATAAAACAATTAGCACAGAATAGCATATCTGCTTCCTTAACCAAACTGGTTCAAATTAACGGCCACAATCATTAATGAAAACACAATTTAGAACATGCTTCACGTAAATAACACTGCTGAATTTTTTTTTTAATTATCTTTTAAAGAAACCAGATAAACAAAAGCTTTCCTGTATTTTAGATGGGATGAAGATATTTAACACTGCTGACCATTGTAGCTCGAATTTTTGTGGCTGACTATGATTCACTAAAAGCAATTTAGGTTTTATTCACCTATTAGTAAAGGTGTTGGTTGCCACTCTGAGAAAAACTGCATTAGGTCTTGAACTCATACACCACTTTTCCTTTGCTCACCAAAGGGCCTCCTTGGCTTAAATAACTTCAACTGCTTTTCTAAACTGTAAGGATCCTGATACACGTGCTATTCCTGCAAGCAATTTTAAATCCATGCATCTTACTGTAACTTTTAAAAACACCTCACCTTATTTTACAGTTAATCATTTTATATAAGTCACTCACTATCATCTCAGTGGACCATAGGAAGTGAGTTACACCAAATATTATCAATAAACTTTAATGAAGACCATGAAAAAGTATGTTTAGCTCCAAAAACGTCAGGGCTTTGCCAGCTCAACATTTTGTTGTGTTTCCAGAATTAGTTTCAGTTGCAATTTACTTGTAAAAAAGGAATGAAGTCTTCTTGCACCAAGTAGTTGCATCCAGGGTTCATTAGAAGATGAACAAACTTCGCAGCATCATCATAGCAGGTCTGAAGTATTCTGAAATGTAAATATTTCCATTTAATACCCTACAGAGAAAATTGCTCATGATACCTTGTATGGGCATCCTAGAGCAAGGCCTATGAAACTGCAATCACAACATTTAATTCAAAAGCTAATTACAAATGTCAAAGCAGACTCCAAGTGAACTTATCAAAGCAGCACTGTCTCATACATTTATGTTAAAGGAGGTGGATACTCCATGTTATTGATTACATGGAAGGACATTTTTCAGTTAGAACTGAAGTAGGACTAGAAAGAAGAAAAAGCATTTTGTCCAGAACTGGCATCTACAAGTTAGGGCCATGGTTTTCACTTTTCCAATGAACAGCCAGTCGTTTACTAAACACTTTAAAAATCTAAGAACACTGTAAATAAAGATTTGTTTGTTTGTGCTAAAGTGGTGATTTACTTACATTTTCCCAGGTACAAGTTTGCTGTCAATGTTTGATTATAGGAAACTGTTTTATTCCCCTTTACAGATTGGAACTCATTCAGAGCTTAAAATATAACGTTTCAATTAAAAAAATGCAGTACTTCTAAAAGAAAGTAATCTACTTACTTCCGCCACATTGCAACAAATTTATGAACTGACACATATCCTGTTCGTTCACCTCCAGCACAATAAAACAAAGGGCCTTTCCAGTAAAGAGGGCATTCACAAGCCTAGAATTAAAGTATACATCAAGTTAGTTCATTGATTGCTAATCTGAGGGTTACTCCCTCATTTAGAAGTCTTTCAAAAATTAAATTTTACAAGTGTTAGGAAAACATTAAAGCGCAGATATTTCAAACCGTTTCTAAAACAAACTGCACCTTCCAAAATAATTAATTTTCAAGCAACTGCTCTAGGCTGAAATCCAAAAGTGGAAAGCAAAACACAGAACAACTTGCAGCATTCCTAACAGATGAATGCAGTCACATGTCTGCTCTGTCCAGACTCCAAGCAGCTGAACAAAGTCCATGCTAATAACCTCTGCTAAAGGGCTGGATATCTTTAAGCTGAGCTCAAGACAGTACAAACAGTTACACAGCTTCTGAACTACAGCAAGTTTACATATGTTTGTCTCACAGGATGGCTCAACTCGCCTGCACCTTGCATATATATTCATGTCTTCTATCCAATTTTACGCAGTAGGTCAGCCTGCCCTAAGCAGCAGTATCTTGCTTCAGGATACCCAAGTTGCACCTTCATGACCAACGCTTCCATATACCTACAGTGCTGCTTCTGTGTCTGCTCCAAGCTTCCTCAGTCGCAACAGCTAAGTACGTAACAGTGCATAACAGCTCTTGCAGTAGTCAGTCATGCTGGCATCTCTGAGAATCTCATGTGGATCTCAGATAAGACTGTGACTACTGCAAGGTGTATAAGGTCACTGAAGCAAAAGGACAGTTACTTCTCATGCAATAGCTTAACCAGTACTTTAAAAAATAAGGAAAAGTGAGTTTGTTGAACACTGTTCTCAGTCTGAGAGACTTTTCTCTATGCTTCAGGAAGGTGCATTTCATCATTGAGTTGTAGGCAACCGGACCCTTCCACTTTCTTGCTCAGAGGGAAGGGTCTCTTCCACCTCTCCTCACTTCTGCATGGAAAGGACCCATGGAAGGCAAGAATCTTATCATTCAGCTTTGCAGTTAAACACTTCAGGGGAGGCAAACAAGGAGTTTCTGAACCCTCAGTCCTGCTCTTGTGAAAAGTCTTTGTTTCTCTTTTCTAGACCCTGGACTTTAACTGCAAAGTGACAGGAATAGGGATGAGAACCTGAGACTCATTGCCAAGACCATGACTCGCAGTGATATTTCAAGTGGCAATTCAATATAACAAAATGGAATTTTAAGTTAAATTAAACTAGCTTATTGTCTGCTACACAGAATTTAAAAAACATTTGCTGCTTTCTATTTTTCACTCTGCCATAACTCTAAATTAGCTCGTCAGTAATAACTAGAGGGCTATAATCTCAAGTTACCAAGCCATTCTGTCTTTCAAGGCCTTTACAATGGAGGTTCTTGACACAGCTGAATGAGAAAAAACAGTGTGGATGCCTGAAAACAAAACGCATATTAGCAGTGTTTTTGCCATAAGTCTGTTGGTCAATACAGAACACAGAACAACATACAGTGTGCTCTTTAATATTTCATTGGTTTTGCAACTAAAAAAAAATAGTTCAGGTTTTGTTTCAATGTCTGTTTCTTTTTGTAAGCAAAATGTAGGGCTATTTGAGACAAAGTTAATGCAAAGATTTTCACATGCTATCAACAATGTTGAATATGATGTCTTACTGGTACTACTTTGTAGGAAATGAAAACACATAATGCAAGAAAACAAAGCACACAGAACTCACATTTCCTTCCCACAGGTGTACAGTACTAAAAGCAACCAGCCAGCAAGTTCTCACCTTTGCAACCTTCCCCATGTCTTCTAATGTTGCCCTCTCATTTGGAAACTCAGAGAAAGTTCGCTCAATTTTGGCAATCACAGCATCTATATTCACTTTTTCCTTAGGACATCCTCGAGGAAAATAGAAAGTTGGAATGTTTTGACTAAGTGATGGTGGCAAAGTTTCTTCCTTCTTTGTCTGAACCTAAATAGATAAATACACATTTGACAGTCAGGTACAATGAAATGACATATAATAGTCATCCTCAGATGACTTGAATCTCTTGGTATTATATATTACAACACACCTTCAAAAAGATTTTTTATGATAGGCTGAATAAGCTATTTAAGAAAGAGCACACTGGAAAAATTAATGAGTATTTCCAAAACCTGTCATTTAGAAAGATTTCTAGGATGTTAAAATTTAATAAAAACAACTTCAGTCTTCAATATATCAAGTTTCAAGATTAGTATGCTAGAGAGCTTCTTGGAGACATCTGAAATAATACAGGTTATATGATCAGTTTCAGAAGGAAAAAACCTTCAATTTCTAGCTTAACAGATAGGTCATGAAATAATTTGCTTTTGAAATATTTCTAGTTTTACAGCTTCAAACTTTTGAAATAACCATGACAATTTTGTTACAAACCACCAACCTTTTTAACTTAGTTACAGCGAAGACTGTTTGGTTTTGTTTTTTTGTTTTTTTTTTATTTATTTTTTAATCCTAAAAAATGCTTGGCTTTATAAAGATAGTGATTCCTGTAGAGGGATTTTCTTGGTTAACTATACACAATTATGGCATGAGAGCCTAGAAATCTGTTTCTCAAGAATTTGTGATATACTGTACTACTTAAAAAAAAAAAAGACGAAAAAAGACCAGTAACGAGAGAAATTATTTAAATGCATTTAGCCTCAGTACAGAAGAATTTACCTTGTACTTACTTTCCAAATCAAAGTCCAATAAGACAGAGAAACAAAGACAACAAGCAAAGTAACAATAGTTATGTGGCAACTCAAAATTAGCAACTAAACATGAAGTCTTTCATCCCAAGGCCACTGTTCAAATGTAAAAACAATGGTTAATGCTACAAGGTGGCTCATCCTAGTGTTAAATATGTTCAAGATCCTGAATTTCATCTCTCATTTCCAACCAGAACTGAGGGGTGTGGGGTGGTGACCAAAATCCCCCAAGCCTCCAACCCTCGCTTTACTCCTTATCACCTTTGTCAAAGTGCCTGTAAAGATACACAGCTTTCCTACCACAATCAAAATCCTTCCTTAAGTCATTGAAAGAACCAGGTGCTTACAGGCAGCAGATTTTAATTTACAGGGTTTCAACCCAGTAGCCTTCACTGGAGTGCTACACATGCTAAAAAAAAAAAAAAAAAAAAAAAAGCCTGAATTAACCTTTCTTTCCCCTCCTCTGCAGTTGAGCTAGCATTCTTGTTTACAGCTGCAGAATCACCTGAGTTGTAAGTTTTATTTCATAGAGGAATTAACTTGAATCTCTAATATCTAGAGTCAATGTCTTGTCATTTTCTAAGAATCCTGTAAATTAGAAATTTTGGTATTCCATCTTTAGTATAGTGGTTCAGTCAATGAGACATCAGCAGAGTGCCACAGGGCATCAAAAATCCCTTCCAACCCTAGACTTCCCAACTTTTGGGAAGAATAAGGATAGCAACATTTTATTCTCTATGTAACATTCCCAACAGCACTACAAATAGTGGATACAATTGGATTAACACCTTGTTTCATTTCAGAAACCTGGCATCAGCGCTTTAGTAGAGCCCTACCAGTTATCCTATGCAAAACCAGACTAAAGACCTGTTCCTTGGACTGGTACCACACAGTCAGCTAGCTAGCATGTTTTTGAGCACTGGCAATCAAACCATCTTTTACTTAACAGAATCAAATGCTTATATTTGTTCCAAGCAGTAAGTTTATTTTACTTCCCCTTTTCCCCATCTACAATATCTGTCTGGATAGCTGCTCCCACACGAGCTGCTCAAAATACCACCGAAGCGCAGGTTTTCCAGTTCTTCAGAGATGCCTGATGACGTGTGCCTCGCCTGAGAAAAGGGTGTCAATTATGGACTACCAACGTCCCCTGAACACTTCAGGTAACTTGATGCAAATCAGTATTTCAAGAAAACCTAATACAGCCAGACAGGGCACTTTTAAAATCCATAGGAAAATTTAGAGCCTCAGATTAAAAAAAAAAGTTCCTTTTAAAAGGAAAGGTAGGGGCAGAGGAAAGACTACATTGGAAAAGATCCCAAGAAAAGAAGAAAGGCTAACAACAGACTTATTTTCTCAGAAACTACTAATTTACTTCGGATACCTCAGAGTGCACAGCAAATGATTTCCATTAGCCCAGGTTAAAAACTGTTCTTAAATGCATGTGGAGATCCGAGTTCAGGATTTGTAGAAAGATCTATCCTAGCACATCTAACTTTCCTGGGTGTTATCTAAGGGAGTTATATAATAGAGGGTTTGTATTTATTTATTTTTCATCTTTTTATCTGTTGTAAACACATTCCAGACCATGACTATGAGCCAGAAGTTAAGAAACAGATTCAGAACTGAATATAGACATAAGGTTAAAAAAAATTTGATTTTTCTAAGATAAAAACATTATGTTTCATAAGCATGACTGAATTCAGCATGCTTAGTGTAAAAATATATACAATTTAATCTGTAAAACAGTATATTTATTCAACTCTAAACCGAAATACAGAACACAAACCTCTCACTGCAAGACAAAATAACTCTCCCCATACTGAGAGATGTTGCCTATTTCTACATGCTGGTTTCTCAAAGCTGGTGAAAGAAGAAACTACAAAAATGCTTCGTTTGCATTAGAAAGTGTGTGATCACTTCACAATCATTTCTGATAGATTTATTTGGTGCCTACATATAGGCATCTAGTGAGAATACCATCTAGGGCGCAACCCAAAATGCCCTTGAATATTCCACGTGGTATCAAGCCAGCACAGCTCTCACTCTGCATCTGCCACGCGATGTTCTGAGCACATTAATGCTTCTTAAATGCCACTAGCAACTTGCAATTGGACAACTGAATTGTACTGCTAATGTCAGTCAACAGAAGGATAAGAGCCTGTACCAAGAAAGAAATAGGTCATCCAAAACTATCAGCTCCAACTAATGCATTATAAAGTTAGCATTACACCTCCTCTCTTTCTCTCTTCTCCTTCCCAAGAAAGGCCAGGGATTCTTCTCTTCTCTCGGCTTGAATCCCATCTGACAACCCAAAGGCTCCTTGTACAACTGAGGCTGCTTGCTGTATGTGCTCTAATGAAGGAACACATGATACTAAATGGGCTCAGAAAGCTCCACTGCTTTTATCATTTCAGCTAGTTGCTTCTGTAGATGCACATGTTGCATAGCTGATGAAGAGAGTCAGTCCTGTTATTCCAGTGCAATTAAGATGCACTAATTGTATGAGATTAAGCTGTTCCAAAATTAATTATAATTTTAACCGGGGAATTTCTTCATTAACAAGAACTGCTAGAAGTCTGCTAGCAATGAATCTTTGAATTGAAAATCTGCATCAATAGTTAGTTTTTCTTTTTATACAACTATTCAATTTTAGTGGTCAATTTAACATTTAGAAAGTGATCTACGTTTTTTTATGACTTTAAGTTAAGACTTTTAATACTGGTACCAGTAAGCTAAACTTACAAGAGAGACTGGTTTGGAAAGTGAAGATTTTCACTGTAACTTGCCCAGAAATAGCACAAAAAATATGCTTGGAGGTAAGAGTAACAGCTGTATAAGCTTGTAAATAACTCATACAAGCAGATGTGAGCTGCAGTGTTAGGACTGAATGGTGCATTAACCTTTGCAATGAGCATATGTAAAGTCCAGAATCTGTAATTAAACTGCAGTGGCAACATAACAATAAAAGTTTTATGTAAAAAAGATGCAAAGTGAGGATTCCTTGAAAATTCCTTCTTTGTAATAACGTAAACAAACTTATATAAGATTTGTCTATAAGAGAATTCAAGAAAACCCTTAATGCACAACCAGTTTTAACTCCTGACATATACAATCATACAGTTATCCAACACTTATTTGCCTTGACTTTTATAAAGGAGGAAGTGGAAGTTTATATCCTAATGGGGTTACTGTTCAAAGGGAAAATTTCCCATTTTATTTTGCAACTCTCCAGATAATACTTTTCTAGTTGTTGCTGGTGAATGGGAAATAAACCCATTATTATAAATACAATATAGTAATATGTTAGTAAATACCAGAGAACACAGATATGCCTCATTCCAAAGAGAGTTCAGTCTTCTTGCTAGATAGTCTTCTTATATCTACCAACAAATGAGTCAAACTTGGCAGTTAACTTGGTTCTAAGCAAAAATGAAGACAGTGGGGATTTTAAAATGAGGTGCCCTTTCCCCTCTCTCTCAGTTGAAAGAAAGAACTGACACTATGATGAAGTTGTTCAATGACAGGCTGTATTTCTGAAATAAAAATAAAGGGGGTACTTGTTCCCAGATGTTTTAGACTGTATACTCAGTTAAGTCTAGATCTACATCTGCACTTAGAGACTACCACCCAGAAGTACTGAACCCCATAAAGTGGTCGATTATGTGGAATCAAATGCAAGTGAGTGAAACCTCACTTGAAAAGAAGTTGCTGGAAAAGGAAACAAGGTAAATATGATTATGAATGTAGTATTTTTTTAGACAGCTTACTGATTAAGACACAAGCTCATTGAACCGATTTGATATTTGCATTGTTTTGACATGACTACAGGGAAAGATTTCATTCAGAAACAATGATGCTTTCTAATAACTGACAGACACTGACATTTGTTATGCCTGTGCCTGTTTCTCTGAAAAAACATATTTAAAACATATTTAGAGAGCTGGCATTCAGCTGTTGCTGTATTATTTGATGTGAATTTCCACAGGGATGTCCATATTAGAAAAAAGGCAATGGAATACAAACAACTGGGTCAAGAAAATAGGCCCCTAAAAAATTTTACCTCACATTTACAGTCAACGTCACATTAAGTATCATGTAAGTTTGATTCAAATCCTTAGTATTTTTAACTAGGGAATTAAGAAAAAAAAAAAGGAATGTTGTAATACTTTTCAAACGTGCAATGCATAAGTTAATCTAGTCCTTCAATACACTAGGTTTTCTATTCTTATATATCACAGGTTACGCTAATAAACTGTGTTACCTGGATAAAACAAAATGCATAATAACCTAAGAGGATTTTCTGCAGAGCTATGCTATTCAGCCTTTTAAATCCTAATATCCCTGCAACCACCCAGATACAATGCTTATTAATCACCCAACAACAAAAACAGATGCTGCACAAAGTTCCCTGATATACATCAGAAAATAGAAGTCAACGTAGAGACCCAAAGGGTAATAGGACGGTAGTGATAAGACCCAAATGCTGCTTAGCACATGAACCTGAAAAGTCTAAGCTTATGTTACACTATTTTTTTAAAAAATGAAAAGTATCTCCTTTATTAACTTAGTAATTTATTGCAGAATACAAGGTGTCCTACAGTATATCAAGTTAATTGCTAATTGTGAATGTAAGAATGTCAGCAGTAAGTAGGCTCAAACGGAGTACCTAACCAGCCTTTCCATCTCTCTGTTCTTTTTATAGCCATTAGTCCAAGTCTGACCAATAAAGTCTTCGGAATATTTCAGCTTTAACTTACTATCTATTTGATTGCGCTGTGAAACACAACATTTCCCTCTAGATAAGCAAATGACTTGATCAGTACTTTTATGGAATTTAAGTCTACAAAACACTAGGTAAAAGATTTATGCTACTATTGTCTAGAAAAGGGTTCCGTCTCATTTGGAAGGAAAAGACATTAATTTAGAAAAATCTGTTCCAACACCTCAAATATTTTGGCATGTTAAAGAGCCTTCAAAAACCCACTTCAGGATCAGTAAAGTAAGCTTACTACCAGAACTTCCCTCAGGACAAGCCAAGAGAAACATCTCTTCTGTAATGCCAGCTCTCTTGACCTTGCTGGTAGACATTCAGATTTCCAATTATCTAAGTTAAAGAAGTGATGCTTTCTCCTTGTACTCTGTATGTTCTTCATTAGCCTCTTTCAAGCCAAACTAAAGAGACATATTTATTACTGCAAGAGTTCACTGACTGTATCACTTCCCATTCAGCTTGATATACTTAAGAGTATTTGTTCCTCCGTGAAAGATGATCCTTTGACAACTTAAAGCTTTCAAAGTTTTTTTTTTTCCAAGCTAGATTTCTCTAAAATCTAGCGATTGCCTGAAAAATAGCTTGAAAACAGTAATTTAATCTGAAAGCTTAATAATAAAGTTCCACAGCATGGCATAAGGCAAGTTACACCACAGTCCACCTGCATCTTCCCCCACTCCTGCATATAGAGTTTACTCACCTGTGTGTCAGTACTAGTGACAGTGAAGTAGTATGGTGAATTGCCTCAGGCCACCAAGACAGCGAAAAAGCAAAGTTAAAAAATAACTATTTTTCCTCATCCAATCTCATACGGATTCCACTTAGAAGCAAAATGCTCCTGGTACTAACATAAGGAAGATTAGAGGAATACTGTGGCAGTATTGTTTGAAACAAGCTTACATCAGGCTTAAAACCATGCTAAGATTGTGATTCATCTTGCCTAATTCAGTCAGGAAGTTAAGACATCTGTGAATGATCAAGCTCAGAGAGACATCTACCTACGCAAAAAACAGGTGTCGGGGTATATGTGCATAAGTCTTTCCTCTGGCAACAAACATTTTAGTCCCAGTTGCTTCTTCCCATCCCGGACTTCAGTTTGCTATCCTTCAGTCACTGTCTGGCAGCTGGTTTTGGCTGTACTATAGAGACTAATTTTATCATACATGCTCCTCTTTCCACAGTAAGAGATAAACATCTATTAATTTTAACCCTGATGCAGTTTTTGACTAGCTTACTTTTGCTGTTAGCCTTAAACTCAGCTCAGTTCTCTGATCCAGTTTGGTCTGTAGTCACTTAAAATTTGTGCTACAATGAGGGGAAGGAAATAGAAAAATTAATACAATTTTCCATAAAGTTCTAGCCATAGACCATTAGAAGAAAAAGAAATACTTCAGACTACACTATTTCTGATTTTATACATATTGGTCACCTGAATTAACATAAGTGAGCAGGGTTCAGCAACCCTCCCAATGCAGTTTGTGTTCCAGTTAGCAATTCAGTGTTCACCTCCAAATTCTGACCACACACGGTGGGAGTCTCCTTCCTGCACTCCAGGTTATGCACTCATCTCAGTTTTACACAGCTTGACTGCTATCATTCTCATCTCATTTATGCACGCTCTTGGCAGTTTACTCTCAAGCCTATTTCTGTACAAAAGTCTATGGTCATTTGGTTTTGTGATTCAATGCAAGCTATAATCCTCAATGCTAAACCAACTTCACTCTAGAGACTGAGCCATACACTGCTTTGTTCCATTTCACAGAATTAAAGCGTCCGGAGTTTCTGGGATTGATGTGTTCCAGCAAGTAGCAATTCCATAAGCAATTCAAAAGAGATTCGCGAGATTTAGAGAAGTCAGGAGTCCAGGATCCTTTTTCATGTTATATCAGTAAAAATAAAGTCTAAGGAAGACTCTAAACGTGCACAAATAAGGAGGAATACAACAAAGTTAGAACTGGAGTTCCATGGCCTAAAAATGCATTTAATTTCTTATTTCCTATAAGCATATAAAAACAGCTCTAAGGATTAAAACCTTTTGTATATTCGGTTTAACTATATGTCAAGCTTGTTGTGTTTAGAAAGTTCATTGTGCAGACACTGTTACTCTAAGTTGAGATAAAACAAATGGTGAATCTAACTTCCCTCTTTTGTCCAGTGACAACTTGAGTCAGTGCAAAACCCTTCCTGGTTTGGCAACTGGCAGCCAAACTACAAATAGAAAGCTCAGAAGAGTTAGCTTATTTGTGTGAGTTTGGGTTTTGTTTTTTTTTTTTTTTTTTAAAATCAGTCAGTATCAAATTCTACTGTTCCTTTAGTGCAGTAACTCACCACTAATGTGGTCTATATTGAGAGCAAATAGCAACTTCAAGCACAAATTATCAATCCCTGGCTATCAAGTAGCAGGGATAAGAATTTACATTCATTTTACAATTGTGTTGGAAATTTCAGCTTATTAGCAAACTAGAATTCATATGTTTGTTTTGTCACTGATGTCACTGAAATACTGTTTGTATAGTAACCTCTGATTTTGAGGTAAAAATAAAGATTTTGCTAGTTGCTTGCTACTTGACGCTAATTTCTCCCCTTATTTTAAGTCTCAAGACAGCAGAGTAAGATGTAGTTCAGCTACTTACTCTTAATTGCATGACAGCTAGGGAAAGAAACACCCCACCCAGTTTGAGTGAAATTGCTGTGGTCCATCACTAGATAATCTTGGAAGTCTTACTAAAGCTTAAAGAATTCTTTCAAAAACTTTTGATAGTGGCACAACTACCTGTAGTAACTCTTTACCCCTTTAATTTAACCAAGCCATATTTAAACAGCCGAAATGAGCCTCAAGAGAAGGCCACTACATGGAATTCAAGCCTCAGTATTTCAGCTGGGCATGCAAACTTTGCACCATCTACATAAACCCATTTGGGATAGCGTGTTGTTTCTCACGTAGGAGACGACAGTGGGTAGTGGCATCCAGGAAGGTTCCATCCAAAACTATGAAATCCATTCCATACACACCATCTTGCACATTAAAATTAAAAACACGTTCAACTAAAAGCATGTGTAAATGGTCACTACAGAGAAGTCATATTACAAGCACATACAGATTAGCATGTAATAAACAAGCAAACACAGCAAAACTCTCAAATGGTCAAAACCTAATGCTCAGCACCATTTATCTGCAAGATACCTAAACTTTATAGGACGCACTTGCCAATCTCCTCACTTTCAGTAACATATATGCTGCATTAACAGATCTCTTACCCAAGTTCTACAACTCTGATTTTGGAAATACCAGAATTCTCCTGATGTGCTGTTTGGCACAGGTGACCTACAGACAAATTATGCAGCCCTGCTAGAAGCTGGAGAATGCTGTTGCAAATGCATTATTGCTGTAGAAACACCTCCAAACATGGCCGCGTGTTTGGTTTTTTGTACAGTCACATAGAGCTTCAGCACCAAAAAAGTTTCAGTTACGCAGTTAGAAAGAGTTTAATGATTTACTCAGAAATGCCCTGGAGTGAGCATAGAATGGAAGAAGGAAGAAGTAGTTACCTCCCCTCAAGAGGTGGGGAGGTAACATGATCACAAGAGACCTTTGCATATTACATGCATGCCCATCCATAAGCTTGTTGTATTTGCCAACAAAACTTTTATCAAAGGCTTTAGAGGTAGGATCTTCTAACAGTTTCCTGTGGCTGACCAGTGAAAATACTTTTTTGCCTCCTCCATCTGTCCTACTAATTCACAAAAGGAAAAAAGTACAGATTATAAAATGGAAAAAAAGCAAGATTCTCAGAAGAATTTACCCCATGAGAGGCAACTTCTACATTTTGCGGTGCAAAAATATTAGTCACTGGCTGTGAGTTGTTGTCAAACAGTCTCCATTTTATGAATTATGTCAAATCAAGTGCCCTAGTCACTAATATATCTGGTTTGTCACATAGTTGCAGCTTTCTCAGAAAATACTCCAATTGTAGGTTAAATCAGTACTCCTTTACCAGTATATTCTGTTGTTCCAACCGTTTTCAGGAGACAAGCTGGTAATATCCTCCTAGTGCATAAGCATTTTGATTGTACGCAGCCAACGGACCACACTTGGGACTCACTACCTGCAAAGAAGTCACAGCTGCCTAAACATCATTTTAATGGGGAAAAACTGACAGTCAGTTACACCTGAGGCAATTCTAACATTTGTCTACAGAAAACAGCCCTTGTCAGGACAGGCCATCAGTTCAACACCAGAAGTAACAAATAGGGCTAAGACAAACATCCACTTAATTCTTAAATTCTGCAATAGCTTCTCATCCTTCCATGTTTACAACAAAACAAGTTTCAGTCACTCAATGCAACTGAGCTTAAGAAAAATCCAAACAAGAAAAATATCAGCAAGCTCAGCCTTGTTACTGAGCCGCAGAGTCAACAGTTGGAGCAAGTATTCTGTCAGCTTCTTGTCTGGCAAGAGCCCAACAAATTCTGATTTGGACAATCGCAAAAATGATTTCATATCCCTCTGATCCTGTAAAAGTTGAAGGGTATTTTATATGAAGATGTGCCAAATTGTTTCAGGCTTTCTAGCATACAAAGTCTTATCGTCAACAGTCATAAAATATCTACTATTAGTAGCATTAGTGATTATAAAGCTATGGGAAGTATGTTAAAATGCAAAGCTAGCAAAGGCTAGTGAAACTTCTATTCCAAGGGAAAAATAAATAAATCAGAACTCTTCAATGTCTGAATTGTTGGGTCAAAAAACTTAGCTGCAGAGAGAACTGGCATCTGGACTTTAAAGTCACGCATGCAACTGAAGCAAGCTTTAACATAAACTTGCACTATATTGGCTTTTCTACAGAAACAGGACATATTTGCATAAGTTTATTACCAGCCATGAGCAGGTAAAGAAGCTGCTACTACAGGGCAGCAAATACATTTTAAGCTTGAACCTGAAATCTCCGTTGCAGAAGTGGCAAAAAACCTACCAGTTTGCTTAAGGCTTCCTTTAAAAGGCTAGAGCTTATGACCTGGCAATCCATTAGCAGTGGACCATTTATGGAAAACCTCTCATCTTAACTAGCTGGTCTCAGCGAGTAGCTGAGATACTTTCATTCTATCTTAAATGTTGGCATCTGCTCCAGAAATTGGCATTATATCAGTAAACTAACACCAAGTGTAACTATTAGCTACAGTCAGAATGAGATTTCTATTCCCCCCTCAGAAAACACTTGGGTTTTGTTATTTAAAAAAAAAGCATTTGTGTGCCTGATATAAAACTATTATGTAAAAACAGATACCAGGTCCTCCCTCTGTGTTGTTAAAAGGTCTCCAAATGATGTTAAATTAGAAAAATCAATGCTGATAGGAAAGATGGCCTGCCAGAGACCTCTAATTGTTACACATCCTACTTCTGTGACTATAGTTATAAACCCAACTGCCTCACTTAAACTTTTTAAAATTCATTTTACCTCGGAAATGGGAATGTTATCTTCATGACTGGAAGAATCAGTGCACTACAGCACAACCACACACCAGCCCAGCACACGTGAGCACCTACAGGCTCTGCATTCATTGTTGTCTTAAACATGCCACAAGCATTTATGAAGAATTGCGGTAACAGAGGAGTGCAAAAGTGATCAGGAGGCACTAATGTCTAAGCTTACTTCACTCAGAAGGAAAACCACGCTTGTGAGGCACCGCAGAAGTTGAAGAAATATTTTTCATACAGCTGACATAAATAGCATGTGTAAGCAGCATTTAGTATCATTAACAGGTGGTCATGGAACTAGCAGTTCTCCATTTCCACACCGAGGTGTGACGCATGCAACTACAGGAATCACCAAGTAGTAACAGCAGATAAAGGCATGATGCATTAAAAGTACCAGAAAATATGCCAGTTCTGGCACTGACATTAGAGGATTAATTCAAGATTTAGGGCAGCTCCCCCCCCCCCCCTTTTTTTAAATCATCACATTCAGCAGAAATTTATTTGACTTCAAAAAAGTCTAGTTCTAAAGTTAGAACTCAACTGTTCTACAAAGTGATGTGGTCTCTAAGTAGCAAAAACCACCTATTGTCCTAGTTTAGCTAACACTGAGTTACATGGGTATAAGCGTGTCACTGCACACGGATGTATTTTACTCTGTTATCATTCTGTTTCACGCTTCAGACATGTTTTCCTCACATAGCCTGGCTAATGATGCTGCTTATATTCCAGCTCTGACAGGTAGGGATGTCACCAGCTGTTGGCTAAAACACTCTGCTCAGCTATCAGCAGGTAATAAGCCTTTCGGTTCACATCTTTAAGTTGCCAGTACGTTTGACATGGTGATAGTTTCTTCTCCCTCCAAAGTTTCAGAGAAATTGATGAGCAAGAGAGACACGGTGCCTCTTCAGGTGCTGCATGTCCTGTTCACTATATTCTGTAGGTGATAAATTACCTAAGAAAGGTCTTCCTTACAAGTAACATCAGGAGAAGATAGACTGAAGTTTTACTGAGTTTTATGCAGAGTTATCTACTAAAAAAATCCAGTTCCCCAAAGTAATAGAGAACATTTCAACAGTTGTATTGTTTTGTCTTCCTTTTGATTAAACAATCTTCCCAGAAAGCCCTATTTTGCTCAGCTTCAAAAATTTTCACTAATAAATGCAACCTCTGAGAAACAGCCTGCTCCACCACTTTCCAGAGCCACCCACTTCACTACTGGTTGTCTATTTAAAGATTTTCATGAAACTTGATTTGCTATGCTCCAATGACCACCCCTTCCAAAATACAGGGGATTACCTACACAGATTACTTACATGGCTCTGTGCAAAACACCACTGCCTTAGAATTCCTAGAGCCTGTGGAAGATCCAGTCACTCCAATCCACCTCAGAGCAGATATTGAGTCACATTTTATCTCACTATCCACCACCATTACTCATTTTTTAAGAGGCTAGCTTTAATAGCATTAAATCTGTTAAGGAGAATCTGACATTTGAAATTATAAAAGTGTAGTAAAAGTACAGAAAAACAGATTGTCTTCCATTTCTGCTTGATTTTAGCATTCTAATTTTACATCATTTTACATGAACTGTTCTGTCTGAAAGCCAATATTACAGCCGTATAGGAGGTTGTAAACTCTAATGGCAATGAAGCTTAGCAACTGAAATGAGAAAATTTTTTCAAGTTATTCTACAAAAGCTCTAAGCAGTCTAATTTCAACATGAAATTTCATCAATGATTATGCAGATGATAAATGGCTATTCTTCAAAATGCATCACAAGGACAACTTGAAATTATCATTAACATGAAGAATTTTGTCTTTAATATAATGCATGGCTTAAGATACATTATTCTACACTTGCTATTTACACAAGAAGCGCAAGTCCGGTTAAAAATGAAAAATTTTTTTCATTGTCTGCATTGTAAATTCATAGCCAGCAGCATGCTAAAACAGAAAAAAATCCTACAGAGTAGGCAAGCTGATTTCTAAAGTACTTATTTACTTATAAATATGCATCACCATACTACACTGAGATGTTTTCTAGCTCAACATAAAAAAAGCCCTGTAAAAGTGCAAGGGATCCAACTATCATTCGATGAAAGACAGATCAAGTTAAGGGGCACCACACAAGGCAATCGTGTGTTTGTTTACAACAGGATGCCATGACTAAACTTGCCTCATGCTCTGAGGTGCCTAAATATTAACTGATACTGCTACTTTTAGGTAATTAAGATAGTATTTTCTTTTCCTGTTGTCTCTAGTCAACAAGTTTCCTTCTGTCTCCAATTCAGCACAACAGATTCAAGTTGTAAAATCCTTTCATTCACAAGTTTATGCTGAATGGCATAAAACAGTAGGGTCAGCACTTGCATTCTGCTTTGTGCAAAGGAATAAACATCACTTATATAGCTCAGCTGAAACAAATGTGAGATAATAATATAGAAGACAGAAGTCTAGCACATTTTTAGGGTTGTGGGGCTCTGTGGTCCTCTCTTGAAGGTCACCTGAAAGGGACACTAGTGCCCTGAATTCAAAATTAAGTAGCAGGCTATATTTAGAATGATTTTAAAAGCCAGAAATCCTAAAATAATGTAATTTTTATTCAACTGCTAAACTTTCCTTAATTAAAAAAGGATAAAAAAAAAAACAGGTCACACATGCCATCACTGATATACCTTTAGTACATGAATTAGAAGTGAGGGTGAGGTAAGGACAAAGTGAATGCTTTCACATACTACCAAAAGCCTTAAACTTCAGTGTGATTGAGGAAATACCAACTTTCAGTTTCTCCAATAAAACCAGTTGTACACTTTTCCCCCTTCCCAAAAGATATTATCTTTGGACATTTGCTCTATAAGTAATTTTCCTACAAATTATATGTTTCAAATGCTTCTATTCTCAATTATGAACTCACTTTAAAATGGTGGTTTTAAGTCCCTCCTGCAAAGCAGCAGAGGGACACACGCGAACCATGTAGCAACAACTGATCTCATCCAAATACTAAATCCAAATAAACATAATCTAAAGGAACTCAGGATCATCGTATACGTATTGAAAGCACCTTTTAACATATTAGTTGGTAAAATTACAGCCTATTTCACTGTATTTTTTATGCCCAGTTTCAGTGAAAGATAAATTAAAGCCCCTGGGGAAATGCATGCAGATTATGATTATGCAGATTAAGGAAAACAATCTTTAAAAGTCTAATAGCACTAAGTGCACCAACTTTCCACTGCATATGCCTCTGTGCAAACATCATACTTCGTCTATGCTACATGTTTCAGTAAACTCTCCTCATTTTTGGTTTGCAGAATACTACCTGTATATTTTTCTAAAACACAGAAAAGTCATCATATATGAAACAGACTATTGAAATCCTGCTAGCTGAGGAAGAGCTTGCAATTATTTCCTGCAAGTTGCACGGTTCTGAAGGTACAACTGACAATAACAACTTAATTGTATAAGAACTGAAAGACAAACCTGGACCTGCTGAAAAGCTTTCAGTCTCTTCTTGAATCTAGAAGGTAAAACAAAATCACATCCTCGAGCTAGCAATGCCAACTCCTTTCTTAGATCAGGATCTTGCCGCAAAGAAATTTCCTTTATCCTCATGCTTTCGGATTTCATATAACGTCTCCGTGTGCCAGTCCAGGCACTTGAGTCCCAGTAAATAGCAGAGCTGTTGTATTATCACACAGTGCCACTTAAAGCAGCAGCTGCGCCCGAGTTCTGTGATATTATAAGAGAGTCAGCTCAACTTCGCCTGCTCCATACATTAAAGGGAACTTGGCTGGAATCACAAAAACAGATTGGAAAGTCAGTTTGGGGGCCTGCCCTTTCGTACACGCATTCCAAAGTCTAAATGGGACAGTATGGAAAAAAACAAACCTGTTTGGAGGAGCATCTATAAAAGCAGCTTCCAATTTTAAAAAAGCAAGCCTTAGAGGAATGCAGAGAGGCCAGCCGTGGTCATTTCGTAGCTTCCTCCTCCTCCCATCCCCCTCAGCTTTTCCTTCTGTCACAAAACACTCACTGTCTAGCTTCAATGAAGTACCTCACCGAAGGATAAGGCTTATTACACAGCAATTAAATTCCTTTTAAACTCTTCAGTCCTTTAGAAGAAATGCTATTACACTGGGAACACGAAGGCAATGACAGAAAAAGCTGCAGACAGACTTTCAGAGTGGCTTACGTAGCTTCATGAAATAAATTCTTTTACGTTTATCTAGAATTAAATTATTGTATCGCAAGAATCTTACCAGTCAAATGAAGGCGGAAAGCAGTAGCAGAAATGAGGCAAATGTTACCACAATGAAATGCTGTTTTAAATCATGTCTTACAGAAAGCTACACTTGAAATATGAACCATGTAACAAAATCTGAAAAACTTGTCAGGATGTATTTTTTTTCGTAAATAAGAGTTTTATAAAGTTTAACATCCACATACTAGATTGCATATTGGTCACATTTCAGTAGCGCTAGAGTCAGATACCGCTCTATTTTCAGTTTACTGAATCTCAAATACATTTCGGGGAGGGGGGAGGGGGCGGGGAGGAGGGAGAATGGGGAGAAGGCCATGTTTAAGCCCACAGCGATCTTCTTCCCAGTAACAGAAATCTGATGAGCTTTTGTGGAAATTAAAGCGACCTTCTGTCCTTCCTCCTTTGCAGCTTTAGGTACATTAATTGATAACTGGTAAAGTGTCGTGGTTTGGGCTGACTGTTTTCATCCCTCATGCTTTAAATAAGGCCACTTTCTTGATTGCACAAAGACGTACACAGTCCAAGAAATGCTAAAACAACTCTTTCACCACGAAGTTTGAGATGCCTCTTACTGGGCTGCATTATTTACCCCCACGCTGTGTTATCTATAATCTTTAGGCCAATTCATCCATTCATAGCCATGCTGTCATGTAACAATATATTAAAACCCCACAGTAAATATCCTCGTAAGATTAAAAAGAAAAGGAAACTATGAAAAAGTACGAGTGAAACATGATTTGTCTTAATCGGATCCTTTTTAGTTTATCACACAGTTAGAAAGTAAATGATGACAAAAAGCTTGTTTTCTTGTTTTGAATGTAGTGTCCCGTTTTCCCCACCTGCTTCTTTATTGCAACTCGTTATGAAGATATTTATTTCTTTCGGAAGTGGGAGAACAAGAAAGGAATTGACGAGGCAAGAGTCAGACATGTTGTGGTTGGCATGACCAGACTATCAAACTGCATCGAGCAAAACTGGCTGTCACTCACTGTCTTTCAGGAAGATCAAATCAACTAACCTGTGATAACCCTTGGGCCACAGGGAAAGCCAGCAGGGAGCTGGGTGTGCAGCGTACAACAGCAACATGCTTGGAACTCGAGACGAAGGACTGAGGTGTTAGAGTTGGGGAAGAATCCTACTCTGGCACCAGATACCCGTTCCAGACTAAGATGTTTGGGGAAGGTCAGGAAGGTTGTATTGCAAGGCAGATTGCATTTCAGGTTGGGCAAAATAGGCTTTCCTTGAAGTAAGGAAAGGTATCCTCTCACCTAAATTGCTTTCCCTTTTCACCAGGTGATGCGCTCCCATTCACTGCTACATTCATGGTCTTGTTTGAAGTGGCTGTAGTATGTCATTAAGATGACTGACTGCCACATGGAGAGCTAACCTAAAATACTGGCACTCCAGTTCACCTAAACCTGCTGAAGGACCCTCAGTAAGAAATCAGTGTTCTTAACTGAGTTGCAGATTTCCTTCCTTTTTCCAAACGGAGCTCAAAGTCCGTCACCACATAACCAGCATATTATGTTCAATATTTTGAATACTCTGTATTTCATTGTCATAATATTACTGCACTGCTTCAGGTAGATGTTAAGTCAATCCTGTTGTTAGCCTAATATTGTTTTAGCACTATTGTCACTAGTCTTGTTTCAAACCTAGTGGTCACATACATACCTGTATGTAGCATAGTTGTCAAAATTTCACAGGTTGCAATATATGAAGAATCTACATGCAATTGAGTATTTAAGTTGCAATAAATTGTAAGAGGTAAGTACACTGGCAGCTATTAATCCCTCCCTTTTCACCATCTCAACAGAAAAGGGTTTTGTATTGCCACATTTAAGGAGATATAAGCATTTGTAAAGCAATATGGTCAAGAACCCCCTAAGATCTCTTTTAACCTTTTCAGTCATGAATTAGCCATAGAGGAAAGGGAAAGTCAGCTTCCATCCAGATGAAACTGGGAGTGTTCAGGTATAGTGTTACATTTATTCTAAATCTGAATTCCCTCCAGTGAAAGCTGTGGCAAAATACTTTCCTGGGTGAAGGGCTGGATGCCAGCCATGAAGCTGTTCAAGTATCCTGGCAGCTTATTATTAGCTAGATAAACAGAGGAGAAGATGCATGCTCAGAGCTTCCTTCCAAAACTAAAGATACACACTATGAATGGATCTGACTCAAGGGACTGTGGCTAAAGAGCTTACTGCTTTAACAGAGATCTGAATATACACAACAGCAGTGTAATATTTGTGTGGCTTTAACACAAAGGTATTCAAGTGAGACAAAGATGAGGATCACTAATATTTTGGGTAATGTGGAGGAAATAGAAACCTGAAGAATACCTCAAAAAACCTTAAGCATTTGTCTACAAAAATGCATTTTCTTGTCAGAAGCATATACTGACAAGATTTAAACTCTTAAGAGATTATGGGTAATGGACCTCAAGTCTTTGAAAAAAAGCATACAAGCATTAAATTAAGTATGTAATAAGATGTATTTAGCCATACAAAACCTTTAGTTGCTGGGGTCCAGTCTTCAACGCAGTAACACGTGAACCAGGATGACAGAAAGCCTGTTTGGCCTTCAAGACAGTTTAAATGAGGCTGAATGAGTAAGCCTAATGGCAACAGTGTGCAACATAACAGAATCCCTCGGCCTGTGATGCTGCAGAAGTTATAGAGTGGCTCCTGGGTTAACTGTGGAAAGAGAACTGGCAGATCTCCACAACAGTCAACTAAAGTGTCACACAACTAGAGTAACCATTTCCAAATGAAACTGATTAGCGAGGGGCAGAAAAGAGCAGTTAGGAGAAGATAACTAAGGCAAGTTAGCATCTTTATCAATATAGAAAAAATTGAAACAGAATGACTAACTTAGTACTAAAGATACATTTCAGAAGTTTAAAGTGGAAAAAAGGCACTATTAGTACAAGCAAATAGTTCAGGAAGATATATACATATATATATATATATATATATAAACAAACAACTCAAGCAGCTAACAATGCTAAGTAAAACACAGGTACTATGAAGCAGGAAAGACAAACAAGAAATTACATAAATATACCAGAAGAGAGACAAATGAAAGCGGCAACTCTTTGCTAGACTAGGAAAACAAGCAAACAATACAAGAGGCCCTGAAATGCTGGGTTCATTTTTTCCCCCCTCAGTCTTCACAAAAGATTGTGACTAGACTGTCACCATTATTTAATATTATCAAGAGTTATTTCTAGATCAGATAGTCTGTATCCAGCCATTGATCTACTGAAAGATGCTGGAACTAGATATGCCCCATTATTTGCATAATAATTAGACATTTGATTGATAATTATTTAGTTTCCAACTCAGACCAAAGCTCCACAGTCAGACTGAGCTTCTAACAAATCTAACACAATTTCTGCAAAATGTGTTGCATAATAGATGCAAACAACATCACACTTCACTAAACGCAATGCTCATTGATTAGATGCATTATTTACAGTAGCCTAGAGATCTTTAATCCTGCAGACCAGTGGTAGCCTGTGGATCATTGTTGTAACAGCAGTTCTCAAGATACTGAGTAAAAAACATGGGGAAAGATTAGAAGACAATGTCCATCTCAGTCATATTTGATTTTATGACCTACAAAGTGAGAAAAAGCAACTTAGGCAGGCTTGGTAGCATCTGCAGTACCTTTCTGCTTAACATTATATACAGCAACGTCCAGTGTTGACATAGTCTAAATAAATGAATGAAGAATGCTAGTGCTTTTCTTTGGAAAGAATTCCAAAGCTTCCACTCAAGTCTTCAAAGAGGCCCTTGCAGGGGAAAAACTCTTTATAGCAATGGACTAAAGTCTCAGTTGTTCAAGTGTGTTATTTTACATTATTCTGAGCAATAAACAAAAACATTCCCTTCTCAGGAGACTAGCACTTGCTATGTACTCTGAAGTACATAGCAAGATTTACTGACCTTGAATTTTAGTAGAGCAGGTACTGTAAAACATGGTATGTCTAGAGAATTGGAAAATACAAGAATAAATTGGAAGTAGCAAAGAAAATTCTGCTTTTTATCCACGTAACTGCCTAAGCAATCAAGAATATTAACATCTACTGACAAGGTGACCCACTTGGGGGTGGGGAGAAAACCTTCTGATACTGATTTTTCGATATTGAATTCACAAATATTGATTTTTATTTTCATTTTCCAACACCCCTGACTCTGTCCCAAAATAAGGATGCACAATGTTGAACCTTATCCGTCCTTATACTGATGGATAAGGAAAAGGATTTAATGGAATCCAAATAATCAGCTTTCCCAGTTCTTCAGACACTTCTCTAACTTGCTTCTTGTTAGCAACATCCTATTTCTAACTGCTCTATGGGAAGATAGTAAGAGGACAATGCACTTGTGAGCTAACAGAGTAACAAAGTACTACTGTCCATCCCTAACTCTCCTTTGGATAAGTCACCCCTTTTTCAGCAGTATACTGACAAAACAAGGGAGACAAAGTCTACAATGTCTGGATCACAGAAAGAATGAGGTTATTATGCTCGTACCCAGCTATCAGCTACCCAAACTGATTACTTGAAAGTTACTGATAGTGTTTTGAGTATGATGTGCTACACTGATGAACTGCTAGATGATGTCACTGTGTAGTTAAGAAATCTACCTTCACAGGGAGAAAACGATCCTTTGGCCTTGGAATGAAGTTTGTGTGAATCTCGGTCAATGTGCTTTTTTTTTTTTTTGAGGATGCAATGCCTCCCCCATAGAACATGCAGACAATTAAAAAAACATGGAAGTCTTGCATGAGCATGTCTTCTCTAACGATTTTTTAAATTTTCCAGTACTCTTGAATTAGATAGAGCTATGCCTGGAGGTTCTTTCCAGTTGCTAAGAGAATCCAGAATCTTTAGGAGGCAAGACAGTGAGTAAAAAGACACCAGTTAGATGTGAGATATATGGTCACGTTGGTAGCCCAGGAAGGATGGGCTGATCAGATTCTCTGCGCATTACCAAAAGAATGCCATGTATGTACACCACGCCATGGGCTGTTATCAGATTATAAGCAAGATAAGATACATGTCACCTTGCTATGATTACACTGCCTGGACTGCAAAGACATAGCATGGGCCTTTTTAGATTGCTAACTGCATCTGGCAGACTACCTTCAGCAAGTGTCAACATTGGATATGATAAAAGAGAAGTCTGATGGTTAATGGACGGTTTACATTCCTTTCAGAACAATTGTCATGTTCCCTGCCATTTTAGGAAATCAGCAGTATACATTTTATTTATCTGTGTATAGCATAAACAGAGTTTTAAGGGAAACAAGTTGTTGGAATGATGATCTACAGCTGGTACCTATTTACTATTCATGATCTTCAGATGACTCTATTCATCAGATCATGAGAACCAGGTACACCCAAATTAATGCTGCTGAGGTGGCTATCACACAGAAAGAGACATAAGCAAAATACCTAGTATGGATTATAGAAATAAAAGTCACACTTGCTCTAAAAGGTGCTGGTTTTTTACATTTTAGATGAACCAGAGGCTATCCACAGAGGAAGCTACAGTCTACAACATACACATTTGTAACTTTACCAAGGTAAGCCTCTGAACAGCAGAATAGGTTGAAAGGAAGAATCAGTTCGGGCTGATGCAGAACACCACTGAGATTTTCCTACAGGAGACAGCAGCTTTCATAATAGAGTCTAATGTTATGCGTTATGCAACTCCTCAAAGTCACACAGACCATTCTGCATATTTAGTCATTTCTAGATTGGTATTATTTACCTTGTGTCACCTTAATTTAGAAGTTGACAGGCTAATCTGGTATAAAAAACATGAATGACAATGTTTTATAACTGTCCAGCAACTTATTTAAACATTGGACCAGCTGTTCAGTACTTCATCATTTTGACATGAACTGAATTTTCAATTAATCCTTCCAAAAACACATTTATATTTTGAAATTTCATAATTTCCAAAGCTAGAATGATTGGTGTATGAGAGTACAACCACTACTTTAATTCCAGCATCACAGGCTAACACGACATGTAATTTAGTCCCTGAAATCACAAGACAATAATTTTGAGTCAGTGACAGCTGCAAGACAGCTTCTTGCTTATGCTTTCGCTTGAGATTTCCCTCCCTGAAGATCTTAAAGCAAAAACAACAAATTAGGAAGCTTAAGATACAGATCTTGTTCTACAAGTCAGTCAGTAAGATTGCAAATTGTAATTTACCAGCCAACAAGGGATTTCTGGTAGAACTCCTATAGAGGCTTACTCTTGAACTAACACTACTGTGTTGATCATGAATCAGTATGAAATCATTGCTGATACAGGAAATGGAGAGGCAACAGAAACTATACTGGTTTCTACAGAGCTAAATGAAAAATCATGCACATCCAAACTTGCAGGCAGGGTACAGTGGTAAAGGAAAAAGCAAAGAAAGAAGGCAGAACTTTAGCTTCCAGTATGATAACTAGAGGGGCAACAATTACCCATGAAGAAATAAGACTGAAGTAATAGGACAACTTACAGAGGTATAGCAACACAAAAACTTTGCCAGAACAGCAACAGTACTCTTGACTAGCAATTTCCTCAATTTTCCATTATTGAAAGACTTTATATGAAATCTAAATATTTTAAGCATTCTAGAAGATCTTTCTAAAATACTAAGCTTAAATTTGTTACTTGATAAAAATTTAGAAAATATTCTTTAGCATGTTAACAGCAAGTAAGACAACTAAATCAGTGATCTTTTGCTTAAAATCTTCAATTACAACAGAAGACTTATAATAAGTATTTGCTGTAAATTGTGACTATTCTTGAATACTAGTAGTAGTAGACAGAAGACAAATCTAGCCCATTAAGTGCTTTCAACATTAATTTCAAAGTTTGCTTTATTTCTTAGTTAATGAAGTGTGCCACGTTGATGAAGATTATTTACAATATATCAGTGATGATCATATCTAGTAGAAATGTTTACAAAATCTAAAATATTAACTGTTTATCAATGCAAATCTAGCTTCTAAAGGAATAAAAATGTTTAGAAACTGCACCCCTCGTTCTGCTGAATTCTAAAACCAGATCAACTCAAGCCATAAACTCAACAAACCTTGTTTTGTCAAGATAATGTCAAGAAGGTCCAGTTAAAACTTGTTTATGGTGGGCACATTTACAACTCCGTATTATAGGTATTTTGCAATGCTTCCCTTGTCTTCTTGTATATAGATTTCTACAAAAGTTGTGAAAGTCTCCTTGTAGTCTTCCAACTAGTCTCATTTGTTGGCTGAAATCTGCCAATGTTTCTAGTATGATCTGCACAGAACACATATATAAGGCTAATTCCATGTTAAATGAAACTAAGCAGTATGCACAAGGTTATTTAAGCACATATCCCACCAGCTGTAAGAGCCCATTACCCCTGCAAGTACCTGTGGTCAAGAAATGGTTAATGGGTGCCTGAATAGTTTCTAGCTATTTTTTATATAAAATAGTGATTGCTATGCAAAAGGGGCACATGTAACATGAAGTACCAGAACACACTTTTACAAACATCTCTTGATCACCGGTGAGCTTTCTAGGGACCCATTTTAAGTTGTATCTGTTGTTCGCAGAATACAAACTAATCTTATCTACCAAGGCATTAATACCATCTGGTTAACTTGAAGATGAGAACACCACGCTAATCCAACCCAACACAAAGGAGTTATTTGGATATTATGCCACAGTTAGAACATTAAGTTTAGTAACAAGTTGTTGTGGACTGTAAAAAACAATGAGAGTGCTTAACTGGTATCTTCTTGAATCAATGCAATTACTTAAGTTACTAAGTTTCATTGAATTTTTCATGACTGTTGTGTATGCAAAGCCTCTAAATTTGCAAGACTCAGCCATACGGTATTACCATTGGTATTTTGTAGATTTTTCTCATAACATTGCTTGCTGAAAAATTCTGTGCAGTCATTGACTAGGTCTATCAGTGAACAAACTAGTTCACTGGATGAACTGCATTAATTGTTTTGTGCTGAAGTAAGCCCATATATACCTTTGGCCTCAAGCTTATTTCTTGCTGACAGAGTAAGGAATAAGAAGAGGTTCCCAAAAATATAAGACAGGTTGTCAAACATCACCGAAGGAAAAAAAGAAAGCTATCTCCTCTATATCAATATCTAATTTCCTTCCAGGCTGACCACCTGTTAGAAGAATGAGCTGTTTAAATGACTGATGTAAAGCTATAATTAAGCTTAAATGTTTCGAAAGATTGGTCAGAGAGAAGCAACTAGAAGTAAGTAATGATCTCATACAGCTATGAACTTTTTTGTTTGTTTGCTTTTAAGTGACAGTTTTACTTATACAGGAGAGAGTGTCTGTAATTAATAAATTTCATCCAAATATTTGAATTTGTCTTGTGTCAGGATTCAGGTGAATTTTAAGTTTGAAGAAAGTCACATATAATTCTGAATTCAATTTTTCAACACTAGAAATGCCAAAGCTTCTTAAGACTGGATGCAGCATACAAGAAATATTTATGAGTTTCCAGTAGGACAGGAATATCTTCCAAGTGCAACTGCCACTTTGCAAGAGGACAAAAGATCACTATTTCTTCTAACGAAGCACAATGTGTAAATAGAATTAATACTACTGCTAAGAAAAGCCTAATACTTATGTCCCAGGGTACAAGATGCAGTTGAAATAAAGACCTCTACCAAAAAGCTACAACAGTGAATAACTTTCAGTTTCTTATTTATACATAAAATGAATAGCTGGTTCTCTAAGCAGGATAACAAGTCTTCTATTCCAAGCTATTCACTACAGCAAAGCTTAATAAGAATAACACAACATACTATCAGTGCTGCTTATGCTAACTACTATTATTTCACCACACTTGAAACTAATAACGATTTTCTAGGAACACCTATAGCTACACTCTTCCAGATCTTAATATGAACTTCTGGCTGCCCTTCCTTTGTTGGCACCATAGAAGGACCTTTATTGTGAACACTTTAGTGCTGACATCTGTCATAGTACCCTGTTATCATCATAAAAGTACATCAGTTTGATACCAGGTTATTTACAGTCTGCCTTTAAGTCACGGGCTTGAGCTGGAAGCCAAGTCCACCATCCTCCCCACTTAGTGATGGACACAGCACTATTAGCACAAGCTTTGCATAATACAGAGTTAGGGAGTGTATGTGCTAGACCACACTCAGTCCTGCATAGTGTAATCTGGTGTGCTGTGCAATGCTAATACAGCTTACGTAACCTAGACTTAGTAGTTAACATTGCTTTAGGATTAAGGTATACTAGGTAGCGACTCAGATGCAGGCAACATATAAGACTAGACACTTGAAATTTCAAGGCCAACATCAAAGCTTAATAAGTACTTAAATGAAAAGCTGGCAGGATTCAAACGCTGTCATTCCTGTTACTTTTCTGACATTTTATGAACATAGTTTCTCTCCTTGCTAGTAGAGGGTTGTCCCCCAAAAAACTTACGGCACGCCTGCGGAAAATGGAGATAGTCCACCAATGATCTCAAGGATGCAGGTCTAAGCCTAGCTACCCTTTAACTCAAGTCCTCAGAAGAATTAATTTGTTCCAGTAATCAACTGCTAAGTGTTATTATACTCAAACTTCTGACACTGTTAAGAGGTTTCATTCTAGTCTCCCTTTAAACTAAAATGGATTCTAGTAGTACCACTCCATTGGAATCAAGTAACTAGTAACAAAAATTTGGCAAGAACAGTAGTGATGAAAAAAAGTTATGCAGCAATATAATAAAGTAGTAAAAAAATTACAGAAATATCGGACAATGAGCTTTAATAATTGTCAAGGGATAACAAGCAGGAACAGTACGCTTATCAAGCAAAGAATATACAGAAACCAATCCAAGAAGTACCTTTATACCAAAGGTTGACCCTGCAGAGAAACGGAAAATAACTTTGAAGTACTTCAGATCATATCACATTCTCTCTGCACCACCACCCCCCAAAATGCCCATAGGGAATTCTGTGAATTGTTTCCCCAGATGCCTTGCACACCAGCTGGTTAGGATTAAACATCTTGCCTGCGGCATCTTTTAGGCCTTGAGGCCTGGCATTTTTGACAATGTGATGAACAGCATACAATTGTGTATGTCCCATATGTTTAAGATAATCTGGAGTGCCAGAAACACTGTTAAATCCATGTACAGTAGTGATAAAGGTTAGAAGAAAGCTACGACAGCTATTCTTCAAGTATAAAAAAGTTACAGCTCTAGAATCTCCATTTTTTTTTACAAAAATATACTCATAAAATATTGAAGACTTAAATGCTGAGATTTTTCTATGCCTCTGATTTTCTGTTATTGTAATACATTTAGTACATACAAATCACAACCCTACTTGCAGAATACCAAGTGTTAGCAAGCACTTTACATCACAAAGATGATCAGAACTTTGTAAAGCACTGTTATTGCAATGGATGCAGTCAGACACTGACCTCACTCTGAATGATGCCATGCAAGTGAAGGAAAGTACCTCCCCTAAAGGGAAAAACCCACAAACCCCTAAACAAACACTGTTATGTTTATACTTGCACCAAAACACTCTGTAAGATGAATTTTCATGGTAGAGTTCTATCTTGATTTTAAAATATGCGTGTGGATTAAGCCAACAGTTTACTCTGAATCAGTGTTTTTCCAGAACCTGGATTTAAGCGCCCTGTCCAAATGAACAAATTCCTGTTTGAAGTGCCTCAGTTTTTTGTTCATGTTTAATATAAGGACCATGTAGGCTCTTTCATTATCTGAGAAAGTACTTCAGACTTGTTAATCAGTGGAGGGCTTCAACTATCTTGAAAGACAGCAAATTTTCCTCTGACAAGACATTAGTGGTTCAGCAAAAACACATGGCAACTTCTGAATTTTGGATAAAAATATAACCCTCAAACTTCAGTTACAAGCTAACCTCCGAAAAAGAGCAAAGATCTCCTTGCGTACAATAGCTGTCAGCTACAGCGCTTTTAGTGCTGTTTAAAAGTTGCCATGAGAACACCAACTTGTTTTGCTCATATGCTACCGTTAAGGTGTTAAATATTTAATATCTAATTAGCTTGAAGACCCGTCTTCCAAGAATGCTTCCCATTCTGCAAAACATGTTTTTCTAACAGGTACAGAAACCTGCAGCATGAAAGTGTAGTTTCCTACACATTCACACTTACTATCTGGTAATAACCCAAAGATCAGTTTTCTTTTACAAGCTCTATTGTTTGGTGTCCATCAAAAAAGTTGTAGGAACAGTTTAAAAAACTGGAAAAGGTGTACAGCAACCTTACCCATAATCAAATGTAGTGATTCAGCTCAGTTATACTGAAAATGTATCCTGCCAAAATGAGTTTACTGCTTGTACCCTGCTATAAGTAAGAAAAAGTTTAATAAGATGCAGGCTACCCAGAGAGGTGGTGGAGTCTCCATCTCTGGAGACATTCAAAACCCGTCTGGACTTGTTCCTGTGCAACCTGCTCTAGGCGGACCTGCTTTGGCAGGGGGGGTGGACTAGATGATCTCCAGAGGTCCCTTCCAACCCCATATGATTCCGTGATTCTATATGCCTAAGTTGGCTTATATAGTCCTAAAAGAAATAATTCTTCAGCTCTTTATGGCCAATGTAAAAACCCTTTCCTAATATCACCCTCAGACACGCAGAGTTAAGCCCATTAATTTTTACCATTTTCTAGGACTGCTCTTTAGAATTTAAATCTGCATTACTGGACCTACAGTACAAGCTTTCTTATTTAAAAAGCTGAAACATTTTCTTCTGTTTATAGAACCAAGACGAGGATCTCAAACACACTTAAGTAAGTAAACTCAAATAAGTTTACTTTTGACACAGCAATGGGTAGTTTATGGATGTACACGAAGGAAAAGGAATATATTTTGCTTTCTATGAGAAAGTACACTGTCATGGCAGAACATGTAATGATGCAACTCTTGGTGGCATTTTAAGAGCTGATGCTTGCTCCAAATGTAATTTACACTTCTTAAAGATTAGACAACTTTTGGATGAGGCTTCAGTTCAGCTGAATAATAAAGCCATAAATAAATTTCTTATTGCTTGGCAACTTCCCCCTACCCAACTCCTTGAAAAAACCCAACAACCAACAACCTAACCCTTTAAGTTCTCTCTCAGCACGATACAAAAAAGTATTCCAAACAATTCCAATTAAGTAAAGAAAGTTACTCTTCATTAATCTCTTCTAGTTCTTCTTTATGGGTTCTACTATAAAGCAGTCAACCAAGAGACATGAAGAGACAAGTATAGTATGAGCTAGCAGTCAAGTATTTCAGGCAACAGTTGCTTTTAATGGAAGGTCTCCCTTTGCCTGCCTTTATCCAATACAATAATAAAATGAGCATCTGCTAACTTTCTACATTTCACTAGAACAGGAAACATAATGGTGTGAACATAAAGAAAAACAAATATTTGTAAATCAATTGTCATGCCCTGTTGTCTGGCTAGTGATTATGCATAAAATAAAAGTTGCTATTACTATCAAGTCAATCTAGACAAACTCTAGACTGACAGTGTGATGTCTTGAAACTAAGAAGTGGGGGACTCTAAGTTATCAAGCTAGATTTGAAAATTAGTATTTATGAAATCAAGACAACACTTCAGATTAACTGTTTTAGAACAAAACACTAGTCACATTGTTACTCCTGTGGGTCAAAAGGCAAGTATATACATTCAACACACACCAATAACAGCCAAGAAGTACCATGCATTCTTAAGCATCCTCAACCCTAATCTCTCTACCCTTATCAACCTGACAAAGCTTCCCTGGGACACCAGGAGGTTTGGCCAATGTAATGAGTCAGATACCAAAGTCTGTAGAGTGATTGGGAGTGATGACCACTTAAAACTTACCAGTATTATTATATGATATGAATTTATAGTCCTAAAGCAGAAGCAGCATGCCTCTTAACAACTCCTTTGGTACAGGGCAGATCATATATGCAATGCTTAGTTTTGTCAGTCACCACATCATTTTCTATCCAGTTTTGTTTTTACAGTTTACTAGAAGGGCTAGAAATTAGATTTAACTGAACTGCAAATTTAAAAAAAAGAATCTCAAGTTGGGGGCAGGGGTGTCATTCTTGCATGGAGGGCATTGTCTATTATAAATCAAGACCTCCTTAGAAAGGAAGCACTGAGTGTACCATGCAGTACCAAAACAATTACTTTGTTAATATGCAGATTCAGCGGAGCCAAATTTGAGTCTTGTACTAACAATAGTGCCTGGTATCATTAGACAAAGGAATATTTGCAGTCAAGGCAGTATGTCATAAAAATAACACTGCAAACAAGTGCAAGAACTTACATTTGTCCAAAATCAGATTGCATTTAACAGCGGAAGGGGCTGTTATTGAAAGTATGGCATTGGAAGCATCAACGCCTGGTTTGGGATACCTCTTTCAGAAGTTAAACAAGAGGTATCCAGCAACTGTGATCTATTTAGTAAGCTAAATAGCCTTTGTAAACTACCATATCTGATAGAGTCCTAGATTTTTCTTTTAATAAGAAGGTGAGATTCACTAATGACACCTGGTTAGTCATGGCTATCTGGCTTATCTATCCAAGTTTTGGCTTCTACAATTATTTCTCTTTCATTCTCCTGCTCTAAATATGGGTCCTCCCTGACACTAGACACTGCTCAGTGGACACAAGGACATTATTGAAAACTACTTTTTTGTTATAAAGCTATTTCTAGCTTTTCCACTACCTCTAGTTTGTTTATGGCTGTTAAGAAATGCAAGAGTACAGATGCTAGCCCTAACCTTATTGACATAGGAGAGGCAATACTTCAGAAAGCAAGAATCACTTGTTTTGACTTTTCCTTATCTATGCGGCACCCACTGAAGCAAACATAACATGTAAATTAGCTGCAGCACAGATCAGTATTGCGTGATGTTCGACATTATAGCTCAAAACCAAGGTAGCTATATGAAATCTAATCAGCTGTACTTGATATGGAATTTTAAGATGCCTTCCACTCTGCAGTTTTAAAGAACAAGGGCAATATTGCTCTTGACAGAAAAAATTATTGGAAATAGAAAACAATTCATTTTTCATTTTGCATCAGACACGCATGACCTGTAAAAAGCAACAGAGCTGCAAGGAGCCAAGACAGTCTTTTGGAAGTTTAGGCCACCTACCCATTGTACTAATGACACAGAAACATTGACATTTTATGTTCAGCGCTGCTGCTTCCCTCCACTCCCGGCACCTCCTGTGGGGCAACTAATTACTTGCATAATTTGCCAACACCACAAACACAAAAGTTACTTCCATTTAAACAAATAGGTCTAATAAGTAAGAAACAAACTTACTACTCTGGTTCCTGAGGATCGACGTGTTGCTCTAACATTAGAGACGTTCCTTGCACTGGCTGGAGTTGCCAATGGAAGAGTAGTAGAAAGTTGAGGGGGGCTGAAAGACATCAAAGGCAATCTGGTATCTCCTAATATGCATTGTTTGGAATTGGAATTTTTATTAGCGAACCTCTCATTTTTACCATTTCCTGAATCTCCATTACCAATTTCTGTTTTCTCCTCATTCTTGATTCTTCTCAAGCAGTCCTTTAGTATCAGCTGAGTTGCAGGCTGACTCAACCAGCACAAAAACAGTTCATCCACCTTCATTTTCAGTACAGGTTGCAGAACTTTCCCAGATGACATTTTCCACCAGTTTCCCTTTTTGTTGGATCAAATTCAAAATAAAGGTTTGACAGTCATCTACTTTATTCCACTTGACTTTCAGTGTTCCACAGACTCCAGGGTTCCTGTTATGAAAAATACTATTATTTAATCTTATGGTTTTAACAAAGTGTTGATATTTATTCCCTCAAGATACCAACAGATGTTGTGACATACATGCTAACATACGACTACAACATTTTGCAAGTGTAAGCCATTAGAGTCAAATCCAGAGGATTTCTGTTTAAGAGCATACTGTGCAAATGATGGAGACTGAGACAGTATGAGTGCAGTTTCTTTCTCTCCAAAGAGAGCTATCTAACACACGTTCTCCAAGAACGTGTATTAAAATATTCATTTGTTATGAAAATACCCTTGAAAAAAAACTTATAATTGAACTTGCTAAGAATGAAGAACTAAAAGTCTAAGCAGTTTTTGCAAAGCCTTGGTGACAGTACAATTAAGAAGAGCAAGCCTCAGTCTTTTGCCTCAGTCTTCACCGGCAAGGGCTCTAACCACACCGCCCAAGTCACGGAAGGCAAAAACAGGGGCTCTAAGAATGAAGAACCACCCACAGTAGGAGACAATCAGGTTCAAGACCACCTAAGGAACCTGAAGGTGCGTAAGTCCATGGGACCTGACGAAATCCATCCACGGGTCCTGAGGGAGCTGGCAGACAAAGTTGCTAAGCCGCTTTCCATCATATTTGAGAAATCGTGGCAATCCAGCGAAGTTCCCGCTGACTGGAAAAAGGGGAACATAACCCCAATATTCAAAAAAGGAAAAAAAGAAGACCCAGGGAATTATAGGCCAGCCAGCCTCACCTCTGTGCCTGGCAAAATCATGGAGAAGATCCTCCTGAAATCTCTGCTAAGGCACATGGAAAATAAGGAAGTGACTGGAGACAGCCAACATGGCTTCACCAAGGGCAAATCGTGCCTGACAAATTTGGTGGACAAGGGCAGAGCAACAGATGTCATCTACCTGGACTTATGCAAAGCATTTGACACTGTCCCGCACGACATCCTGGTCTCAGAATTGGAAAATCATGGATTCGATGGATGGACCACTCAGTGGATAAGGAACTGCCTCGATGGCCGCACTCAAAGGGTTGCGGTCAACAGCTCAGTGTCCAAGTGGCGGCTGGTGACGAGTGGTGTTCCTCAGGGGTCAGTACTGTGACCAGTGCTATTTAACATCTTTGTCAGAGACATGGACAGTGGCATAGAGTGCACCCTCAACAAGTTTGCCAACAACACCAAGCTCGGTGGCATGGTCAACACCCTGGAGGGAAGGGATGCCATCCAGAGGGACCTGGACAGGCTTGAGAGGTGGGCCCGTGCAAAACTCATGAAGTTCAACCAAGCCAAGTGCAGGGTCCTGCACCTGGGACATGGCAATCCCAGGCACAAATACAGGTTGGGCGGAGAATGGCTGGAGAGCAGCCCTGAGGAGAAGGACTCGGGAGTGCTCGTGGATGAGAAGCTCAACATGAGCCAGCAATGTGCACTGGCAGCCCAGAAAGCCAATTGTATCCTGGGCTGCATCAAAAGAAGTGTGGCCAGCAGGTCGCGGGAGGTGATTCTACCCTTCTACTCTGCTCTTGTGAGACACCACCTGGAGTACTGTGTCCAGCTCTGTCTTCTCAACACAGGAAGGACATGGATCTGTTGGAATGGGTCCAGCGGAGGCCCATGAAGATGATCAGAGGGATGGAGCACCTCTCCTATGAAGACAGGCTGAGAGAGCTGGGGTTGTTCAGCCTGGAGAAGAGAAGGCTCCAGGGAGACCTTATAGCAGCCTACCAATATCTGAAGAAAGCCTACAGGAGAGCTGGCGAGGGACTCTTTGTCAGGAAGTGTAGTGGCAGGACAAGGAGTAACAGTTTTGAATTGGAAGAGGGGAGATTTAGATTAGATATCAAGAAGTAGTTCTTTACTGTGAGGGTGGTGAGGCACTGAAACAAGTTGCCCAGGGAAGTTGTGGATGCCCCATCCTTGGAGGTGTTCAAGGCCAGGCTGGATGGGGCTTTGAGCAACCTGCTCTAGTAAGAGCTGTTCCTGCCCATGGCAGGGGAGTTGGAACTAGATGATCTTTGAGGTCCCTTCCAACTCTAACCATTCTATGATAAGCATTTCAGTCAAGAGATCTAGTGCAAGACTGAAGCCTCAATCTTCCTTCTGAAGTCTGTGCTTCTGATTGAAAATCTTGCATTGCATATTGCAGCACAAGATGCATTCCCCTGTGAGTAATGCCCAGCTGAATTCCTGAAGATCTTTCCTCAGGATTTGATTTGCCTGCCTACTTGGTACCACACAGTCATTTGATATGTAAAAACTGATCTATTTGACATTCACTATTACAGTTTTTAAAGCCAAAGTGAAGCCCAGCATGACTCAAGAACCAGGATAGCAGGATTTCAGGTTCAGTTGCTCACCTAAAACAAAGAGAATACGTATTTTTTTGGAGAGAGGCAGAGGACTGGAGCTAAATACTGAGAACAGAACCCAAGTTACTATTGTCATCTCTACAATCAAATTACTTAGAAATCTGGTACAGTTTAACTGAATTCCGTGCTTCTGCCTGGTTTGTTTTTTTAAAGCCTTTATCAATATTTGATCCGTGTGTAGAAGGAGGCAAAGATACGCAAATACTTTGATGAAGAAGCCTTGAAATAAGCACTTGAACTTGGGAATGAACACCTAGCAACTGAATATACTATTAAAATCAAAGCTCAGTCTTCATCCCACAGCAGAACTACAAACCTTATACTACTGTGCCAGTTAAACTTTTTAAACCTTTACGCTTAACAGCTTCACAGCTAAGTTATCCCGTTACTGATACTGAAGCTCACGCTGTTTCACTGGTTTCTCGGACCATCGCTTTCAGAGGGCTGGTGGCGGTGCCCACACGCCTCAAAGCAGCCCCGGGCCGGGGCCGGCGGTGCCGGCCTGCACAGGCGGGCACCCCCTCGGCTGCCCAGGAGAGGGGAGCGGCCTCCCACCGGCCGCTTACACGCGGCGGGCACATAGCCGGCCACAAAGCGGGGGTGGCAGCCACCGTCACGGCGCCGGGGCCGCCCCCACCCCCCGGGAGGGGAACCGGCCAACCCCCACCGCCACCACACACCTGCTTCTCCTAGAGACGGCGGGCGGGCCGGGGGGACACCCCACCTTCCGCCGGCAGCAGCAGCTCTGAGGCGACGTGGCTCAACACCAC
>KZ505702.1:58615-78362 GCA_002844005.1 Limosa lapponica baueri
CCCCCCGGCTCCCGTTGCCGCCGCCCGGCAGCTGCTGGGCCCAGCTCGGCCTCCGCCCTGGCGTCGGAGCGCCCCCCCTCCCGGGGCCGAGGCAGCCGCGCCGCGCCTAAGGGGCAGGGTGGGGACACTGAGGTGCGCGGGCCGGCACCCCCCCCGCCCCGAAAGCCGCCAGTTCTGCCCTGAGCCCGGTGCCCGGCGCGGCGGGCCGGGACGTGTGGGGTTGCCGAGCGGCCGCAGTGCGGGCTGCCCGTGTGGCCTGGCCCACAGGGCCTCCCCGGTGCCGCTGCCTGCGCCGGATGTAGAGAGCGGCTGTGACAAGGCCTCAGCTTCTGAGCTCCTTGCTGCCTGGTTTTCTGAGGAGCTAGCAAAGTACATGGGCTTGCCGTTGCTTGTTCCAGCTGCTAAGTCCTGCTAAAGGAGAACACAAAATAATATTTTTACACAAATAATTGCTGTGCTTGCCACTGCAAATAAGAGGATGGAAGGGGAGGTGGAGGCAGTAGCAAATAAAAGATAATCCCCTTATTAAGACAACAGTGTGTGCCAGTCTGTTCGCAGCTCCTTTTTAAGCTGGGTAACGTACAGGGGAAGCTTGTGGTTGCCAGCCTTCACGGGCGCTCCTGCAAGGCTCTCTAGGTAGACATCTAAGAGCCTTGCTCCCATATGATTTCTTTCCTTTGTATTATGTACCTCAGCAAGTCATCTGTAATTTTTACATCAGGTCCCTATTTCCACTACTCTTACTTTCCTTAAGTGGGAGTACTTCCCTGTGGTTTATTCCACTTAGATTCTTCCTTAACTATGACAGATGCTTCAAAGATTTGTGATGGGTTATTATCACAAATCCTTGAAATGTTACTACTGTGGAAGGGAGGTTGTACTAGACATGATACCATTTATATCTTTCAGTAGTTTGAAGAAAAAGGCCTAAAAACAGACAAGATTAAAATAGGGTAAGTGCAGGAATGGACTTTCTTATTTCTGGGCTCTTGGAGAGACAACACAGAGATAAGAAAGGCTAGATACTGTGAGAGAGATCTAGTACAGATCAATAAGGTTATATTTTTGTAATATTCAAAGTAATATCTTCCAGCAAAACCAGTGGTCCTGTTGTAAGTATATCACAGGGCTTTGACGTACTGCTGTAGACACTGAAATATATTTTCACAAGTCTTAAAATGAGATTCTGCATTCAAGAAAAGCTGTAGATGTTGAAGGTTTTTGAGGGGGTCTCTACTCTCTTTCCTGCGTATTGGTTGGTGAAGTTCAGAATGTATGTTTTTAGAAAACCAAAGTGGACAAAATGGCATTATTTTAAATTGGAGTAAAGCATTCAACATAACCCAGAGGAAGCAGATGTCAAACTATGGCTAAATCTGTAAATATTATTAAAGTAGCTTTAAAGCAGGGGAAAAGAATATGAAAACCCTGTGTTATGGATAGCAGCAAGATTTTTGGCCGAGAACTGAAGGGCTGAATTAAGAAGACTGATAACAGAGCCACAGACATGGAACAAAGAGGACTTTTAAAACATTTTGAATGCCTTTGAAGCATTCCTTAGTGATGGTGTAGCCATCTGCTGATTGACATGTTGAAGACAGGTGGCAAGAAGGCGATCAGAGAGTGAGCTGACAGAGTTGTAGAGTTGGATATCATCTGCATAGAGATGATGCCCTTTGTTGAAACTGGCAATGAGATCTCCCAGGGGAACAGAAGAAATAAGAAGAAAGGAATGAAAACCACCACCTCTGAGAAATACACACGGTCGCATTATTCTCTCGTGCATGCTAGTGTATATTCAAAACAATTCTAATTCTGACTTTATTAGAGTTTGTCATGATTAACATTGGTATGAGAGAGGAATCAATTCCGCATGTCTTCTGTTAAACAGAAAGTGCTTTGGGCATCATCCCCAGGTCCTACCAATACTTGACAGGGATGCTTTGAACATGCCTCTGGATGGATCAGGCCGCCTCAGCAGTGTATCTACTGAGGGATGGGTAAACTTGGCCAAAAGTGCAAAAATACCTAAATTGAACTTCTCTGTTCAGATCATCCACCAAGAACTGAAACTTGAAATTCCTTTTTGACTGCTATTTCCATGTTTTTCCTGGCATAGTAAGCACAGAAGCTGTACTTTGTTGCTTTCAATAAATGGAAAATGGAAATCTCTTCCAGTGTATTGCGATTTACGTGAAATGTATGTATCTGGTTTAGGGATAAGGTCCTTTAAAAGTCCATTGAATAATTATTAAATATAAAAGTATGAAGTATGCAATAGGCAACTGATACCTGAAAGTTAAAGTGATGAGGTCACACTTAGCCTTGTTCTAAAAGATGCAGACTACACTTTCGATAAGGCAGGGGTCTGATTAAGAAGTGCAAGAGTGGTATATTGGTATAACTCATGTCAATTAATAATAGGAGCGCTTCCGCCTAATTACACAGTGCAGTGGAGTTAGTACACCCACACTAGTATGTCCACGTATCACAGAACCTCCCTCCATGTAGTGTGTGGAGGTACTAACTCTGGTACAGAAACTGAAGAGCCACATTAGCTTCCAGTTCTTGTTGGCTCCGTTGCGTACAGCTCGTTTCTGACCTTGTTCTACCAGTCTTGACACACAAGGTGATATTGGCAGTACTGCCAATATACACTAATGGCTAAATAGCAAAGTCCTTCCTTGACTTTATTTGTCACTGTTACAGTGACACAGGGCAGTGGTGTTCATTGGGAATGTTCCCATTCCCACTCAGCAATTCACAACAAGGGCTGGGCTTCTTCTCTGATAACCTTGGATGTGTACAACTTAGATGTCTGGGTATGAAAGAGCTGTCTCTATTCTCTCTGTACTGGGTGGGTGTAAAGCAGCGTTTCTAAGACCCAATTAATGTTATCCTGAGCTAGACGTCTAACCTAGGTCAGATGTATCATGACTTAAAAGGGCCTAATTACTAAGGAATCTCAGTTAGTATCTGGGGTATACGCAACCACATTTTAGAAGTCTAAAGTTAGGTAGGATAAATGTGGTCGCAGTATTACATTTGCTTGAGCGTAGCACAAGGCTGTGTTAGCTGTAGTCTCGTCCAGTCTCATAAGTAGGGTTGTCATCGTTCCACAGGGAGTGAGGTTGAGGTGAAACACGTGCTCAAGATCAAAATGCAGTTCACTGCAGGATCTTTATGAGTCCTTATTCTAGAGCTTTTCATATGCCTGTCGTATTGGGAGGAGAACTACAGTACCTCCTTAGGATGTTGCTTTAAGGAGAATATTGCATTTTGATCAGACTTCTTACAATGCTTTTGCTGACACATTTCACAAATTTCAAATTTAGGCATCTGAAGTTTGGTTCTAACCTATATATAAGCACTAAAATAACTGTGTCCTGATTTCCTAATGTGCTAACTTAGTTGGAGGCAAGTGTGCTGAGTATCTCTGACAAGCCGGTCACTTTTGTTTAACTTGCTGTAATTGAAAATTTTGGCCGGAAGGGCTTATTGAGGTTGTGCTGCCAAGGTGATGTTCCTTGTAAACCTGCTTATGCTATGCAGTCAGAGAGAGTTCAGGAGAGTATAAATGTTGCTTTCCACTTAATGAAAGATATAGTCTAGCTTTCTGTCACTCAAACAAAAAATGCTAGTCCTAGTACTGTTTCGGGGGAGGAATGGAGACAACTTTCAGTGCCTTATGCAGCCTCACTTAAACTGAAAGAAAAAGCTAAGAAAATGGTAATAACGGGGAATCCCTTAAACTATGCACCCATACCAGCTAACCGTGCCGCTTCATCCTTCCTTGCAGCAGCTTACCAAAAATAGAGCTAGGAGGGTGAACTACAGATCATATGGCCTCCAGAAGTAGCATCATATGCAGACAAAAAATGTCAGCAATGCTGACTTGGTGCACATGTTACGCAGCCAGCAACGCTCTGGGAAGAGCCTCATGTTGAGACTTGAGGCTTAAATTTTTTCTGTCTCGTACCACTTTGAGGTGGAATACTACAGTGGTACAGGATCTGGTTCATAGCTTGCTGATGCACAGCTCCTTAAAAGCAAGTCAGAGGTATAATTGCAAATTTGCTTTGTAACTTGCCAGTTTGTGTCATGAGTACGGGCATTTAAATCTTCTGTACTTGAAGATACATTTTACTTCCTCATCACACCACGTAGTTAGACTAAGGTCTTGTCACTGGCTATCTCTTTCAACGAGCAGTTGGTTTAATACAGGAATATTTACATTTCTGCAAGGAAAAAAGAGATATAAAATGTAGATACTGTAAGAGCAGGTGCCCTACAAGCCAAAGAAGAAAATTGGTTCAGCAGTTGTTTGCCATCATGGTTTTAGATTAATTCCTACTGTGTATCACTGCAGGGCTAGCAATGAACATTTCTTGTACTTTTTACTGAATTACTATCGGTGTGATGTTTTTTTTCCACGGGGGCCTTGGATTGGGCAATGTTTATAGCAGTCCAGATGTGAAGACTGGTTCCTCATTAAGTCACACTGATCTTCTAATCCCAGGTTCACATACTTCTAGTGCTGTATTTTATCCGATGGTTTTATCTAGCATTGTGTCCAGGTCACATGGAGTTTATGGAAAACTGCTTGAAACACAGTCTCTAGGGTGGTGTTTAACAAGGTGTGCGTGAGGATGTTTATGGGGTGTGAGAATGGGAGTCTATTCATTCTCCACGTTGAGTGTTACCAAGCCCAATTCTCTTCTAACCTTGTCCTGGTGCAACCGTTAGAGGGAAGAGGAGACTCGGAGCTATTGTATTCAGCAGCCTGCAAAGTCTGCCAGCTACTTGTCTGCTACCATACCATAAACCATGCCTGGGTGCTTGGCTCTTGCATCTCCACCACCTGGCTGGGACCCAGTCCAGAGAACTGAGATCTAAACTTGTTGTTTTGGGATAGAATACACAGTTCCCTGTGTTGCATCAGAGCAGTCTTCATCAAGAATTCATCAAGATTTCATCAAGGGGGCAGTGTAAAACAGATAGTACCTCTACTCATTTTCTACTTTGACAGTTCTAAGGAAGTGTAAGTTGTGTGATGGGTAAGTATATTTTTATCACTTGGCACCCAGAACTGTTTCTGAAAGAACATACGTATTTCTAAGGCAGGGTCTTTGAACATCTATGTACCTACATGTATACATTAAATGGAAGCTGCAGTAAAATATAGGATTATGCTAGCTACCAGTGCTCTAATTAGCTCACTGAACTAAAAATAATTAACGCAGTTAATCGTTGGATTACAACACAATGAGAAGCACGCGCCTAATAAATCACATTTTTTTATTATTATCTGTTAAATGTCTGGCTGCTTGAGTAATGTTTTACAACTTTGATTAAATTCACCTTGTGCTCTTCAAAGCCAGTAGCAAAATTTCCAGTTTTCATAATGCTATGCGATCAGACACCTATACTCAGGGGGTTTTAATTCACCACTACATTACTCCAGTTCCAAGATCTGATCTGTGATTTGACCGCTATTTTCGTTCAGCAAAACTAAAAGATTAACTATTGCTAAATTTATGAGCTAATTAGTACACTAATACAAACCACATTTATCATTTCCCTGAGTTTGCTTAATCCTTCTTCATTACAAGAGTCAGTTCAGATGTCCATAAAAGCTTACAGAAAAAAAAAAAAAAGTATTTGTTTTCATTTTCATTAGGGAAAAGTGAAAATTCCAAAAGATTCTGGGCAGACAGAGCCACATTCTTTTGCTCTCATTAAAGTCCTTTTAGTTACAGTAGTTAGAGGAGGAAAACACTGTGCAGCTCTAGGCATATGCCTGCAAGGTTGCCAACACCAATAATTTTATCACAAGTTTAATAAGATTTAGTGTTTTTCTTATAAAGCTCCAGCTCCGGAGTCCCACAATTATGAAATAATATTATCTTCCATTAAATGTGTATGCTAAAAAGAGCCCTTGTGGTTGTAAAGAAAGTCTTGGAAATATAAAATTAATGGCTCAAAAATTCTAATTAAAAAAAGTATAAGAGCCCCAGATTAATTTCTTTAAAATCAAGATTTTAGAAGCAATCTCAGATTTTGAGAAGTGTTTATTAATCTAAATATTGTGTCAGTAGCGGCACTAATTCCAGCAGTATTGCTCCTCAAGTATTTCTGTATAGGATCTGGTGCTGCATTCGTGATATTCTTTCCTACTGCAGAAACTAAGTTTAAGACACAAAAAACCTACACGTTTTTGTGATTTAAATGTATCACAGCACTGAGACTTAGGGTTAAGAGTTGGTTACATATTTCAGATATTGGAGCCAGACAGCAATTCGGTCTAATAATGTGCATGTCTACTATTTCCTGAAAATTTGCTGGTACATGACCCCTTATATGCATATATGTGACCCTACAACAAGCTCTCTTATGTGGTGCCAAAAAATGGCATTAGCTTCAGCTGCTTTATTGAATTGCTACCCAAGCTGGCTTACATCCCCAGTGAACAAGACGCGGCGTCTCAGTGAGGAACGCGTGGTGTGCCAGCGAACAGGGGAACTGCTGCTCCCCTCCACCTTCAACGGGGTTAGCCTACCGAGGGAGTAAAAAACCCTTTAAGTGCCGGGCCAGGGTATTCTGTGCACTGTCACAACGTTGTTTGGCCTTGGCACGCTACCAAATGGCTACCCGGAGCCAAATTACTCCTTTTAAGAGCCCCCGCCTCCCCCAGTCATCAGTGGGGCAGCGTACCCAGCAGACGAGTGGTCTGGCTGCTGAGAAGCACTTATCGAATAGACTGCAGCTGTGATGGGCTATACTGTTCCCAACTAAACATTCTGTCCCAGAGACACGATTAAAGAAATAGTCCCTGTAATTAATGTTTAGCTTTCAATATTATCAGCCGAAAAGAGAAGTGAATGTGACAGCAGTCAGCAACTGCCAAGATATAGACCCAGTATTTGAACTCATGAAAGATCTGGGTCATTAGAAGAATACTGGACTATTATGGAAATGAGAAAACTGCACGCCAAAAGATGACAAAGCTTGCATAATGTCCCACGTGGTCCTGGGGAAAAGAATTGAGGCTAAAGAATATAATTTGAATGTGAGGGGAGCGTTCACAGGGGCTAAATTTATCTGGGTGATGCAGACTTCGCTGGGCTTGAGCTGGGTTTCTGATCTGAGCCACCCTCCAAAAGAACCTGTTGGGATCCCTTGGTTATGAAAATTGCCCTGTGGGGCTTAGTGTCCACAGGCTAATATGGCCTTTGGGAATAGTCCCCATGGTAACATGAAACCAGATCATATTAGTATTTTAATGCTGGTGTTTCCTGACTTTTAAGCGCCTCCTCACGTAGCCTTACCATCCTGACTCCGTACCTAGCCCTTCTACAAGGAAGGGTACTAAGAAATTTTCTGGAAGGGTCAAGATCCGAATGCAACTTTTCAACAAAATGAAAACATTTTTCTGATTGCCTTTTATACTGTTTTGCACAAATTTCTTTCACATGTATGTCTTAAATATTGTATATTCCCACAGAGGTGCTCACAAAAAGAAGTTCCAAATAAATGTCAGCAGAAATAAATGGATGCAGCAAATATCCTCAGTGTTCTGGACCTTGAAATGCAGCTGATAGGTTAGTCAGAAGTATGTGCTTATTTCCCATCCTATCCAGGACAGAGTGCAAGCTTCTACTTGAATTACTTCAAAATTACTGGGGTTGTTTAGCCTGGAGAAAAAAAGGCTGAGGGGAGACCTTATCGCTCTCTACAACTACCTGAAAGGAGGTTGTGCGAAGTGGGGGGTCGGTCTCTTCCCCCAAGTAACAGGAGATAGGATGAGAGGAAATAGCCTCATATTGTGCCAGGGGAGGTTTAGGGTGGATATTAGGAAAAATTTCTTTGCTGAAAGGATTGTCAAACATTGGAACAGGCTGCCCAGGGAATGGGTTGAGTCACCATCCCTGGAGGTATTTAAAAGACGTGTAGATGTGGTGCTGAGGGACATAGTTTAGTGGTGGTTTTGGCAGTGCTAGGTTAACAGTTGGGCTCGATCTTAAGGGTCTTTCCCAACCTAAATGGTTTTACGATTCTATGAAAATCACATGCTTAAATTCTGTTCTGTGACATCTTAAGTTCATTTTTGTGTTTCTGATTATGTAAAACACCCCACACTTTCCCCCTTTGTGTATCTATTTGGTATCTGTTCACTTTAACCTATAGAATCATGCATTTTAATGACTCTATTCCTGCTAGTCCTCAGTAGGTAAGGGATCTGGGAACAGTGATTGGGCTCTATTTTCTCATTCTTCAGTGGATCTGTTGGTTGCTTCCATTGCAGAACCGCTCTTACAGCAGTGCAGTGATGCCATGTAATGTTTGGTTCCTAAATTGCTCTTGCAGGGAAAAATGCAATCTTTTCTTTACCTGAGGTTTGACTGAAATGAATGTATTTGTGTGTCTCTCTAGGCTCGGCTCTTCTCCTATGCCGATGGATCACAAGTTACTGTTCTTGCTAGCATTCACCATTTCTTGCTGATGTTTCTTAATTTGGAGATTAGTTCAATATTAAGAGCTTCTACTTGTGAATGTTTCTAATGTAGCCATTATCCCTGATAGTCTGAGCACTTACCCTGTTCCTGAGAGTGCTTCTGTGCATGCTTTTTCCATGTGCCTCACACCCTGTCTTTACCCTGTGGCTGTGAAACTGCACAAGCTGTTGAAGGTAAACTCCATCGACAGGTTACTTCCAGAAAATAAATGCCCAGTGAGAATGCCCGGCATCCTGCAGAGCTCTCTGTTCCCACGTAGGAAGCTTGAGTCTGAGCACTGTCCCTGTGAGCTGCTTGTGAGGTGGAGGAAGGGAAGATGTTCTCCTTGGGTTGTGAAGGCCGTGGTCACGTCTGCTGGGTAAATTGGGGAAGTTGTTCTGAAGGGGGTTTCTCCTCACCAGCCTGGCCTGGATAAGGGCTGTGCCCCAGGTGCCTGTGTGAGAGGATAAACATGGAGGAGGCTTCTCCTTTTGCACAAGTTAGAGTACAGTCATTAAAGGCAGCCTAGGACTACATTTTTAACACAGTGTCTTAACGTCTAGGTTGCTGCATTGCAATTTTGATTAAACGCTCGTGGTGCCTACAGTTAAGCATTCCTTGTGGCCTAAATACTCCAAATAAATGGAAAAGAAATAACTTTAATACAGTATTTAAAAAACAGGCAGGATAATTCCATGCATCTCTAGAAGGGAAGAAAGGAACTGTTGATGGAGTTTTTAAACCAAACCATATTTATGCAGCATCATTATCCTCTTGTTTTCCTGGAGACATCTTCTTGAAGTCCAACTGTCCAAGCATGCTGCATCAGTAGGGTGGCACCAGGCTGAAGTTGTTCAAATCAATTGTTGCTTTGGGGTTGAACTTCAAAAGCAGAAAGACAGTTCTCCAAAATGAAACGGGTGGTCCTTTGGAAATGAGATACCCAGTAGTGTTACTTGACAAAACTTTTGGGGATGGAAATGAAACATTATAGTAGTTTAGTTCTTCAGATGACTTGAAGTGATTAAAAAGGATGTGTTTCTTCCTCTAAAAGCATTTAAAAACATATTAATAAGCTTCAGTAAGCCAGCATTGAACATTGTAGGTGCATACTGGGAGAAGATCTGTTTTTCCCCTAGTTTTGTACTCTTCCATTTGAGCACTCTTAGGAGGATGTCCACGTTTTCCCTCAACAGTAGCTGCTTTTCACATGTTCTAACCTACATAAATTCTTAATGTTTTACTATACTTTTTGCAATGGAGATGTTATTGGTTAGGTAATAAGAAAAAGCTCTAGTTCTACCATGTAATGTGCATTTTTTGCACCTTATGAGAATATTGAATAGACTTCATTATTTTTTTCAATACAAGTCTGAATTCTACCATTTGATTACCTGAACCAAAAGCATTTCAATTTGCCATCCATCACCCTGACCAGTGTAAAATGCTGAATATTCAGATTAAATTGGAACTTTTTTTCTATGAATAAGGAATTTGATTCAATTCTATAATATACAGTGTCTCTGGGGAGAGGAAATTGAGCTGAAGGTCGCCGAAGGCAAGTGAGAAAATTGTATTATCCAAATACCAAATTCTTTTTCTTATCATCAAAACCTGAAATACAGCCATGGGGAATAAGGGGGTCAAGAGAGAATTCAATTAGAGATGAAAATGGAAAAGGTGCATTTTTCAACTTACCTTTCATTTTTTCCAAACAAGTGGCAGCAGTGAGCTGTATGAGGACAATGAAATATTTGTCAAGCAGTTTAAACTTTTTTTTTTAAAATATAAATCAGAAAACATTCTCAATCAGTTATAAAGAGATAGTAAAAGGCCATATCAACATGGAGTGTCCAATTCTTCACAGCCTTAACCATTGCAGTTTTAGCTTGTTCATCAGTGGAGCAGGAGAGTTAATAAATACCTAATTGAAACAATTTATATGGATAAAATTGTCTGGTTAAGAAAGAACAATTCTGAGATATTTATAATCGGTTTCCCCTGTTAGACAGTTTGCGATAACAATTTCTGCACTTTTCACTCCTTAACTCATAATGTTAAGTGATAAATGTTCATAATATTGTAGAAGCATGGTGGTGTTAAGCCATAAAAATGCTTGCTTTTCTCTTTATTTATTTTAGTGTTCCTCTTTATTTATTTTAGTGTAGCTACCAAGAACTTATAAAATAAACCAGCCCCTGTCCAATGTGGCCACCTCTGAAACGTTAACCATTACAGAGACACGCTGTGATTTAGCAAAGAGATGCTACGCTTGCTCCGTTCTCAGCTGCATGACTGGTGTTGCTGCTGCCAGTACACCTGTGTCTGCAGGATGGGCTTCCTCCTGTTAAAAGCATTTTAGCAAACACTGAGGCTAGTTTTAGAGGAAAGGAGATTTCCAGTGAGATCCTAGAATGCTAATTTAGCAACTTCCTAAACTTGCTGTTTAAATTACCCAGTGATTTACAAAATTAGCTTGAGATAGCTCAGGGGTTCTTACCCGGTGTCTGTACTTGTCAGTTTTGTTTGCAGTCATTTCCTAAGCATTTGTTCTTTCCAAGATGAAATCACTGTGGTATTTCCAGAAACCTTTCTATATTTGGTAAGTGATCGTTTTTAATGGTTTATCATTCCATAACCGTTTATAGTCTATCTAGTTAGAATAGGTGGTACCATATATAACCAAACTTTCAAATGTATTTCAATTCTAGGGAGCACTTCATTCATACTGCAAGTACCAGTTTTAAGTTTAGGTTGGATCCAATATCGCCCAGTACTTAGTGAACTTAGAACTTAGCGCTCATATTCTATGAAAAGTAATTTGAAAATATTGTTACTCTTGAAGCTAACTGCAGTCATCTCTGTGATACAACCTGGAAAGCAAGTCTTCAAACTTTACCCCAGCGTAATAACCTGAATCTGAACATTGCCTTTCTTCTGTAGCTGTAATACTGTGTAGTTATTAAAAGCATGTTATATTGACTATGAAGCTATTCTGCCTTTCAACAGAATAGTCTCTTTTTACGAAACTGAAATTAGCAAACACAGCCTTCATTCTCTACTGGTGCATGTGCTGGATGTGCAGATGCGAAATTAGGCCTTTTGCCACTTTGTGAGTGCATGCACTCGGTATTGTTAGGAAGCAGAAACAATGGTGCAGTACTCAGCACATCTCTGAACGTGTGACAGAGTTCAGAGAGATGAATCATTTTCCCACAAATTCAGTGGTTCTTTAGAATGCATGGCCGGAACCCTGCCCAAAGTGGCTTTTTCTTGTTCCATGGGACAGAAATCCCCATTATTGGATTATTTTTTTTTTGTAATACAAAAGCGTGTTTCAATTTTGCTGGCTTGTTTCATTTGAAGTATAATGGATTGTGTTATATACCCTGAAATGAACTGGAATGAAATTATTTCAATGGGAATTCTCTTTCTATACATTTTTGTTTAAGATCTTACTATGCACCTGTCTGTATTTTTAAGTGCCAGAACACCTCTGTAAGCTTCATGCCTAATAGATTCACTGGCTTTCAGTGGAAGTGAAAGGGCTCTTCTGTTCAGAATGGATTGCAAGATTGGGGTCTTTGTAAAATAAAATTCCTACTAGATGGATCAGGAGTGTCTGCATGTTACTTATATAGAAATTTGAATAATTTTTTTTTTGAAAGGTGACAAAGAGTTTTATATTTCAGATCTAATGAAATAAGACTTACTTTAATTTTCTTTTCAACCTATCACAGGAACAAGAATTTCATCCACAGTTGCTGAATTTTTCAAAGTGAAGGAAAAAGGACATTACATAGGTAAGATTATTCAGTCTGGTTCTATTTGAATCTACTGAACTTCCTTCTATTTGACAAAATGTAAAATTAATGTTTTTGGAATCTGGAGACTTCAATAACCTAAGAAAATTAAAAAATAAAGGGAGTTTTACTGAATTGAAATGAAATAGGTTGTTAGAAGAAAATCAGCCTCTGGTAAAGGGAAGGGAAGAAAAATGATAAAGAGAAATCACATTGACAGAAACCTCAAACATTATGGAAACAAGTAGGTCAAAAGAGTTGTTCAAAACAATATACCTTTGGAGTATATATTATCAAAAGCACCATTAATTCTTTAGGCAAAAAGACACCTGGGATCAAACAGATGCAAATTTATAGCTAACCATTAAACGACTACTTGGGTGATGGGAACAAAAGAAAATATATACAGTGCAGAAAATTAAACCAAGTGATTATTAGAATTAAAAGACATTTTCCCAAAATGATATAAAAAAATGTAAAATTAAATAAATGCACTTGATGTTTCAAAGAAAATCCAAGCCTCAGTGTTTGGGAATAAAGTTCTATGGGGTAGAACTTCTCTAGAAATTTGATGATTAAATCCTAAGATCTGGGGAAGGGAATTAAAACCTATGTCAACCACCTGGACTGTAGAGAGGAACTTATTTTTTTTAAACTAACTTTGATAGACTGTGGACTGCTACGATGCTGCAAAATAGAGGTTATGCCATAAAGCAACAGTCGGGCAGAGACAAGCATCAAGCAGAACTACACATACGTTGTGAATGTGTGAAGATGTAACAGAAAACCTTCCCTACAGAGGAATCACTTTAGGAACAGAGGGGCTAGAAGATGTGGGCAACAAAGAAGGAAAAGGATTATACAAAAAGCCTAAGGATAATTTGCACTGTGTTTCTCTTGCAAGATGCTGGAGATCCTCAGCTCGGATGAACTCAACGGGGGTTGATGCTGCGTACCACCTTGCGCTTGCAAGGCCAAACCAATGAGGTAAAAGGCCAGAGACAAACAGTTAGAGGCCATACTTGTATTTGTTAGCCGAATGCAGGCAAATGGCCTAAATGGTAAAACAGTGCTTGAAACTGCAGCCTAATGGCTGCTCTGTAGTAAAGTGAAGGAAATATGTCATCTAGGTAAGGGACTGACCTACTTAGTCAAATACTTTGGGGAAGACTTTTTTAAATATCAAACCCCTTTTCCACACAAGTGTTAGGATTGTGACATCAAGCATTCAATAGTCAGGAGTTCCCGATGGGTAAGGCAGTAAGCTCAGCCCTGTTGTATTTCACAGTGGGGAAAACATTACACAGATGGAGCAGGAGACACGGTACTTTGCTAGAACGACACGGCCATCTGGAATTGCATGTCCTTTAGGTCCTGGACCAACATCGTTAGAGCCAAATTGCAGCAAGGCTTGTATGCTGGTGAAGGGAGAGTGCACTTTTTACCACTCTGCTTCATGGACACTCTGCATCATGGACACCACCCAGGGAATGAGCCAGGCTCCTTGGAGTTGTTCCAGCTCCCACGTTGTCCCTGGCTGTGCTGCCCCCGGAGAAGTGAGGGAAGGAAGGGAAAAAGTATCAAAAAAAGTCACTGTCCTGCATATGACCCCTGCTGGACTCACAGAAAATAAGCATCAAAAGCTTAACAGTGTGGGACTGTCCTTTCTAATGCTGTTCCTAAATTTCTTGCCATTTTACCAAGATATTTAGAGAAGCAGAAGAGATATTTTTGGAGTGGGACACCTGGAGGGAGCTCACTTGAGTAAGTGAAAATTTTTTATGACTCTGCCAGCACATGTAATACATATCTTTTTTCCCCTCTGAAGTTTTCAACTTCAGCAGCTTATAAATAGCATTGGTTTTGTGGGCCATGGTATGCTGACCAGAGGATCCATTCCAGTTCCTATCTGTATTGCTGAAGGAAACCTCTCTGACTTTAAGGGAGCATGGCTTTAGCAGCAGTGTGCAGCTGTGTACGCCTTGGCAATAATGGAGTTTGCTACCCACATAACAACACAATTTCTGAACAGTGAAATGGGCAAATGGTGTAGAGTATAACAGATGACTGGTGGAAAAAGCTCCTGCTCAGGGAACTCTGATGTGAAACATACTCTGGCAAGAGGAATACAGCAGTTATCTCAGTATATTTTGGATCTGACTCCACGTGAGATGTTGAACACCTTAAGCTATCAGTGATCATAGCAAAACTTAACGTTGCAACCAGCAGGATACTGCTTTGGTAGGACAAATAGAGATATGGGTGTAGTAGAAGACAGTTTTATTCAATAAAATATAAGTAGAATAAAAGCAGGCAGAAACTGCCAGAACTGGGTAGCCATACTCCATGGAGTTGTTTGTTCCATTTAATAGAAATTTGCAGAGTGGCAGCCCCCTTTCTCCAACAGTTTTCTTCTCCATTTTTGTAACTATACAATATGAGGGAAACATCTTAACATAAGACTGTGTTCCTTTTAGTTATAAGACTAAAACCCTTTTCTTTCAGCTGCAGTGCCATTATTGCAACAGTAAACAAGAAGAGAGTGATCAATTTTAAACTGATAAGCAATGAAAATTCTCAGTGGGTAGAGTAAGTTATGTTGAGGTTATTTGGTGAGAGCAGATTAGAAAGACAGCACTTGTGTTTATTGAGCTTAGAAAAGTAAGCTCACAAAGCCTTGTTTATTACTTTTTTAAAATTAACAACAAATTGCATACTGTGGGATGCATGTATGCATATTGGCAGTTAAACCTGAACTTGTTTCTCCCCTATGCATGAATATGTACACATGTACTAATCACTTTGCATACAGGAACAGCTGAAAAGCCCAGAGAGAGTGTGGCTCCAGCAGAGCTTTTCCTGTTTACTTTGTTGTCTGTTGCATCATAGGCTTATTAAAATGCAGCTATCATTTGGTAAAAGTCTTAAGCTTAAGATCTGTACAAGAGGTTGCTTTGCATAAGTACAGAATGTAATGAATAGCTTGCAATCAGGAAGAAAGAAATACATGTAAAAGGATAAACCCAGCCATATAATTGGGTTACATGAGTTTGTTACAGAATAGTCTTTCTTAGAAAAGGTATCAGATTGGCAGACATAGAATTTTCACACTTACTTCTTTTGGTACCTGAGTCTTACAAAAAGAGAAGAAACATCTCTTTCCTTCTCCTCTTCACGAGTGAGAACCGAAGTAGAACCCTCTCTAAGCCATACCTTATCCTTACCACCTATCCAATTGCCAAAGACACAATTCAGCTGAGAATATATACATGTGCATGATGATAGACTTGCCAGCCTTGCTGATGAAAAGGGAGAATCCGGTTGGATAAAGTGAAAGGAAAAAATTAAGCACCACATGAAAACTCTTGAGTTTCGAGCTCCAGATGATGTTGCACAGGTTAGGACTTCTAAAGCGTCCTCTCAGGACAGAAAAAGTACAGCCAGTGTGAAAAACTAGAACATCTAAACTAAGTAGACCAAACCCATATTGGTGGGTCTGTAGTCAGGTACAAAGGCTTATTGTGGACAAATTGCTTCTAGATGTAGAAAGGAGAAGCCTGTTAAGCTTTGGGAAACTCTTCCTTATCTTCTGTAATGACCATGCTGCTGTCTGCTGAAGAAAGAACATGAAAATTATATTGCTAGAGACATGTGCAGGGATTCCTCAGGGGTAACTCTGCGCTGTTCATCAACTAAAGCCCCCTTCCTACCGTCCCCAAAGGCTGAAACAGTTAGTTGAATGGGCATTAATAGGAACAGGGCATAAAACACCCGTCAGCTGGTATGCTACTGATATAATTTTAAGTGTTTTGCTTAAAAATACATAACTGTGAATATTGAACTTCTTAGACAGCTCCTCTGAGGACGAATGAGGAAGCTTCAAATTCATCTGTTCTAAATAACTAGAGATGTAAAGGATCTGTGCATGTTACTGGGAATCTTCATGCTGTGGAAACAAGACGGGATACCTCTAGCCATATTAGGGGAGTAAAACACTATTCCTTGTCCAGAGTCTCCGAAGGCCTCCCAGGTGAATTTTATTTCAGAGGAGAGTAAGAAAACTCTTTTCCGTTTCCCATGAGTCTTCACTTCACACACATGTTCAAACTTGTATTAACCTCAATTACAACCTTGACCTCGGTTGAAAGACAGCTTTTCCAAAATGTTTCTCTAAGTAAAGAAAAATATAAAGAATATCTCATTACTGCCACAGCTAAAGGATTGGTTTTGTTTCTTTACGCTGTAGGAGCTGGTGTAACTGGCACGGGCCTAATCCTCTCTTTTGGGAAATGGGAACAATGTGAACCTGTGAAAAATAAGGGAGAGGGAAAAGATTTTTGTGCTTCTCCTCTTCTTTGGCACCTGCACATGCCCAAGGCTGTGCACATACTGTACCTCCCATACTGCCACTGCAGTGACCCTGGGTCATATTTGTAGTGATACGTTACATCATCAGCACTACAAAATTCCTAAATATTTCCTGGGAATGTTGGACTTGCTGTTTCTGAAGCAAAGCTTATAAATTGCGTCATCAACAACCAGGAGAAGACATATTTGTACTTGTACAGGTGCAAGTTTTTTTGTACCTGTAGATCAAGGAAAATACGTGCATATCCATGCTATCTGTTCATTGAAGGAGGAACCACCTCTCTCCTTTTATAGTGCTGATGAGGTAATATATCACTACAAATAGGGCCCAGAGTCACTGCAGTAGCAGTATGGGAGACACAGTATGTGCACAGCCTCGGGCAGGTGCCACTATCAAAACTAATGCATCTCTCTTTCTCTCTCAGATGATAATGACATGATATAAATACTCTGCTATCAGATAAAGACACATGCCTCTCTGTCTCCTTGTGATGTTTCATCATTTTTTTCATTCGCTTAATATGGGTAGTAATTTCCAAATCGTGAGAATTTTTATATAATTTGGGATGGGCTAGGCAGAGTTAACGTTAGAAATTCTGGTCTGTTGCTTTAATTATTTCCTGTTCTAACAGAAACTTCAGCCTTCCAGCTACTTGTGAGGCAGTAACTTGTGTGTACTCTTGTGACTGACCGCGCCTCTGGTTTTTGCTGCTGTTTTCGAGGTAGTTGAAGAAGCAGCTACATTTATGGCAAATCGGGTAAATGAAATGTCAGAGGCACATAAAGCTGTCTTATACTAGCATTCATAAAAGATGTTTTTCCCAGTAACAAATGGCATGTATGTCTCCTACAGCAAAATATTCCTTATTCTGAATATCTAAATAAACCCCACAATTGTGCAGAGGAAAGATTTTTGAATGCTACAAACAGAGGTCTGGACTATTTTCTCCTGAAGTGCAGTGCTGCCTCACTGGTTTACTGAAACAGTTTTTTTCTTTCATTTTGCTTTATTTCATAATGTAACTATAGAAGGGAGTATAACAATATTCTTGCGTCATAACTGCTGCCTATAATATGACGCATATGAAGTGTAGTCTATAAAAATACCATGAAACAAGAAGTCTAGATTTCGGCAAAAATAAAATTGGTATTTATGTAGAAGGGCTGTTGCCATTCTGTGTCCTTTATTGTTGCTGGTGGCAGTCCAGAAGTTGACTGCATTCATTGTCACTGGTGTGCAGTACTGACAAGTCTGCCTGATCCTGTACCCTTACAGTAAGCGCAGATTTGGGCAGCCAGAGCTGAAAAAGTGAACCAGTATTTTATTTAACACGTCTTTAAAATTAAATCTCTGTTGTCTGTGTGTTAGTGTCTATGAAACAATGATCTTGATGTTTTTAATTAGTTTAACATAACCCCCCTGGATAAGCAGAAATAAATGCAGTTTATGGAATAGATCAGTAAACAGCCTATACAACAGGCGGTTGGTGTTACGAGTTCTTGGTCAGTGGGTCCTGCTATAAGCTGGTTTCATTTACACTGATGTTTGTGGTAGAAACAGAAGTGTGTCCATACTTCTAAATTTCAAAAACTGTTCCTTGTGAAATATAACTATGAGAAACTCAAGTAACACATCTTCTTTGATTTTTGCCTTCTCGGTAGATCAGTTTTATCATGTAGGAGCGTAATACAGCCATGTGTCGTCCCTCCCCCCCACCTTCTAACTGCATTGTGCTATAAGATAGAATAAAATACTATAAATGGGACGCTAAATAGTTTCTCAGCATTTCCCTGGCTTCTTCCGGGGCTGGGAGACTGGCTTCTTCCCACTGGGAAACTAGCAGTTTTCCATTTTCAGTGTGGCAAAACTGTTCATTGTCACAGTGGTTTTAGTTGTTGAATTTTTGAGCAGGCATGTGATTGCATGTATATATATCTGTCTCACAAACCAGGGAGCAAGTTTTGTCATTCCTAGACCTTGTACAAGTTAGTGTGTAAGGTCTAACTAGTGTAATATTTAGCAAAAGTGATTTTATATTTGTAGGAAAAGAAAACTTTTTCCTGACCACTTGATCTAAGTGAAATAAGGATATGCAACATAGCCTCTTGGTGCTGTGCAGCCTTAGCACAAAGCCCTGGAAGGTGGGTAAGGGGGCAAAGGGGAAAAGAGCCAGTCAAAGATATATGATAAATTAATAAACCACATGTCTGTGTCTCCAGAAGTTATTGCAAAGCTAACACCCCCGCCCATGTAATGCTATTACTATCTATTGATTCTTGTGACAGTGAGAATGACAGAGGAATATTGCAATGAAAACGAAGACAGCCAGAAAATAACATGTTGAAAAGCAGAATTGGGCTGATAGAGGGAAGAGGAAAATCCAGATGCCAAATATGTATCCTTAAATGCAGCAGAAATTGGCTTGCTTTTCTTTCTCACACACACATTGTACATAGCAAATACCATATCAAACCGCCTTTTGCCCTCATTTTAACCCCAAATGAAGGTTCTTGCCGGTAGACCTAGTGCTTTGCTGAAGTTAAGAGACAAAAAAGCCTTAACACTGGCCTGCTGCGGTGCAGAAAACAGCGCTGTTGATATCTTGGTTTCCTGTGGGCTGCGTTCCCTGAAGAAGGGGATGTGATATATGTGATCAGTGGTTGAAATTCCTTGTGTTTGAAATGCTTGTATTCCTATGATGCCCACCTGGGACTGAAAGGTTTGGGAAACTTGGCTGGCACTTCTGTCCCACCGCATGCTGCTAAGAACCTGGCTCAGGACTTCTCGCACACTGAAGCGGTCCATGAGTTGTCCTTTCCCTGGAATTGTTCCCATCAAAAGTCCAGTTTTGTGGGTCCAAAGGAAGGTGAGGAGTTTCTCATTTAATTATTTTCAGGTGATGCCCACATGGTCATCTCATCCAAAGGAGAAGGCGTAGAACAGGACTCGGAGCCTGGCCTAGCTCCAATGGCTGACAAGTTGGGAAATGCAGAGTGACCCCAGGCTTAGGGCAATACAGAGCAACAGCAGTGCAGGAAAGGGGACAGCATACTGAATTAACTAAAATAACTTCTGTTTGC
>KZ505702.1:97091-128018 GCA_002844005.1 Limosa lapponica baueri
TATTGAGAATGGACTTAATGCAATGAATTGAAGGGTGCTTGAATGACGGAAGCAGCCTTGCTGTTACAGTGTTGGTTGGGACAGCAACCTGTGGGTTAGTTTATCTTCTGCTACACAGTTTTGTAGAAAACATTATTTCAAAGGCCAATGGCTCTTAGGACGTTCTTAATTACTGCACCTTTTTTTTGTAGCTGACATTTATTTCTAGGCTGCTCAGCGCTGTGAAAAAAATTAAGCTCTCTCTCACAGCAGTCACCCACCACACACATTTTCACAAAAATATGCAACAAAGAATCTAAAATAAAAATAAAATAAGAAAATTTAAAAAAAAAAGCAACAAAGAATCTAAACACCAAAATACTACAAAATAAACCCAAGATTTTTTTTCACTTTATAATTTCAGGTTTGTACAGGAACTGTGGGATGAAGAGGAGTGAATAGCGGAGAAGCGTCAAATGAAAATCCTCTGAGGGGGATGAGAGTTAGCAGTACAATAAACATCGCTATGCAGCCTCCAGGAAGAGCTTCAGTTTCTTAATATGGTCTTTTGGAAGTCTACCTTTGCATTCCAAAGGTCACATTTAAAATTTGCTGGATCATATGATATTGACAAAGGCAGCCTTCTGTAAGACAATTTTCTGTTCAAAGTCCTAACATAGCAATGACACTGGACACTGACATCAAAACTCACTGCTAAATAAGTTCTTGTGGGACTTAAATGTTTGTAGCCTGACAGTCATGTGAATTTCTTTTTCCTTGTACTATTGTCCTGTAGAAATTGCAGCTCTGAAAGTATCAATGCTACAAATGTAAGTAATTAGAACTATGGGAAATAATCAATATGTAGCCATAAAGCTGAATGGCAATGGAAACATGAATATATTGGGCAAGACTAAGCTGTGATAAGAGTGGACCCTCTGACTCTCTGTTACTATACTCCAAGTTTGATTTCTTCTGGGGACCTGTATTTGGTTGAACTGAGAGATCCTTCAAATAAATAATTTGAAATAAAAGTGATCAGAATGGGCATGCAGCGGTGCTTCAGAGTCTGTGTCAGAGAAGACACAACAGTGATTTTTTTGTTTTATCTCTTTTCAGCGGGGAAATGCCTTCCTGCTAATTCTGTCTTCAAGGAGCAGCCGGTAATACGGACAGCGACTGTAGCCTGTGTGCTGCTGTTTGTCTGTGCGTTGATTTTAAACCAGGTTTAGCAGGAGGGATTTGGAAAATGTCTTGTGGCATGTCTGCATATACAGGTCAGGGGGAGGAAGCATTCTGTGCATTCTTACCCTTAAAATCAAGTTACTGAAACTGAAAGGACTTTGACCTTGTATGAGACTAAGGGGAAGTGAAATGCAAGTTTTTGCATTTTAAAGGATTTCTTTCAGAATGGGCAGAGAAGAAAGGTCCGTATTTCTTCTCTTTGGTTGATTCCCAGACTTTCTTGTTGTCTTCTGCTGAGATGCCACCAGCAGTTCCATGTGCAGTGTCTGCAAGTGGCTGAAACAGGGCAGAGAGAATTTCTACAGCGTCATGTGCCCTGAATCTGCCTCACCCTGGGTGCTTAAACAATACTTAGAAGAATGTTTTTCTTTGCGAATGCCTAGCGTAAAATTCTGGCTTAAAACAAATAGTGACTATGGCAAAAGGAAAGCATTTTTAAGTCCGAAGGCCACACACAGCAGTGGTAGGAAGGGGTGGGCCTTGGTCTCTGAAGGTCTACTTGTCACAGTGCTGGGAGTGCTGGGCTTTTCTTCTGTGTAAGCTGCAGTAAAATACTGTCTCTCAGGCAGAAGAAGAAAGATGTTAACTACGCTAGAAGAGGGGTCTGAGCATGGCTTGTGCGTTCTGGAATGCCACAGTACCAAGGATTTTTTTAACTATTAAAAAGGACTAGTATTCAGTAAGAAGCAGGGCGACTTACGGTGAGAACTGAGACAAGAACTAGTAAATGGTTTGATGTGTTTCACAATGTGTCCCCTTGTGCATTCATGGGGAGAGAGGAAGTGCTGCTATTATTTATTTTCATGAACAGTGATTTTCTTGATAGCACTCCTGTAGATATTTCACATACCTGTCCACACAACTCACCCGCTATTCCCGCAGGAAAATGCGACGAGAGTAGCAACATTACAAGAAAGACGGGCGAGAGCAGGACGGGAATTAGGCCAGCTGAATGTTTTCCTGTGTGCATTGAAGTATGTTTGTTTGTGTGTGTGCATGCCACCCAGCATATTGAAGCTATCTGCCCAGCTCTAGTGTGTGCGCCTATGGAACATTTTTCTCAGCTTCAGCTTAAACCTACACGCTAAAGTCTAAGGGGAAAAAAAACCAAGCTCTCACTCCAAGTGCTCTTTGCAGGGCTGTTAGAAGCTGGTGGAGAACACAATCACACGGCCTTGACAAGCCAAGCGTGCAGGTGGGTCAGAAATGATTGAATATCCCATAGTGCTGGGTGTCAAATCCCATTTTCTTGGTGAATTCAGAATCAAGCTTATGGATCTCAGAGGTGCACATATGCACCACTGTGTCTTGTGTTGACAGACACATAAACCCCATTTGAAGAAAGCACTTGAAGAGAAGGTTTGTTTTAATGATGAACTGTACTGGATGTTGGTGCCTGTAATGATGCTATGGGTCAGAATCAGAAAACCAACAGACGAAGAAGCACCTTCCACAATCTTCACTGCCTCTGGTTTGAACTGACAAGGCAGAAGTGATTCTTCTTCAAACAAACAAGCAAAAGTCAGGCAAAGGAAGTAGTCACCCTAAATTAATATATTGCCTGAAAAGTTCAGCTTTGCTGTGCTTTGTATGTGGTGCATGTCTTTACATTCAGGTAGGGGGGAACATACCACAGATTTTTCTGATCCGGAAACATTTTCTACCTCTGCTTTGCCTTCACTTGCATACGTGTAAATCCTTACAATGACAGGGAGCTGAGGAGACAGCACACTATTTCCAGGTGTCCATCTTGTTAACCTTGAACTTATTCTCCCACCCAGTTGAATCAAAATATATGTTGCCACCGAGAAGAAAACATGACACCTTCCAAAGGCCATTACAGTATGGACTGAAATGCTGACTGCTTTTAAATGTGTGGCTAACACATCTTTACTTGCGCCTCATTGCAGAGATTGGAGACTCTCTTATGCATTCCTCATTCTGGAAGTACAGCACAGAGGTGCTAAATTGCACTTATTTTTACCATATTGCTCTAAGACTTCTGCTCTTAGGGTCCAAGCCCCACTGGATCAACCAAATGCATGTGGGCTGTAAACCTTGGAATCAAAAGCCACACACAGGCTCACGGGAAGGGCACAAGATCTCCCTGACATCTGATGAGAAGAAAGGTAGAACTTACAGCGTTGCAGGATGAACGAAAAGCCACAGGGTGTTATTACTGGTCAATGTAATAGGAGCAATTTGGGATGGTGGAGACTGCTGTGGGAAGTGAGAATTTCCCTAGTTTCAGATTATAAAACCCCCGTAAAACAGCATTGCTGTTTCAGTAATGCTGCACTACATTAATGTCTTCCTATTTATAGCCTCAGTTTAATCTAAACAAAGTCCCCACTTTCTCCCCCAAAAATATTCCCTGGAGAATTGTCCAATCTAGCTTTAAATAACTCAAGTAACAGTGCTTCCATCATTTGCCTTTGGAGATGATTACTTGGCCTAATAGTAATAATTGTGAGAATTCTGTAGGGTTTGGTTCATGATGATGTTTGCAGACTGAATTCTGCAATTCTGTTTATAAGGGGTTGGCCATAAATTAAAGCATTCAGTGTTTTCGTGAGGTTTCAATGCACCAATTCAGGTCCCTCACAGCTTATTTCTAATGGGAGGTTACGTGCTTAAATAGCTTTAATAACCTGTCCCTAAACGAATAGTCACAGCTAGCTAACCCTTCCTCTGCTACCCTGCCCTGGTAGAATACGTGTGGGTTTGCCCAACTTGCCCAATGGCCTTCTCTCAGTCTTTTTTGTAGATGACCGATGGTAGCATAGATTATATTTACTATTTATGTCCTGGTAGGGCAAGAGTGCTTATGAAGGATGGAGTCTTTTTCCTTTTTGGTAGCTTTGTTGCTTTCTTTGTGGTTGAACGAGGAGCAGTTAGACTCCTATTCAGTATTATGGTGGTAAAATGCTAATGGCTGGGCCTCCCGGTCAGATGTTGTGTTCTTCAGAAGAGGTGCTAAATGGACATCCCCTTCTCACTGTAGTAACAGTGGTTGTTTTAAACATTGATTCTAAGCGCTTTTGACAATGGTCCACTGTGGGTCCTAAAATAGCACACAGACCACCTGCATTCCTCACAACTAAATGTCTGCAAACAGACTTTTCATTGAAAACACCAATTTGCTGATACAATCCCATCAGCTGGCTAAACATCAGCTACCATAGCCTTTCTTCTCAGTCTGCAACTGAGGAACAAAATGTCCATATTAAGGCAGGATTTTTCTGGTTTAAAATCCAAAGAAAACAGGATCCTTTACTAAGGCCAAAATTCACTCTTAATCTAATAGGGTTTTCTTTCGTCCCAATGCGTGAGATTTGGGATGCTCAGAAGGTTGAGGCTCTGTCACTGATTTTAGGAAAGGGCTTACTTATGTAGCAAGGGTAGCACAATTTGCCTGCCACCCTGACAGGATGGTTCCCTCCTGATGAAGCTTGTAGTTCTTTAGGAGTTTCATGGCAGAGTTCACGAAAAAGTAGAGACTTTTGAATCGAGCCCAAACTGAGAAACAGATGAGTTCTGGCCAAGGGCCAGCGTTTTCAGAATTGTTGATCAAAGATAAGTTTTATCACAGTCAGTCTTTAAAAAATACTGACAACTCAGAGAAAAAATGAGCTAAAACAGATGGAATTTGAGCCCTTACAGTTTGAGCTGAGCTGGCTTTTTCTTTCTTCTTCCTATTTTTTTTCTTTTTGCCCTGTGATCATAAACATAAAAAGATGGTGGTAATACAGGTGTAAAATTTATTATAACTTCCAAACTCTTGAGGCTCTTTAGAGAGCAAAGCGCATACAAAACCTGCATTTGACCTTAACCATTACTTGTTCCTGTGGTGGTTGGGAATGATTAAGCCATTTTTAATGTAGTGGAAGCTGGGGTCATGCTCCACTTCTCCTAAAGCTCTTTAAAAGACAAGCTGCTATAATTACTATAATAAATGTAATAAACTATAGAAAAGTGCAACCCACAGTAGACTTGCTACTCATGAAACCACCTAAATTCTGTGCTGGGTATGCGTTCTGGGTTAGCACTGGTTTAAATGTCAGCTATTACGAGAGCAGAGACAATATGTGGGAAAATGTAGACATTGCTGTTACTACATCAATCTCTTGGCCCAGTTGATGTTTGGCAATTATTTTTCCACTAATATTGAGGCCATAGAGTCATAGACTAGAGTCATGGACAGATTTAGGTCAGAAGCGACCTCTGGAGGATGTTTGGTCCAATCCCCTTCTCCAAGCAGGCCTAACTTTCAAGTGAGATGAGGTTGCTCAGGGCAGTTCCCATCATGTTTTGATGTCTCCAAGGACAGACAGATTGCACAGCCTCTCTGTGCAGCCTGTTCCCATTCATAACCACTCTCAGTGTGAAATATTTTCTCCTTACGTGCAATCAGAATTTTTGTAATCCTACTTATCACTTTCCCCTTAAAGCCCCTTTTCATTTTCTGAAAATCACAGTTGACTTCAGACTTCTCAAGCTACCATTCTTTTTATAAAAGGGACGTCATTCAACGAGGAAAGAAGCAGTATGCCAAGTGACATGTATAACCACTCACATATTCCGGGGTTTGAATTCTAAATGGCGAAAGCCCTGGGGAACGCTCTTGATGAATATTGGTGGAAAATCTGTAAACCCAAATATGTTCATAAAAGCAATCAGTCAAACAATTAAAAAGTGCATACTAGCTCAGAGAAACCCCCACCTTGTTCCATGTGTGGAAAATTTGCAAAGGAAAAAAGAAAAGGCCCCAGTAGAGGAGTCCATTGTTTGCAGCCTGTTCTGATTAGGAGCAAGCACACTGGAGTCAGTGGGAGCCACATACAGGTTCTAGAAGGGGTAGATTTCACTCTGACAAACAAGACTTTACACTGAAAACCTTTCTATTTCTGCTCTTTGTATAGCACTCCTTTTTTTGTGATTAAAATTTAACTCTTTGAAGAATCGATTCTTTCTTTAGTCCGCTAATTCTGCATTAGGTGTGCTAGCCTGCGTTCCTTTTTGCTGTGACACTTTCAGAAATATGTTTCTTGCACCAGCAAAAGGAAAAGAATGAGATTCTGGCAAATCGGTGGCAACGGAAGAGACGGGATCTTGCAAGAGGAATTGTACAAGGACAAACTGATCTTATAGATGGATGACTGCAGAATAAAAGCTACACAGATGACATACTGTATGTAACACTGAAAAAAAAGTCAATGGATTTACTGTCAAAACCAAAAGAGACAAGAGTGTGAAATTTCATCCATTTCTGTTTCATCTGATAGAAAAAAGAATATCCTTTTCCAGTGCTGGAATTGTGAATCATGATAAACAAAACGAATTTGAAAAGTATTTTAAAATACACAGGCCTGGCTAGCATCGCAGTTTAAATCACCTCTTTATTTCCACTGTAACTTAACTCAAATTCTGACGTGGTTTTTTTTTTGAAATTCATTATGTCAACATAAGTAGGTGCAGCTTATCATCACTTGGATGGTTTTATTTTTTAGCTGTTTAATTCATTGACTCACATCCGGCAATAATTCATGCAAAATGGGCTCTGAACTCCTTTGCAATATGCAGATTTGTGTGCAAATGAGCGTTACCTATGGTGTTCACACTGAAGCGTTTTTCTTTGATGTACATTTCTGACATTCTGAGATTGTAAAGAAGAAAATAACTTTAAAAATTTTAAGAAACCTTAATTGAAGTTAACATAAAAGAAGATACATGGTGTTAATTGGTCTGTTTCAGGCATAATTTGGGCCTTTGAGACCATGTCCCTTACCCCCCGCCAAAGTGTCAAGACTCACATCTTTAATTCAACAATCTTTGTATTAATTACCTCTGGATAAGGTAAGCTTTGATTGGGAGTCCTTTATTGTAAAATTACAGTACATTGCCTGCTTTAAGATAAATAAATTAGGGTTGAACTTGAAAAAAAAATCTCCATCCAACTGTGAATGGGAAAGTGCATTTGAGTATCAAATGCTAGATGAAAGAACAATTTTCATCAGACTTCCTTAATGGGGGAAAAGTGTTTTCTTTTGGTTTCTCTTTTTTCATTGTTTTTGCACATTGAAAAATAATATCTTTATCAAGAGATGGAAACACTCGGGTTATAGGTTTGCTGACTTTTCCCTTCCAAAAGGCCACTTTTTGTTACTTGGGAACTCAGTGTTCTCCCCTGAGAATAATTCCCCAGTATCGAGTCAGGGTTATCAGTGAGGTAGGGATGCCCTTCTCCCCCACCATCCTTCCTCCTTGTTAATTGCCTCTAGTTGACTGTCTCTTAAGATCAAACTTGATTTTGTTTTCAGGGGTGGGAGGACTGAAACTAAAGAGGGTTTTGTTACCATTTCCACGTTACCTGGGTTTGGGCAGGTGGATAAGCATTTGTTACAAGTTCTACGAGGTACAAAAACAGCCACATGGCCAAGAAAGCTGCAGGTAACGCGGGCAGAATAAAGACAGCTTGTATCCCCTATTCATCCCCCAGGAAGAACGACCATTCCTGGCCTTACTGTAAGGGAGCTGCTGAGCTATATTCGGAGGTGGGGAGCTGGGTGCTCTGCAGACAGTATGCTTTTTATATGGATACAAATGCTGATCGCAATATGCTGCCCACGCATATCCTTCCGATGCAACAAGGTGGTTTGAAACAGCGTATTGGTGAATGTTGATAGAGCTTAACAGCCCGTAGGCTCAGTTCTGACCTCAGAAATGCCAGCGTGACCCCTTTGAATCAGTAAGATGTGTCATGTGCCTTGTGTCCCTTTTGGAGCTAACATGCGTTATTCCACAAGTGCTCATGTGAGGCAAGCAAAGACTGCAAGGTAAAAAAGTAGGTGTCCCATGAAGCTGGTAATGTTAATAGAGCTGATGGTAAGGACGCTTATAGTGAAGTTTCAGAGCTGTGACCTGAGTGATTTCAGCCCTACTGTCTCTCAGTAGAGACACACCTGACCGCTCTTCAAAAGATTTTCGGCATGTACAAAAGACCTGAAGATATGGGTTTTTGTTCTTAGCATAGTTCTGAGTATAGTCTTTCACCTCCTCTTCCCTGCTTGGACACCCTGCTCAGTGCAGAGCTGCCACATTTGCCCAGTTAGCACAGAAGGTGCGCCAGTGGTAAAGGGATGCTGGAGGCTTCAGTTGTGCCACCTGAGCTATCGACTGCCTCAGTAAGCCAGGTTTTACCCTATGTTTTCGGAATGGGGGGACGTATATAGTAACTACTGCTTTGGCCCTTTATCTGCATTGAAATCAGTTGAAAAGAAAGACAGCAGCAAAAGGGCCAGAAGTCCTTTTGTTTTATTAGAAACCCTAGAAATGCTGACACAGCAAGACACAGAGCACCTATTCAACCCTCCCTTACTCTGGATGGGGAACGGTACCAACAATATCTTGAAACCGCTGTGGGAGCTTGACCCAAGAACTGGCTGTATACTAGTCTTTCTCATTGCACTAGGCCACTGTGATTTTCATCCTGCTACGTTTTCCCATCCCCTAGAGGCAGACTTGTCAAGAAGCCTTTTGTCTGGCACAGTGTTTTCAAATCCAAACTCTGATAATTATCTGTGGTTCTGCTGCCGACTTGAAAGGCGATGGCTAGGCATTGAATCCACATTCCCTTCAGTACAAAAATTAAGAGTAAGGAGAAGAGGCATTTCTGTGCCTGCTTCTCTCTCCAACACTTGACACCAAATGCACATGTGAGGCTGACCGTCAAAGATAAATGAGTTCAATAGAAAAGAGCAGACACATACTTGGATCTTGGTGTAATACAGTACAAATCAGTAGAAAGTGCAACACAAAGGCTTTGCATGGCAGACTCTGCTAATCAGAAGAGGTGAGTGTTTTAGCATATTTAAACGAGGACAGGGCATCCACTAATCAAACAACAGGATCCAGAGGTACTGAAAGAGCAAGGGAAAGACTGTTGCTTAAAACTTTTCAGCACGGATGGAGGATTTTTGAAATATCATTAAATGTGATGATCTAGGTTTATAGGAAGATAATGAGGTAAGTAACAAATATGTCAAAACTAAACTATTAAACATTGTAATTATACTGGATACAGATTAGTTGCTGAAAAAGTTTCCCATTATGGCACTGTAGCTGTCAGAAAAGTCTAGTAAAATAATGGATTTTTTTTCATTTGATTTATTTTGCAAAAGGTACTATGTGGTACCTTTCTAACAGCTTTCATGGGATGAATAAAACCTGCATCATGAGCTTGCTAGGATTCTTTGATATAAATTGGTGCGAAGTACATATAAGTGATAAAAACTCATTTTTCACATGCAAGATTTTAAAAGCTTTCATGCCATCTAAGCAGATTGTTTTAAAAGTGCTTCCTTTATATATTTCTTTTACAGTCTTCCACCTTTCTTCTACTGTTTTTCAAATCAAGCCCAGGTTGCTGTCACATTCACTGACATTTCTGCTCCACAGTAGCAATATTTTTTGTTAATCAGTCAGGAAAGAGAATTAGTTTTACATCAACATTTTAAAGGGATATTTTCTTAAAACCTCCCAGGGAAAAAATTACCTTTTACTGAGAATTATACAAAGTGTACATGCTTCCTAGGCCAATAGATCATTGCCATATGAGTATAACAAAGGTTACTTAGCAGTCACGGGTTTTCTTTGGGAATATTGCCTTCACAGAAGCAGATCTCTAAGGAGATGAGCTTATTTTAAGCTGATATTCATTAGAAAGCTGCTAAGCCGCTAGAGACATTCTGGACACAAAATAGGATATCTGGCTTATATTTTCTTTTGCAGGTAATAAGAGATAATATCTGTAATCATGGTCAGAACCTTTGATTTATTGCTGTGATAGGTTATATTGTGTCACATGATATTCTGAGCTTTTTATCTCTATTTCTTTAAAGGAGTAGTTTTAATGGATTTTAAGCACATGAGAGCATCAGACTGATAGCTTCAAGACCGGTGTCTTCCTCCATTTATGAAATGATGCCTCCTTCTGGATATGCCCTGGATTTGCTGTAGTTGCTTGTCAAGGGTTTGAATTATCTGCTTTAAAGACAAAATTTGTCTTTTCATTGTCTTCAGTAGAAACTGTATGAAGGCTGCATACCCCACCAAATTAAGAGGGGGTTAAGTATGATCTTTTGAAGGTAGGAGGGGGTATGTATTTAATGTGTTATTGGATCTTTTGATGAAATATGTATCTTCCTCAAGGTACAAACAGTTGAAGAAAAAACTAAGCATTGGACAGAAGAAAGAGATGACTGCATGTATTAAACAGTAAGACTCTTCATGCTAAATACTGGATAAAGATGATAATTTAATTGGATTGAATACTTGAGTTCAGAAAAGAAACAGAGAAAGAAACAGGCAGATCTTTGTTAAGAGTAAAAAGAAGTTATCGAAAAATTGGGAAATGGTTGTTTTAATAAAAAATAAAGAATCTAGAATGAGGAGTGCTTGCATACACACATTAATCTCATTTGTGATAAAAATAGTACAATCAAATCTGAAAGGAGACTTGGGAAATATATCTTTTCAGCTGTATAAAAGAAAGCTTTTGGCTTATCGCTTTTGACAGTATGGATACAATGGGAAAAGAGCAGAATGGTATCTGCAGGGACAACGCAGTGTAGGCAGGGGTTGACTAATTGGTAAATTCTGATCTTTCTCTGTTATGTTTTAGGTGGCAGGATTTCACTGTCTGCGCCCTGAATCCACAGTACTTTCAGGCATGCAGAAAAGATAGTGGCAAAACAAAGGGAGGTGTTACATGGAAGTTCGATGGAGATCTCTGTTGTATGCACAGACTGACAACACTTCTGGATCAGCACAGGAGCATTAAGAAGGATTAAAAAAAGAAAGGAGCACAAACTGAACAGCTGCATGACCAAAGAGGGAATGTATTATTCTTCGGTGGCTTTGGGCTACTGGCAACCACAGATTTCTGCCAATACTCTTCCCTTTTCTTTAGTTTTCTTTTGTGGACAGGTAGGTGCCATTGCTCAGGTACTCCCTGTGACTTGAGCACTGCTATCAACAGATAAAACACAAGTCTAGTATCTCTGTTGAGATATCTCAATTATCATCAAGCTCTCTCTGAAGGTCTCAGAAGCCATTTTCCCTCTCATTTCCTTGGTTTGCTTTTGCCACTAGTAAAAGATAATTGTGTGTTCATACATCTCTCAGTAAGAGGCATCTTGGTGGGAAATGCCAGAAGGAGCACCAGGCAATGACTTTTACCAGGAGCTGTGTATTCTAAAGGAGGGGGAAAAAGCACCATGAACTTATTCTGTACTTTTGTATTTGAAATAGTGTAGCAAACAGGTATTTTTTTTTAACTTCACATCAGCAGTCATTTTCTGTATTATAATCATTCACCTCACCAATCCTCCAACAGAGATGGGAGGTAAAAGCAAATATCTTTTTTATTTGGGTGCCTTTTGCTTTGCTAGAGGATACAGCTTGTCCAGAAGAGTAGATTATAACTGGTGGAGCTGAGTATAAAAGCTGGGGAGACTGAAGAACCTCAAGTAGGTTCTGCTGTGGTACGTTACAACTGAAAGTTGCTACATTTGCAGTCTAGTCATTCACATACTCATATATGCACATGATTTTTGTTTTTATCTGTTTGCCTCAACAGGTTTGTCTTAAGCTTGGACCTCCATAAATATAAGGGCATATGGGTATATGAGCGAAATACAGTTCCTCTGCTAATGTTAACAAGGGCTCATCCTCATTGGGGTGAAGATGAACAAGTAGCAAGTAACAGCCTTCAACAATGAACATACATGCCTTCCCTGTGTTGCTGTCCCTGTGTTGCCTGCTGTGAAATGTGCTATCTGTCAAAGGGAAGACCGCCTAAAGGTGTAAAGCAAGACTCTGGCCAGGGCCATAGCAAGATCCAGCCGTTTCCTAGTCCAACAGTGACAGCTTCAATTAGCTTTTCCTTGTACAAAACTGGAATTTAGGGGGTTCCTGGCAGAGCTTCCTCCCACGTTACTGACGGATAGCCATTTACAGTTATTCACCTGTGACTTAAATACTGAGAAACTTCTCCAACACTGCAGGATAATACCTTTAATGAAATTTCTACCAGTATAAAGAATTCTGTCTGGCAAGTTACAATATATATTATGACCAGGTGGCTCAAGGTGAGGTTTATCTGCAGCAGATTCACAATGACATTAATTGAAGGATAAAAGAAGACAAAGAAATTAATGGGGAAAGAGATTATTTTTCTGTAAGTTGGGCATTCAAACATGCATGAATTTGGAGACAGTGTCCAAAACCCACTCTTTTAAAACATTTTTTAAAATACTGCCATAACGTTTATTGTCAAAAGCAGTAACACACAATAGTACTAAGCTATGATTGAATAAAGAAGCACGGGAAGACAGCTTGAGTGAGCATATCTGTAAAGATTCACTTAAAAACTCACGCATCTGTCTGTAATTAAATTAGACTTCAGCACTGTAGGACATGGTCTATGGTACAGTGAAGTCAGTGGAAAAATTCACTTAGGTAACCACCTGCATGTAACGATGCTCTTTAGGCAGTCACCGAGATAAGCAGCCATTCGTACCATTCACTAAATCTGCAGAATTTGTAGAATATTTTCAGCATTGATTATCAAGTCTAGATCTTTCACACTGTTATCTACAATACAGTGTAAAAGATGAGTGATTAATTTTCATGACACACTTCTTCTGGTCCACCTCAAGCCCAGAAACTTCATTGATTTCAATATGTTACTGAAGCACCTGCTCACTGAGCCCTGAATGATGCAATACAAGGATGCCATCAAGATGTGTCTTAAAGCACCATTTGCTCCCCCTCACAGTGGCATTCTCATTTCTTTATGGAATATTTAAGGGGTGCATGTTGTTCTGACAGCATATTAAAGCACCGTCTTCTTTGATGATGTAATAACTGTTAACAGCTTAACGCTCCCATAACCAGCTAGTAATGGGAAGGGTATGCTGGATTCTACTAGTTTTGAAGTGATGTCAGCCAAAGATTTGTAGGATCATAGTTTTCCTTAGCTTTTTAAAATAGCTACATCTGGCATACTTTATATTTTATTCTGCTCTGCTTTGGATTGTAGTTGTGCAGTGCTTTGTGACTTGCCTTGCAAGATCTATACTTTTTCACCTTGACTTGACCTTTGTCTTGATAACCTTGGACTGGTCTTCAAGGATTCGAGTTTCAAGCACAAGACCTGTTGTCATCCTTCATTAAAATACGAATCCCTCCAGCGCTTCATGACTAAAACTGTGTAAAATCCTGCTCGCTGAGCATCTGATTTGTTTCCGATGCTGGGACATGGAAAATTTTTATGCTTTCCACATATTTTAAAGGTTGTCAGTGATGTGTTGAGCTAACTTGCAACCTGGTTCTGTAAAGTTTTAATGCTCAAGCCCCAATCTGGAATTGATGTATTGTGTGGATAAAATCGCTTAACTCTTTCATCCCTCAAGAATTCCTCCATATTTAAAGAGTCCGTAATAATAACTGGTCTTACAGAGAAATGTGTAGCTTTGTTAATATTCGCGCAGCTCTTTGAAGAACATGACATGGAAAGCAGGCTCAGGAGGGAGCAGCACCACATATTGCCAGTGTTGTTGGTTTAGTTTCAACTTTGATGGCTGAAGATTAGTTCCACTTAGGCTTAAAAAATGCTGCATTTTGAAACATGCAAGCATTTCAGACTCTCACATGCTGATGATCAAGATGGGTAGAAAGTGATTATGAATCATTCAGAGAAGCTTTTTATTAGGAATGAAACAGCAGCTATCCTAAGCTTCCTCAAAACTTGGAAACCTTCACAAATACACTGAAAGTTTTACCACATGTGAAAAGGAAGACCTCAGAAATGGCAGATGAGCTTTTGAAAGAGGCCAGCTTTCAAGAGTCTCTCAAATTTAGCATGTTCTCCACAGGACAAGTTAGAAAAGTGGTATTTTTTTGTCTTCTAGTATAGTAAAGAGCTACCAGGGGGATGGGGATCTTCCTGCCAAAGCTTATCACTGGTATGCAAACAGATCTGTTTCTGCTCATATGTGGCTCTTACACTGTTGATGTCAAAGTATTCAAGGGATTGAACTCACATCTTTCCATCTCCAGTCCTGTGCAGTATATTTTTAAAGGAACTTAAGGGTATAGGTAGTATCAATGTTGCCATAACACTATGTTCTTTTATAACTTAATGAACTCTAAAGCACTATATACAATTCCAAACACCTCTTTTAAAAAAACCCTGAACTACAATGGATACACAGTTCAGGAATATTCTAATGTTAAAGCAGTTATGATAAGAAACAGTTGCTGTATTTTGGTACCTGTGTGGATGTAAGGTTGCAAGTCAGTTAAAGTTTGTAAGGGGGACTAATATCTTTGACTGGACAAGCCAATATAGTATGACAATTTCTCAGAACCATTTACAGCTGCAAATCTGTGTAGTTATTGTAGCATTGTGTGACTAAGATTATGTCTATGCTCCATCAGCTTTGACTGTTTGAGAGCTACTGTCCTTGTCTGTCCTCTAGTGAATCTGCACCTGTGTCTTGTGACTAGTAGGTTGAATTAAATCATCCTAAAAGTTGACTTTTGCTGCTACAATCTTTGCGAATGCACCCCCCCCTCTGCTAGAAGAAATGGACAGCTGACAAGATTTAGGGCGAATGTCATCTAGGATTTCATATATCAAAAGATTCAACCCCACCTCCTTAAAGTCTTCCTCCTGGGCACCAAACAGCTCTAAGGATAAATTATCAAGCTGTGGGACTATATGCCTGACAACTGAATCACCTTCGTGGTAGGAGCACTTTCCATCAGACGTACTTGCTGGTTCCACTGAAATTGGAACACAGGTGTTTAAATGTTGACTTTAATACTTGTTGTACCTTAACGATTGCTCTTGAATAGTTTGAAAAATGGTAATGAATGCTTGCAATGTTTTATGGTTGAATTGAGAGACTTCACAGAGTGTGTACCTCTTTTGCTTTACTGAAGACTGGCTATTAGCACTGAGAGTTCCATTGGATATATCAGCTACAGGAAAACCGTATGAGAAAAACCTGGAAGAAAGGCATGCATTGATGAAGATGACCAACAATGTGAATGTATTAAATGTTGTAAAACATGCTTGATCAAGAAAATCTAATTCTAGCTAACAGTTTGATTGGTGACTGGTAAAAAATCTTCTGTTCTGTTGAACAGATGAGGAGGAGCAGCTCTACAGCCAAAGCAGAGAGACACTGCATTTGTTGCCTTCAGCTTGTAGTAGCTAATTAAAGATACTGTGGATCTTTTCCAGAAATAATCCAGTCAGATCCAGGCACCTGTAGTTAAACTGATTTCTTAAATTTGGACAATAGACAATTGGAAAAAAAACCAATTACATTTCTGCTTGGGAAAAAAACCAACAAAACAACAAAAAACATCCCCTTCCATAAACTCTGAAACCCAGGGAATATCAGGAGCAAGAGCTGTTACAGAGAAAAGTGCTGGTTAAGAGATAAGGAAAGTATAGGACCTCTTAACTTCTAGAAATGGGATAATTCCACTAACATCCTAGAGGACAAGGAATATGGATTTTCATGTATTGCCTGGGTGGTAGCAAAACAACTCTGCTGCTTGCTGTTTCAGGCTGAAGGTCAAGTGTATTGAGGTCTTTCAGCTGGCAGGTGCATGTTTTTCCTAAATAGTTACAGCTGACAAATACACCTCTTGTTCTGCTGACCATTACGGGTACATTGTGATGTCCTGTTTAGTTCAATTTCAGTTAGCAAGATATGAACGCAGCAGGGATAAGAGAAGGGAGGAGGATGGAGAGGAGATGGAAAAGCACAGAAGTAAGAACCAGATGTCAAACAGCTTGCCCACGGGATGGCTCTCTATTGTTTGATGCATTTCTATGGCTGATGTGGGAGGTACAGACTCAGTAGAGTTTAGGCTTTTATTTAAAGGGAAAAAACCTGAAATATTTCTGTTTTAGCCAGAAGGATAGAAACTTTTAAATGTAAGCAGATGTAGCCAGCACTCTTCCTGAGTAAACACACCAGCTAAAACGACCCATCAAAACACAAAAATCTCTCCATTCCCAGCTCACTGAACAGTGAACTCCAAAGCAAGACGAAGCATGAGGACACCTCTGCATACAGCAGGGGCAAATGGAGGGGGAAAGAGGTGAGGACTGAGGATCAGAGGCAGAAAATACCCTTGGAGAAGAACTCAACACCAAAAAGTCACAAAGAACAGCAACACATCTAAATGGACAGAAAGCTAAATGACAGCTAAGCTAGTGGCTGGGTACGTGATGCTAACAACAGGTTCCTGTGTTCCTTAGTGTTCATGAGCCTACAGGGCCCAGCATGCGGTTGCTTATGTCAGTCATTTATCTTCCTTATGGCAGATAATCATGGTAATATGCTACCATCTCTTACTAGGTAAAAGTTGAACCCTCCCAAATCTTAAAAATATTAGTAGGAGCATGCAGTCAAGCAAAGAGGGAAACTTGCTGTGTATTCTTCTGCTTTCTTTTTTCTTTCTGTTCCCATGGAAATTGGCAGGGATGGTTAATTTTTCCTCCCAGAAACTCCTTCCTATGTTTATGGACATGAGGACCAGCACAGAAGCTACTGCTAACACATGGCAAATTCAGGGCATGTTAAACAGCCTGAGTAAGGTATGACCAGCAACAGCCTGGTAACTGAGGGGCTTTGCGGGGAGACAGCAGGGCCAGTCACTGTGTTCTGTGCTCAAAGATGAGTGCAAATCAGTTGGCAGGCAGCACTCTCGGCACAATCTTTGTGCAACCTGCACGCAGTCCCAAGTTTTAAGTGTTCCAATTGAACACCTGCTCCAAAGAGGAGGTTGTCTTAAATCACATAGTTAAAGCAAGTCAATGATCATTAGACTTTTTTATTAGCACTCTCTTTTGGTGCCATTAGTGTTCATGTGGGTCATATTTACAAGCTTTTGCCCACACCCACAAGGGTTAGAAAATTGCTTACTAAGTAAAATGAAAGCTGAGATCCTAATTATATGATTCCAAGAGCTGAGGCTTCAATGAAAGCAGTGGCACTATGGATCTTGTGCTAATCAGGTATCTGTGAGTCCAGGGAGGAATAGTTAATCCCTCTCCAATCTTCAGTTTGGGGTATTCTCGCTCCATGCTGCTCTACACTCCCAGCTTTAAATGCTTGATCCAGCCCTAAGCCTGATTGCTTTTCTCATGTTGACCTCTTGCACTAGCCCAGAATAGTAAGTTTATTGCATAAACAGCTCATTATAATCAAGTTTCATTTACTCTTGTGACTATTCCTTTATTGCCAGCATTAGGCCTCAGAAATTAGGAGAAAGTCAAGGTCATCTCAGGAGCAATTTTCACTGAGGTCAGTGTAGACGAGGTCAGCGTGACATGAACAGCGTTGGACAATACAGAAGGAAGAAGACTTGACAAACTGACGACCATCATGTTTAAAAATATCTTGTATGTTCCTTTTGGAGGGTAATTTTTCCATTAAATGTATCAGGGAAGGTCCAGATGTCATAGTCTGATCTGTCTTCCCAAGATGTCTTCCCACTGGCAAGTAATATAATCTGCACAATTGTTACAGACCAATACCTGTCTTTCTAAAATCCCTTTCCCCTCTGTAGGTAACATTTTGCCCATCCTGAGAGAAACAAGAGGAGAAACAAGAGCAGAAAAGCAAACCCAGCCACCAGGTTGATGCAAATGGCCTCCTGTGCCTGTGAAGGAAACCGAAACTGAGCTGGACCTGAGCTGGCCTGTACTGGGGACAGAAGGTACATGTCAGTCATAAGGGGGCAAGGGAGGAAATGGATGCAAACAGGGTTGTGTGTGACATATGGTTCCTTTAGCTCTTAGTCTAGCAGAAGTTTCTTAGTGGATATGAAGTCCTGCGCCTGGTTGTGTAAAGCCCATTAGCATATGTCTCTGCAGTGGGTTTCTGTGGCAGAGTTCCAGTAATTACTGTTCATTAGTATTCATTAGTACCAGGTCTTGCCTGATCTTGAGTTCATGTTGAATCAGCTCTGCTGTAACATTTTTGATATGGGCTGGATGTAGAGGTCAGCATGGAGGCATTAATTAGGCCTGGTAGTCAGAAGTTATTTTCATGGCTCTTCAGATAGGGTTTGCTTCAGATGCACCATGCCTTTTCCTTCTGAAATGGAAAGCATATATGTAAAGTGGAGCAGTGGTGAGCCTGACACTCAACGGCTTGAGAATATAAAAACATGAATTTAAAGAAAGCCCTGAACTTGCTCTCTGGAGTGACCTGTTAAAAAATGTGCAGGGGTTTCAGGGACTTTTCTTTACTGTTTCTGCCACTTAGGAATGTTGACACTGAAAAGAATTTGAAGATGCAAAATATGGATGATGGGTGACAATGTGATTTGTATTTCTGACTGTTCATTCCTCTCTTGATCAGCTACTGCTGATAATAATGTAACCATGAGCTTTTAGGGTATACCCTCTGACCTCTACAAAAAGAAGAACATTGAAAAACAAAGCAACTTGCCTGTTATTAAAAACAAAAAGGAGAAAAAAGTCATGTTAGACTAGTTACTACGTTAAGCAGACAAATGCAAGGTGCTCTTGGAACCCAGAGGTACTTTTGAGAGGCTACAAGAACTTTTTTGTGAGGAAGTGCTGAATAAAATCTGAACATAGGTTGGTATTTTTTTCTTAGACAGTTAAAGAAAGTGAAATTATTTCAATTCTAATGACTAGCTTTAGAGAAAAGTGCATTTTCTATGAAAATCTTAAACTATACCTTTATTCAAAAGCACAGCTCTATTTACCTTTTCTGTACTTCAACAGTCTGGAAAATCATGATCCTCAATATCCAAATCCTTAATTCTAGGAATAACCAGCCTCAGTAGAATGTTCCTCACCTGAGAAAGAGAATGTGTACAAAGATTCACACATTGAATCATCCAGCCAAGATATTTTCATTCTCGTAGCCAATGCCCCCTTTAGTAGAATTTAAACCTACAATTGGTGATATCACAGTTTTCAGTGGCACATAGCATTGCAATTACTTGGGGATCACCTCAAAGAAATCTGGATGAAGGATGATGGGAAAAAAGCTTATTTTTAGACTTTCTCATGTACAATAACGAATAAAATATTTAAGAGAGAACAGGAAAAAATCTCCTAGTAAAGGAGATGCACAGATTGGGATTGCTCTCCTCGTAAAACCTTGTCTTTCTACACAACAACACTAATAGAGTTATATATCTAGATGCACTTCAAAGTACAAAGCACTAAGTCCTCTCCAGCTTGGAATAATCAAAAGATTCCAGATGATGTCAACAAGACAAGACAGCCTCTAATGCTTCCTGGCTCCTGCCAGGTGCTTTTTAGCGTTACTCTGCTCTTCTGTTTTATGGATCTTGGGTAAATTGTTCCAAAGTGTGAAGTGAGGCTTTTCTTGACACAGTGTTAGGGTGTGCAACTCCTGATGTGGATGATTAAATTTAAATAATGACACAATGAGTGGACATATTCATGGAAGATGTGTCCATTGATGTCTATTAAATATAAAGACACGATCTTTGGTTCAGGAGGTTGTTAAAGGACAAATTGTTGGGGGCTGGGAGCCATTTGGTGGAGCTATCACAACTTGCCTTGTTTCTGTGGTCTTTGTCTGGCCAAAGATGGAGACAGGATACTGGGCAAATGGGCCTCTGATCTGACCCAGCATGGTCGCTCTTATGTTCTTGTATTATGGCTCCTGAGAGATCGTGTTGAGACCTCGATGGCAAAGCATTCCCGCACCACTTTCAAATTCAAAGAGTATGAAACAGATGCTGTCATGAAGAAAGGCCTTTGTTTTAAATGAAAACAAGACAAAAGATGTAGATTAGGAAAGTGCAAAAGTAACACCTCATGTAGCATAGCAAAGATGTCTCTGTTAGTAGTATGGGCTACAGAGAAAGTCACTGCCTATACCTGAAGCCTTTTGAAATATTGCATGATGTACACAGAAATTAAGATGTATGATTTTATAGCTTCAAGAGATCCAAGTACCTCCATGAAATTAGGCAGACCGTAGGTGTGTTTGGTGAAGGAGCTGCAGGGATTTGCAGCCAGCACAAGGAGAGGGAATGAAAAAGCTAGCATCACATCCTGTTCGGGCTGGTTCCCCAGCCTAAAAAATCTGGCACCCTCTGGGGTGACCTTTGGCACCAGCTGGTTTATAGCTCAGACTCACACATCTGTCTCCAGAGCTGAACACCTCTTGGGCCACCCCTCGCCCTCCACCAGAAAGCATACACACACTGGATCCCAGCTGAACTGGATACTTTTCACTTCCAAATGATTTAAAAGGAGAGACAATCCTCTTTTAGGGGCTTCTATGGGTGAGATCCTTTCAAAGTCACGCTAGTGCTCTTTGCAGATTAATGCTGTAAACTTGTCAAACTTGTTTGGGATGCAGTATGGTATGCACAGATTAATGACCCCCCAATACAGAATGATTCACAGGTACCCTTAATTAAGTGTCATATGCAAACTGGCCTCAAAATAGATATGTTTTGAGCCTGGACATTTAAAGTCAAGAAAGTCTGAATTGCAGGACCAATTTTGTAGGATGTTTAGCTAGGAGTTATCTGATTACGAGAGAACCTGGATGTTGCAAATGCAACCCCTTCCCCCCACAAGAAAAATAAAATGCAGACTCCACTAAATAAGAAATAGCAAACCTTTTCTGCCAATAAAAAATTAAAATTCTCTTTATCTGAGAATAAGAAAAAAATTAAGCTCAGTGGTGGTACATTCCACATAGAGGGTTCCTTTTCCTTCTTGTCATGCTTGGCATCTTGTTTTAGGATCCCTCTTTGATGTTGTACTCCTGCTGCAAGAGAATTGTTTCTAGTTCAGGGAAAGAATGATGCGTCTTTAATAAACAAACCTGGGAACTAATACAAATCCGTGTTGACAAATGCTTGTCAAGAAGAAAACCAAAGAAACAAAATCAATACATGGTCTTGCATTAAATCACATTGTTTACAGATAGATATCTTGCAACCCTTCTTTTTTTTTTTTTTTTGTTTACTAGGTAGCTGTCCCTGATTAATTTAGGATAAACCACAATTTGGCTTTATAACAACAAAAGTTTTAAAAAAAAGTTTACAGCCAACCTTTTCAAATATTCTGTCGTTTTTAAGAAAAAAACATTCCTCCCAGCCTTCCTTATTCTGACACCATTTTACTTTAGAAGATCTCAAAGTACAAGTGAATACATGACACTCGCAGTGTCTCCAGTGTACACATTTTACGTTTGATTTATGACATTACTATATAGGTGCACTTGACAGCTTTCAGATTGAAGCAGAGACAAGAGAGCTTTAAAGTGAGATGGGTTATCTGGGTAAATCTATCAAGGGTTCGTCCTGGGAGAACAAGGAGAGAGGCTTTGTAGAGCCCTGCTGTGTAGCAAGCCTCCATGCTGAGCACATCCCAAGCTCCCTGACAGTTGCGCTCAGCCTTCACTGTAATAACGAATAAAAGGGAGCTCCCTGTAGATTACAGATCTTCCGTGTTTTGACATTGACCTTAATACATAATTTAACCACAAAGCCTGAGAAGTGTGGAACAAGATAAGAAAAGACCACAGAACTGGCAAATAAAGTGATGTTCAATCAGAAATCATATTTGTTCCTGATAGTGGAGATGTGGGCATTAAAAAGGGAGACAGAGAGAGATTGAGAGAGAGAGAGGGGGGAAGAGAGAAGGAAGAACAGTCTGGGTTATTTGAAGACTTATGGATCTCTTTTAAAGGACATATGGTTGTCAAATAAAAGTTTGTCCTGGATTCACAGTAAGAAATAAAAAAAAAAAAGTCAATGGTTATTAAATTTTCATAGACACTGGGTTGCTGCTTTTCTCAAAATACTATAATGTCATTTTCCATGTTTGCCTCATGCTTGTGCTTTTGCTTTTAACTCAATGGACTGCAGAGGGGGCGGTACATAGAATTACCATAAAGCTGTCCTTAGGCATATATTTAGACTAATCATGTTTAATATCTGCCTATTCTAGACCTTAGCTTGGGTTCCCACATTAAAAGAAACAATTGTTTGGATGCTAAGAGTTTGTAGGTTTTTCTTCTTATTTACAGAGAACACTCAATGCACAAGTGAAATGCACAGTGGGATGGGCTGGGCTGGGCTGCTTGCATGGCAATGGCATATTTTTACTTTAACAGAAGAGAGGCTCATGAAAAGGAAAAGGATTTTTAGCATAAAGGGTGTGACTGTGAATACTGTCAAAATTAAGCACAATTCTTATGGGAAAATTATCAGGGATAAAATGATGACCAAAATATATATATAAAAAAAAGCTTTTCAAATATCATGAAGGAGGTAAAGATTTGGGGAAAAAAAAAAGACTTTTCATCATTTGTGTTAGTTTTATTTTTTCATCTATATTGAATAGCATGGATGACTAGTTAATATTACCTTTGTGCTTCTAAGCCTTTTTTATATCGCTGATGAATCACTTGCTGTTCTTACACTACATCTGGATGGTAGTGGCTTCAAGAAAATTCCCAGTTATCATTGACATATTAAATACAAAATCTTTGAAAATATTAACATTGAATGAAATTTAAATTTAAATTAGAGTTTCACTCTGGTTACAAAATTAAAAATTGATGCTTCCGTTTGGATGGGGTATTCAGCCCCCTCCCTCATCCTCAGATCCTTCAATCCCATCTTGGAAATTTGTGCAGGCACCTAAGTTACTTTGGTGGTTTTGAATCATGTACCCAGAGATTCTTTAGTGTTAGAGCATAGGTACATAATTGGGCTGGTTTGAGATTAATATTTTTTCTTGGGTGGAAATATTTTGACTCTTAAAATCAGGTCAAACCCTGAGAATAAAGAATTAAACATGAAAGACAACACACTGTCTGATGTACAAAGCTGGAATTTTCTTTCTTTCATTTCCAAAAGCAAACAAGTGAGCAAACCACTCTACGGGAATTAGAGTACATCAGTATTATCATTTGGGATCACTGTTGCACGCATACTTTGGAACAGTATGTTTTTTTAAAAATACATGTATATATGTTTAAAATAAGGTATTGGAAGTACAGTTCCTCAGAGCAGTCTGCACACCAGAAAATCCTCAAGTCTGAAAAATGGTTTTAACTCAACACAATACAATGGTCCTAACATTATCTCCCTATGACTGCAGCACTCCACCCACCCCGTAACCCCTCTGACACGCTCACTTTCTTTTCAGCAATACAACCTACCCCGCTGCATACTTCAAAGGGCTGAATATAATACTTCAGCCCTCGACCGCCTGCTACATTATTGAAGAACATTATGACAGTTAAAATCCCAAAGCTACATGGCAAGTCCTTCTCCAGGATAAACTGGGCTAATTTAGTAATAAGGATTAGGCTCTAAGTGAACTTCAGAGTGCTTACCGCAGGCTTCTTAAGAATACAGTTTACTACTTTCACAACAATTTTTCCATTTGAAAAAAAGTAAGCAATAAACAGGGAAAAAAAACCCAACTCCAACCCAAACATCTCAGATATTTCTGGTCCAATTATGCAACTTTCTGTTAGTGTGCTAATCACAAATGTGAAGCAAAACTCAGTATCAATATGGAGAGAAGTGAGTGAAACTGAAATAACTCCAAGAAGAGAAACAGAAATAACTCACGGAGATGACAGTCAGTGAGGTTTTTTCTTACATAGGAGAGGACACAGAACAATTTTGTTCCGGTTAAAAATGGTTCTGCATAAAGCCTGGCAGGAAGGTTGGCAAGGCAGTTTCAGAGAAAGGTGGACACAGACTGTATTACATTGGCTCAGGTTAGCTGCAGAATATTAAATACTTGTCCATCTGTTTGCATCCAGATGTGCTAGCTTGTCTTTCAAATCTTCTGTTGCACAGTTTCATCATTTTTCATGGTCATCTTCATTTGATTTATAAAATAATGCTACAGGTTTCTCTGAAAATACATTACTAAAAGTACAAAGTTACAGGTGATGCCTGTTGTATAACGTTGCCATATCAGCTGCAGCTCCAAATTCAGTAGTTTGCCTTACTGGCACACCAATCTGAACGTCTGCCTGTGCAATGCATTGCAAACAAGGGTGTTAAGAGTCCCAGAAAGGGGAAAAATGGTAAGAGGAAAAGGGAAGTGCAACAGAGTGCTTCGGATTTGGCAAAAAATCCAGGGAAGTGTAATCTGGTGTGACATTTTCCTGTCCTCATTAGGACTAACTTTCACAAACTGATGGAGAGCTGGCAGGTCTGCAAATCTTCTGTGATTGCCTGTGGAGTCATAAGGGCTGGAAATGCAGTGATCGCTCACAGGATGGCTTATGGGGCTGTTTCTGATTTATGGATGGGAGATGTTACTTTCATCAGATAGAGACACAATTAGAGTAGCTCCCCGATTTCATCAGCAGGCCACCAAGAGGATCTATTTCAGGGTCTAGGAAAACAAAAACAAAAGCAAAGCCAACTGGGGCAGTTCCTTGAGCAGAAAAATAGAAGTTTATTTTTCTCCCTGCTGAAGAGCCAGTGCCTGAGGTAGATACAAATCTCCAATGTTTTAAAATTATGGTAAATGCTGAAAAGGTAAGGAGAAAGCTCAGGCAGATATGTAGGCCATATGAAAGCTGTAAAGGTAAGTAAAACAGAAGAGGGACACCATTTTGGACTGAGTTTGGTGCAGAGAAGTAGCACCTTTTTCATGAGAGCCAAGTGGAAAAAATAGACATTTGATTGTCAAAGTTTCCACAGGGGAAAAAGAAAAGCATCTAGAAGAGGTATTATTGATAATATAGATGGAACAATAAAGTAATTTATCACAGACTCAAAACTACCAGGCTAGTCCTTGTGAATTTAGAACATTGAGAAGCGCTCTTGTTCAAAACTACACACTTTGAGGTGGATCAGTTGAAAGTTCTCTGAATAGTCAGACTAAATGTTTGAGCCCATGACTGAGAATGCCAGTCAAATGGGTCTGTAGGAGAAATGCAGCACTTTTTTTTTTAAAAAAAAGGTCAAAAATAGCTTTGTCAGCTGATGCGAATGAATATAAAAAGTCCAGTATACGTGCCAATATCAAGAAAGGAAAAGAAGCCGTGTGTTTGCAAAAGCACTCAGACTAGAGCAGGTAATGAAATGAACAAATAGTGTGCAGAGGCGAGCTGTGCATTTGCTCAACAAAGAAAGATGCTGCAAAGTCAAAAGAATGGCTAATAAAACAAAGCACAAATGGCCTCCATGTGATGCACAAATTAGGCCCAGGAGCACAAATGAAAGAAGTGAGAGAAACTGAAACACACTTGTTCAAAAGAAAGTATAAAGTTGGAGAAGTCAAAGGTGAGACTGAAATCTGAAAGCAAGGGACAAATTCCAGGCCTGGCCAAGTGTGAAGTGTCACTGATGTTCAAAGGCACAAAGAGTAAAACAAGACGCTGTGGTAATGCATTAAGGAGACCAAGTAGTCCATGGGCATAAGCTTGGTCTCGTCACTGGGATGTGTGCCAAAGCTCAGTAGATTCATAGCCCTGGGAACAAACCTGAACCAGACGTGAATGTGCCAATGCGTAAAGTGAAGTGTGCTTGCAGAAAAAAAGGGGTCACCTGGTGACATTCAAGGTACAGTTAATGGAAGATGCAGAATCTCTTACATGTGGCACTAATAAAAGTGCAGCAAAACATGACAACAGATGGCTTCATTCACAGGATCAGCCAGGGCAATAAAACAGGCTTGTTCTTTGTAGCTGTGGGGAAAAATAGCAAAAAGGATTGGTCTTAGATTTTGCAGTGACCACAAGATGCTGAACAAGATCATTTAAAAAGGGAAACATTTTCCATTTGCTCTCAAGGAACGAAATGTTTGCTGAGATGGCAGAAGCCAAGTTCTTCAGAAGATTAGATACAGAGGGAGGGTTTTGGCAGATTCCCCTGGACACTGAACACTTTGAAATTTAATTTCAAATCACCATTTTGCAGATGCTGCTTCCTGAGATTGCCTTTTGGAATCCATTTAGCACCAGAAGCGTATTGCAGCACAACGACCCAAACACTAGGAGGTCTCCCAGGAATGAAAATACATGTGAAAGACATAATAGAAAGGGGCAGCACCACTATTGAACATCAGGAATGATTGTGGAGAATACTGGAAATTGCAAGAAGAAACAACTTTAAATTGAACAACACCAAATTGTCAATCTTAAGCTAACGAAAGAAATAGGCCACAAAATAAACGATGCCTAACTCATCTACAGCTGAGACCAAAAGGGCTATGACAGTGGCACGGGACAGGTGTATGAATGCATATTCTAAGTAGAACACGCAACAGCCACAGAAAGTTTTGTGATTTCATCTAGAATTGAACAACAAGACACTAAGCAGAGATGACATTTTATGGAACACAAGAAAGGACTCAGTGAAACATTGCCAAACTTACTGCATTTTGTTTTATTTTGTTTTTGGAAAGGGTAAGAGAAGGTTGTGAACGTGGAGGTCCAGCTAAGACGTTAACCAGTGATTGTAAGCATGCTGAGTGCACCCTCAGCAAGTTTGCCAATGACACCAAGCTGTGTGCCATGGTTGACATGCTGGAGGGAAGGGATGCCATCCAGAGGGACCTGGACAGGCTTGAGAGGTGGGCCCGTGCAAAACTCATGAAGTTCAACCAGGCCAAGTGCAAGGTCGTGCACCTGGGTCATGGCAATCTCAGGCACAAATACAGGTTGGGTGAAGAATGGCTGGAGAGCAGCCCTGAGGAGAAGGACTTGGGAGTGCTCATGGATGAGAAGCCTCAGCATGAGCCGGCAATGTGTGCTGGCAGCCCAGAAAGCCAATTGTACCCTGGGCTGCATCAAAAGAAGGGTGGCGAGCAGGTCAAGGGATGTCATTCTACCTCTATTCTACCATTCAAATGTATGAAGCTCTGCATTTATCCTGGATATGGGATGAGTTATGCAAGGAGTCATATGAACTATAAGCAGAGGATGATAAAACACAACACTTCCCATGCTCACATTGGATCAGCTGGAGATGAGTCACAAAAAGTAAAAGAATGGCAGTTATCACAGTAGGGCAAAATAAAATGCATGGAAGTTGTTCCTCAATAAGGACACCTTGGAATGACTTGTCAAAAAGCATACCAGTGAAGCTGTACTTTAGTCACAGATAAAGAGAGATATCATAAATGGTGAACATAAATAAAGACTTTTAACTGCATCAAGTAGATCTCTGTAAGTTAGACTGTAATGTCTATATTATTCATACGTTCCAGGTTCCAAAATCAGAAGTGAAACATGATTTATGTGGATAAGCATAGCAACTCTCAAGGCATATAACTAATTGAAAAGACCACAGGTTTAGCTGTGATCGTGTGTTACAACTGATGCATAACTGTTAAGAAAGGGAATAGATATTATTGCACTCCAGTTCACTAATTCTGAACTCCCAAATGCTTCTACAGTGTATGCATTTTAACATAAGACATCAAAGGCCTGATTCAGTTGCCCACATATAGGCTTCTCGTTCCGTTTAAGATGCACAGACATACCTGAAACATCCACAAGGAATGATGCAGGACTTAAAGGAGACCTATGTATTACTAGAGTGGCAGCTGGAGGCCATAGTGGACACCCTAGGGCATCTCGAAACCCATATGTATCCATATGCGAGCAACTCAAATGAGTCTTTAACCATAGATACCCAGAGACAAACCAGAGCATGCTCCGTGCATAAGGAAGAGTTTGCTCAGAAAACACTTGGCACAAAAGAACCCTGGGAAAAAAAAGGGAAAATCAGCCATAGAGGTTTGCATAGAAATCTGAGATGTAGAGACAAGCCTTAATCAAGGAACGACATATAACTGTGATCTTTGGCAAAGAGCCTGGAGAAGCCAAAATGGACACAGAACTGTAACAGTCACCAGGTGTTTGCCACAGCCCAGAAATACAGACTTCGGCAAGATTACTGCTGTCAGAAAAGAGGAGTGAAGATACATCACCTGGTTTACATTCTGGGATTGGAGCCAGTGAATGGACTTCACAGACAACCTTATCATCTCGATATTGTGCTTATAGGAAAACTTACTTAGACTTTGGTATTTGGCTGATATCCCTGTTCTTTTTTAAATTAGAGCTACAAGGTCACCTTATGAAAGAGCTGGAGAATTCCCCTGATTAGCTACCCCAGCGGAAGCCTGGTGCAGCATATGTGGTGATTAGGGGCCTGGTGTTTAGTGTGGATTCGGCTATTGCCACGGTGAAGGTGAGCATGACCTTGATCTTCTGGTCTTCAGGACATGAAGAACAGGCACTGAGGAGCTTCAAGAACAACATGGCTCTTTGATCACTAGTACTTAACCTGTCAAGGCTGAGCCCAAAGTCACCTTTGTAGGTCCATCAGCCCTTGCACCGAGGTCAACTCAGGGAACAGCTGAATTAATCTGAAGACCTGTTTCCCACAGCCATTTCTTTAAGTTCTCCTTTCACTTATGCTATGGCCAGATCACAGGTAAAACCGTCTCCTGCTGCCACTGATAGGATCATTCTAAGCTCCTCCTTCCACAGGCTTCCTCTTCACGTTCTGTATCCAGGCCACTCTCTGGTCATCCAAAGCAGGTTTTGTTAGCTCTGAAAGGCTGCAACTGAACTGTGCTGAGCACCATAACTCCTGCTGAAATGGAAGCTGCAGATGTGCAGTCCCAGGAGATGAAACCCTTCTTGTTTGGGAGGGCAGACATCATGATGACACAGGGATTTTTCTCTGGGGCCGGGAACTATACACGCCCATGGCACTTTGCAGACAAGAACGAATCTCTGTCCTAACACAGAGGTGTCATTTCAAAGCTGTTTTAGAATTACAGATAAAAAAAAACAAAGCAAAAACATCCAATCCCAAAAAATTGCTATATTTGCATTTTTTCTTTTAACTTGCACACAGCTGAACCAAATTATTTTATGTCCAGTAAAAGTCCTCTCCCATAAACTTACTGGCTGTTTCCTTTCATAACAATTTCTTCCGTATGCTTTATGAACTTTTGAAAATGCAGGGTGAATAATTGCATTGTTGATAAAAATATACGTAGCAAAGACTGCTGCACTAATGAAGAAAGAGAGAAACTTTTTTTTTGCAGTCAGAATGCCTGGGGCAAATCAAAATCCTCTTGGAAACTTCAGTGGTAGTTTTGCTTGAGTGCAGATTATGGACTCGTGAGCTCTGTGAGTGGACAGGCATGCCCATATAATCTTTACGACATGTGCATGTTATTTAATAGGATGGTTGCAAACAAAATTCCCAGGCTGGAAGTCTTGTATGAGTCTGAGGTCCAATCCTTCGCCGCTTTGGACAAATGTTCAAAAGCTTTGGAGGAAGTTCCCCTGTTTCTGTTGTGTACGTGTACAAGGCAAAAAGGATATTACCAGAGGTCCCTAAGCATCTCACCTACTGACTGGGATTTGGGGTCCAGGACAAACAACGTTGTGCCTCATGTCTACAGTCTTTTCAGGTGAGGCTTAGATAGGATGGTGACATTCTTCATGCAGAAGAGGAACGCATGGATTCAGAAAACTGGTAAGAAGGATGGCAGTCTTCTTAATGTCCCTCAACATATTTTTCGTAAGTAACAAATTCCCTTTTACTAAAAAAAAAAATAGTTGAACCAATTTAATAACATGTTCAATTGAAAAAAAATTGTTAAGAGGAGGAAACCTTTTGGGTCCCAATTACTGTTAATTTGTAATCCAGTGAGGTCAAGTACCTGATTAAATATTTATATAGGAGAAAGGTCATAGTCTTTTGTGATCTTCTTTGCCCTGTGTTAATTTTCCGTCAGATGCAATGAGTTCCTTTTGGAGAAGACTTTATCAGAGAAAGTAAGCCTTGCTCTTGGCCTCAGAAAAGGCAATTGTTGGGTTTTGATGTCAAGCAGCTGAAATCAATCTTTTGCAGTTAGATACATTTTTAGCTGAAGTTTTTCCAAAGCAATTTAGTGATTTAAGGTTTCTCAGCATTTGAATGCTCACCTGGAGACCTTTGAAAGGCACTAGGCTTTAAAGAAATAAAGAGTGATCTCTGGAAGTTGGGTCACTTTAAAGAGGTCTCTGCTGGACGAGCGTATGTCATATGGAAACCTTCCAAAATCACTAGTCACTTTTGAAAATCTTGCACTCAAAGGACAAAAATCCATATCAGTTTTTTATCTATTGTAATTTGTTTTGTAATGTGAAACCCCCAGAAGAGGCATGCCATATCAGGCTCAGGTGTGTCTGATGGGGAAATAAGTATTTAGGTGGAACTCAGGCAAAACCAACTGGAACCACCAGAGATTTGTCAGAGTTTGCAGTTTTCCCACTATATGTATAGAGGGGCAAACCACCTGTCTGCTCCTCCAGCTGGAGTGATGGGGCAGATGCAGCTCAGCCAAAGCCTCTCTCTCAAACACTTCCCTCACTATGGCATTGCATGGGGCAGAGCACTCACTGCAGCCTGGATGTGAGGCCTTGGACATTCTCTCAGGGTGAGCCCAGCATCTTCTAGGGAGTGGTCAGGTGCCCCAGGTGCTCTCTGGAGCTGTCTCTTTGCCAGTGACAGCCTTTGGCACCCTGATGTGGGACGTAGTTTCTGTGGAAAACCAGTTTGGTCATTCTCATACTAAAATGAATATCC
>KZ505702.1:129015-166704 GCA_002844005.1 Limosa lapponica baueri
AGTTGGGTAGAACTTGGACTGGTAACTATGCTTTATTGTACTGTTATTTTTCCTTTGAAACCTGTAATTACTTATTTGAATTAAAAGCCTTTGGCCTGTGGACACTGAGTAGTACAGGGAGAAAGCTATGACTTCCACCTATTCGCAATACCTTTTTTCACCCTTGATGTTATGTAGTCCCACTGCTAACAAACACCCTGGAGACTGAAGGTGACACAGACAAAGCAAGTAGCTGTATCCTTAAGAGGGTAGTGTCCCTACTACACTGCCCTTTCATGAAGAATAATTGTAGAATTAACGGAACATTTGCTGTCATAATGCTATACTTTCCCCCTTGTTTGTCAGGTTTGGAATCTGGGCTCTTGGGAGCAGTGGCTATCTGTTATTCCCTGTTTATATAATATTGAATGGAGTGGGACGATGATCTTGTTTGGCTCTAGTAGGCAGAATTTTTTAATCTGATAGAGTCAAACAGGAATTAGTCAACCTAGGCTCCCGTTTTATTCAGTGAGCAGAATTAGGCACTTAAGAATGAATTTATTCTTAATTTGAATGTTTTAGTGCATAAAGAAAACCCTCGCTGTAAGAAACAGTATCTGTTCTTTCCCCAGAACATGCAGAGTTGAAGGCCAGGAAGTGATCATCTCGTCTAGCCTTCTGTATTATCACAGACCATTACATATCCCAAATTACATATAGAGAGCCCAAATAACTTGTACTTCGGTGAAATAATATCTTCAAAAAGGCAACCAGTCTTAAATGGGAAAAGCTAAGAAATGTAAAAACCCCACCATTTGTAGTCGTACAGAGTTCCTAAGCTTAATCACCACCCTGTGGCATTAAAACCAGATACATTTATTCTGATCTGAACTGTCTGTCTTCAGCTTCTCAGCCTTTGGGTTCTTGCTACACTTCTCTTTTCTAGGTTTTTGCACAGTATTTGCTACCTGAGAAGGTGTTCACATATTGAAATCATGTAACCTCTCAGTCTTGCTTCAATAAAATAAATATACTGAGCTCCTACAGTGTCTCATTGTAAAGCATTTTCTCTAATGCTTGGGATGCTTTCTTCACATTTTTCACTTTTTCCCTTTCCTTCTTAGACCATGGACACCACATCTGCTCACCAATGTCATTAACCACCTCCCTCTCTTATTCCTGTCCCCACTATTTAAGCATACAAGGGTGTGCTTTTTTGCCACTGTTAAGACACTTTGAGTTCCTGTTGAGCTGCAGCCACAGCAGTTTGTTTATTTTAGTTTGTCTGTAGACATTTCTGTGTAATATTCCGTAATTGCATGGTAAATTATGACCATAAAACTTCAGGATAATTGCCTGCTAGAGTATTCTATGTAACGTAAGAGGTCCAATAGTTTTCACTACACTCCCAGCAGAAAGAGCTTGAACACTGGATGTACAATGACATTTTTCCAAAATCTATCAAATCTGGGTATTAACACAGTGACAGACTTCTGCAGAGTGACACTAGCCAAATAATTTGACTCACCATGTTGCATTAGATTTTTGTGCATGTCAACAGTCTGTGTTGTGATGAGCCAAAACACTAAGGGAAACAGTGCTATTCCAAAAATGACAATTTAAGCCCATTTTAATTTTGTTACTTCACTAAGCTTAAGGGTTGGCAGCTGAGAATCCAACTCACCCTTCTCAATATGACTGTTGCTTTCAGCCAAGGAATTTGCAGTATGTTTTAATGGAGTAAATTAATTACATAGTAAAGAACTTGGTAGCTTTGGAAGCCAAACTGCAGACTCCTTAGAAGAGAGCACACTTACTAAAATAGAACATTACAGAGCACATTCTTATCCTTAAGTGCAGAAAATACCAGCTTGGATTCAGCATTACAGGCTGGTAAACTGCAGTTTCCTACTCATATTCCAGCCCAAGTAAGGATTTTCTACTGGCATTTTCAAATTTCTCCCAGGCCTTTTATTTTTTATTTTTTTTTTCAACTGGCACAGTTTGGAAGAGAGAAATACTGTGCTTGCCCACTGTCTCATAAAACCTACGTTACTAGAACCAGATTAGGAGATATAGGAAGTTCTCGATCCAACAGAATCCTAAACTTGAAGAAAGCTTAGACTGTAAGCTGCTAGGGACAGGGCTGTTTTGCTGGTGTTCATACAGTGCCTTTCTCAGTGACATTCTTGCCCATGACAAAAAGCTCCCAGGTGCTTAAGTAATAAAACTGAAAAATATGCAAATAGTCTCCTTGAAGATCCAGTGCTTTGACGGATCAGGGCCACGACTCAGCAGATGAATGATGTTGGCTCACAGCAGCTGAACAAGCCCTATTGTTTTAGGAAGCTGTCATCTTGTGCTCCAATTTCTAATCCTTCATTAAAAATAGCCTCTAGCATATAATTGCAAAAATAGCCTTCCCCACTTGGACTGACAGCAAATTGATGCCGTGTTGCCTCTAGCTTCTGTAATAACTGGAGACAGCAGCTCAGAATGGCCTATATTCACTCCTTTCACTTCAATATCTTGTTGACTCTGAAGCCTAATGATGGCTGTCTCTGAGTTCATGCTATTATTTAACTTATGATCAAATATGCAAGAAACAAGAAAAAAAAAAAAAATCAACAGGGGTTAGTGTCTTTAGACCTTTCAAAACCTAAAATATGTGACAGTTGTTTTCTATGTGATCCTTTTCCTCAAAGATGGTCCTCTGTTTCTTGCCAAGCAAAATCCACTGTCTTCCTCTCCATGATGAATTCTATATTTTATAAAAAACTATACTATACTATACTATAGAGGGCATTGGAATTTGTTCTTAAACAGTCTCACTTTTTTGGTTCTTCTGGGGTTTTACACTCATAAGACTGTAACTTTGGGTAATTTCTAGTTTATTATGTTTACAATATAAAGAGATGCATGTTCAGAGTGGCTTGAGTTTAGTTTTCTAACTCCTCTTCTAATTGGAAATGTGCAGAGCATGCTCATGTGAACTACTCATTTTTCCCCCACTTCAATTTGTAGATGAAAGATTCATGGAATGATCTGAGTAAAATAAATAAATACATTAAAGAAAAAATACCCAAGACAAGACCAACTGTACTGCAGCCAATTGAGAACATTTTTTTTTCAACATCTGGTAAAAAACATCTGTGGTGTAGGACTAAGAGCAGGTGCAGTGATCAGGAACAAGGAGACTTGAGATGCAGATGGACAATGTGTGTAAAGGGTTCCAGGGAAAACTTTTGAGATTCTGGCAGTTAAAATAACATATTCCAAGGCAGTCCAGGGAATTAAAGGATGATCTTTTCCTGAGGCTCAGTCTTAAATATTTGGTGTTGAGTATGTGTGAATGAAGGGGAGGTTTTGAAATCTGGATAAGTCCTAACATAGTCTAAAGAAAATATTTCGGTCTGGAACACTGCAGCTAAAGTCAGTTACTGTTCCCATACAAACCTATTATCTATCCAAAATCTTTAGACAATGCACCAGTTCTTGTGAAAATGTGCTTTTATAAACAAAGAATATGTGTGAGGCTGTGAAAAATTGTCATACAGTATGACAACAGTTTGTTCTTTCTCTGTCATAGTTTGAGGATGAAGCGTGTTAACAAGAAAATTGAATTAATGTTAGACTTCTGTAAGAATATCTTTATGAACAACCTTGAGGAATATACAAGAGAAACCATTTGAGTATGAAACTCCTAGTTTTTCTCTCTCCTGTTAAATCCTCTTGGTGTTTGTTAATTTGCTAAGGACATTCCAGAATGCGGTCTTCTGTGACACAGCCAGTATCAGGCATTGCATAAATCCTCCAATGTCACAGAATGACACATTCTATGATATCTTCTGTAAACCAGAAAATACCAGTTAATTTCAAAGGTAATATGGGGAAGAAAGGTGTTTTTTTTTAAAAGATAAATGCTTTTTGCTGAATACTTCTTGCCACTCAAAAAAACTGGTTACTTGAGGCAAATGGAATATAATCTGGGGATTAACTCAGTTTTTCTATCGCCTCTGCAGGGCTCTGTAATAACAGAATTTTTCCCTGATGCAATGAAGACTATTAAATTGAAATATTTTGGAATATTTGGAAATATTTTGGAATTTTGCTGTAGTGGAAGTACAAGGAAAAATACCTAAGGATGCAAAGGAGATTAAAATACCCATTACCAAAGAATTTGTTTCACGTGGTTTATGGTTTATTTTGCCAAAGTACTTTTATAAGATACCAATATTCTTCTTTGCAGGTGGATGTTGAGTTGCCCTATTTATAACAATGTATGATTATTTTACTTGTGAATTTCTGTTCACCAGGGTGATAATAAACATACATTCTGCTTTCCTGCCTCTACAGAGCTGGAGGCGGGTTTTCACCTTGTCCTAGTTAGACCAGTCATTGATACATGTAGAGGCAATCATTAAATACAGCTGCATAGTTTGCCTTACTCTCTCCTTCAAAATGTATCTGAGAGACCCTATAGTTTTAACTGTATCAGGCTCTTCTTTAGCAAGTAAAGAAATGCCAGAAGAGATTGTCTGTACACATAATGACACCTTCAAGAATCAAGTTGCTCCCCTAAATGTGTCTGACAAACTGAGTAAGTGTTAATTACCTAATTTAAAGTAGCTTGGTTGATCTGTTTATCAGACAGAAATTTTGTATATCTTGTGTGTCTTTTATTATTGCTGTATGTCAAAGCGAGGTGGGATTTGTCTCAATTTTTGAAGACTTGTTTCAAAAGAACTTTGCTAAAGTTTGCAAGAGAATTATTTTTGTAATATTTCCCCACAAGGCTGGCTTGTCAGCTTTATCAAGGCGCTTTATGCTCTCTCTTTTAATGTAATATTTAATACCTTTGTTTTTTGCATTTGGTTTCCTTGGTACCATTAGGGTAGGATAGGAAAAAAAGGCAGATACAAAAGTATAAGTGTTGCTTTGGCAATCAATCTGCCAAACTATACGCAACCAGCTGGATGACTAAAGAGTAGGGCCCCGATTCTGCAGGCACCCACCAGAGCACTTCTCGTCCTTCATGTGAGTAATTTCACCCACGTGTTCTCACTAAGCAAGAAAATATTTTCAGCTTTGTTGCATGGCGAAGCATGATGTAGCACAAGCAAGGTTTACTGTAGCAATTTCTCCTCCTTTTTTACTGCTCTAAGGCATTTGAAGGAGTAGGGCTCAAATGTGAGCTGTGTACGCCTGAGAGAGTCAGCCAAACAATTCCAAATGCATGGGGTCTGTGGTTTGGGCTTATTGTAGCATTTAGCAGCCTGCTCGAGTAACTTCAAAAAAAACATTTAGATTCTGTGGCTGCTTAGAGATGTTGAATTCTGCCCCTATCCTGAGTTTCTGGATTGCTAGATGTAGTGCAGACTGCAGGGAGGTGCTACCAGAAGCTAAGAGAACATAATTCACGTTCCCAAAACACAAGGAATTAAAATAGAATGTTGTCAGGTGTGGGGGGCTATGTCCTGGTTATTTTCAACTTTAGTGACTTTATTGCTGGTGAATTCAGATTTCCACCTCCAGTAACCCTAAAGTGCAGGCCTTCCCTCTCCATGCTCATTTCCGTTGGCAATCCACAGGAGCTTCACTGGCTCTCAGCTGCATCCTCCATAAATTGGGGAATGTGCTTCACTCAGTCCGTTGCCAACTCCTTCATTTTCTCTTGCCCAGTAATGCTTCTCCAAAAAGACATTCCAGTCCTGTTTCTATCTGCTACTTTATTTATTTTCTCCTCAGTCTTCCTTGCCCTGTATTTCTTCAGTTGACTCACCATAGAGAAGTGTAAGGGACTTCTCTTTCCTTTTTTTTAACCTTATTTTTATTCTTTGGTTACTTCCCACCACAATGGTCATCTCTACTAGAAGAAACATCTCTTGGGCAGAAAAAAAGAGACAGGCCTTTTAAATAAGTCAGTCCTTATTAAGAAGAAGTAGGAGATGACAGCCACTTCCAGGCACAATCCTTGAAAGAAAGCCAGGCATTCTGTGTTGATTTCAAAGCCCTTTGTTACCAGAGAACATTTTTTTTACATTCCCAAATGCCAGTCCTCTCAGTAGCATTCTGCATCAAATCCAAACAGTATTTTGAAATGCCCTTCATTCCTGATAAATTAGCATAAATATGTTGATATGACTGTGAATCTTTGCAGAGCGCACAAGTCTTTTCATTAATTTTACTGCTGCCACCTTTTCTGAGTCCAGTTCAACTTTGTCATAGGTCCTACAGAACTAATTTCATCCAGCCAAAGCTGGCACAAGCTGCAGTTGGGTTTAGGTTTACTTGCTCTGGCTTTCTGTCATGAGCGGATGGATCATTTTCAACCCCAAGAAGTGACCTGTACTGAATTTGTTATGAATGCAAGATGTGATACTTTAGCACACGTTGGGTGCTACGGCAAACTCACAAGGCAGCAACTATCCAGTGACACTTCAGGGTAAAAAACAGGTAGAAAACAAACATTTTACCTTCAAAAGAGAAGAGAATAGCATGGAGCATCTGCCTGAAGTACACAGGAACTGCTTAAGTTTTACTTCTCTTGCAGAAATATTCCTGGATTTTATTTTTATTGTTTAAAACTGAGCTAGTGAGGCCATGTATAACTGTGGGATTTCTTCACTCAGTAAGCTTTGGCATTTAAATCTCACAAATTATGTGCACTCATTAGCCAAGTTCTCAGAGGCGCTAAGCACCTGAAAAACTGCAGTGTTCAGGGAGCAAGTTACTAACCAGCCCTGAAAACTGAGTTACAAGAGGGAGACAATTTTCTTTCTTACCAGCACTTGTTTCACTAAGCAGTGTTTCTGGCCAGATATGCTCTGCGCAGGGAAACTTTTGTAGTGTTTGCAATATTGTTTCAGAAATGGTTTTATGATTTGTGGCTTCCAGAAAAACATATTCCAATAAAACAGCTTTGACATTTGCTTCACCTGGTTACTCAAAATATTAACATCTCTGTTGAGCGAAGGTATGGCAAGCGCATCGAGGACATAGTAATCTTGGGCACTTCCTCTTTCATCACAGACAACTGACACAGAAATTGTTCCAGCTAATTTCTTTTTTCCCCCGGCAACATGGTAATCAAAGACTTTAGGGAGATACTCAGTACGCAACCATTGAGATGTTGGCATGACCCCAGGAGATTTTAGGTTTGCTTCAAGGTAGTAATACAGACTTGGGTTATCAAGATCACTGAGTGCCACATTAACACATGTAAATGCTCCCACCCTATGAAAAAAAAGGACTCACTGAATTGTTTTGGTCCTAAACAGTTACCTGTTTTCCTGTGGGGCACACGGGAACAGAATCAGGCTCTCCCCTCGCGATGTGCCCTGCAGCTCTGGGGTGACCGATGGCGGGCTGCCTTTCCTCCGGGACAGTGGCCCTGGCACACCCCATGCCCGAAACACCACCGCCAGAAACATTGTGCAACATTTTGTAGGGGAAAAGACTGAAACTAGTTGGAAATGTTTCTTAATTTTGTGCCTGTTTTTGTCTGCCTCAGACTGGTGCCTACAGTGGCTCTGGTTTTACGGCCTGTCCTTCTCTCAGGCACCTGCCTGCCCCGAGAGAATCCGGCCCTTTTGGAAATGGAGGAACAAGAAAAAAACCAAGAGCTTCTCCTCTTTCCCCCCCTCTTCCCACCTGACAAAAGAAAGAGTACTTTAGGGGTCTGTGGGGGTGGTGGCATTACACTTTTTACAGAGTTGGGGGTGTCTCTCCTTCTAAAAGTCTGTGGCTGTTTCTGGTACCCCTCACACCCACTCTGGGTGAGGGTGCTCCCTCAGGTGGCGGCAACATGGAAGGCCCTTTGGCTGGTGGAGGAAGAAGCTCGGGGGAAGGACTGGCGTAGTTTCTCTTCAAGAGTTTCTGGCCTCTTCCCTTGTGTGCTCCCCAGGGGTTTTCCCCTCTGCTCCCTGGGGCTGGGAAGGGGCAGAGTAGTCCAAGGGCAAGGCAGTACTCTGCTGAGCTGGATCTTCCCAGGGGTGGCAGAAGGTGTGGGGAGAGCTGGGCCCATGGGGCAATGTGCCAGCGGCTTCTGGTACCTTCCCAACAGCGTCACCCTTCTGGACCAGTACAAATACACAGCAAATGGGTTTACAAGGGAGCAAATAGTGGGCGCAGCGTTGCTGTGGGACAGTGCTGGGGAGCACACAAGAGTCAGGGGCTTCCAGCCCATTTTTGGAAGGCATCACCTCCTGGAACGAGTGGCCGTCCCCATCAGGGGACCTGGCAGCATTCCTGGTGGGGTCATGGTGGCACTGGGGCAGGCGGTGACTGGTGACTGAAGGGGAAACAGTGAGGACAGCGGAGGGACAGGAGGTGAGTTGAGGCTGGGCACCAGAGCCCTGGCATGCCCCCTGGCCGGCCAGTTACCTCCGTCTCTCGTTAGGACTGTCTGGATAATGCAAGTGCCGGATGAATGAGCACTTACAGATTTCCTTAGGATTTAAGGGTTAGTTAAATATGTCCCTCTAAAAAAAAAAAAAAAAAAAAAGGAAAAGTTTCCTCACTTTTTTGATACAGTACTTCTGTTATCATGATATTAATAATTTCGAGGACACTGTGGAAGACTGTACTAAGCTGTTGCCGTGTCAATTACACAGAGCTATATTTTTGTGCTCATTATTATTCTTGGATGTCTCTAATTTACATCTAAATGTACTGACTAATTTTGATTCAATCATGTCAAAAATGATAGGTCATGTGTGGGAGGAGATGACAGTCCTACCATCAGGAATTGCCAGAATGTGAATTCCTCGGGGCAATGATTTAATGCCCAAGTCAAGCAGTGCTGTCAGAATTGGAGGCCAAATTATGACACATTATGCTGTACTATGGACTTGCACATACAATACATATGAAAAAAGTGACTGAGATTGGAGTTATTAAACTATGCTTTAACCACTGCTACATTTTCCTTCTCACTCTCACTCTCTCTCCCCCCTGCCGTCTTTTTTTTTCCCAGCTCACCACATTTGTTCAGAGGTACTAATAATGGTACAGAAATCTCTTCTGTAACAACCAACATCCCAAGCCATTCTGAACAGCAGCCTGTGATTAAAGTGGGTGATAAAATAATGGCACTTGATGTACATTTCTGCTTAGCCTTTCTTTAAATCATTTACATTTTTTTAGCAAGCTACATGTCAGCTAGATGTTCTGTGAAAGGGCAGGGCCTATTCATTCCATTGTGTTTTTTTCCCAGGATTTTTTTTTTTTTTTTAAGGAATCCACTGTCTCTGGATAAACCTGCTGAATAACCTTCAGCAGCTCCCAAGCAATCCACGGGAACTAATTTGCATATTGGATAACTCATCCTAATTATTGCATCCTATTTGCCCTTTTTTAGCTTAAGGGGATTTATCTGTCAGAAGTGAGATTTTTTTAAAGAAGTGTTTGTTTTTCTACCTGGCCTTTTAATACTGGGGGAGAAACTGCAGACCTGTTTACCATGAATGCTGTATGTGCAGTTCATTGCATATTCTTGCTCAATCAGTGCTGCAATTAATATCTTAAAATTCTTGGTTAGAGTGACTGTGAAGCTGTTGAATTCGATGACCTTGTATTTTCCTACCACTATGATACGTTCATCTATGTCCTAAAATAATGCAATAAGATACTTGCTATGATATCATTGATAGCCGAGTCAAAATAATTGTTTTTTCACCTATATAGAATAACTTAAAAAAAAAAAAAAAGCCTTGAGATTTGAAATAATTTGTGTGAGAAGTGCTAAATTGTTTTATTGGCACAGGAGTGAATGATCTTTATGGTGCACGTCTCAGTTTTGGAATGTTTAAATTAAATCCATAGTATTTTTTGAGGTATTGTGGATCAAAAAAAGGACATTTTTATGTACTGTAACAAATGTTACATTTTAAGCGTTGCTTGAGAACCAGGCTCTAAGAAAACCATCTATAAGCTGAAAATGGGCACTGGGACGAAGGGCCATTGCTGAATTTGGAAAAGATTGGTTTGATTGTCACCAGATTTGGATTGTTTGGATGAAGTGCGGTGACATTTTCAGACAAGGTTTGGAATTCCGTTTGCTTATAAACCTTTAGGCTTAATGTTCAGGGAGCCCCGAATCCTGAGACCCAAGCAGATCTGCCTTGCTGCAGAAATGTGGCTTGTGTCCTTCTTTCCTTACCTCCCTGGGATCATTAAAATTCAGTGTGTCTCAACTTTCTCAGTTGGACTGGGGCTGAATGCCAGCCTGGGGACTGTCTCCATATCTGGTGTGGCTGTGGCCACTCATAGCTCCAAATACCCGACCATGTGCTGAAAGTGTAAGAGGTTTCCAAATGGCTTTTGTGCTCTGTGTGCTGTCCTAACAACTGTTCCTGATCTCCTTTGAGGCCACCGGAAAAAAGGCAGCAGGATAGATGGAGTGCATGGGCCAGGTCTGTCAGTTGGATTGATCAACCCAATTTAAATCACTGAGATGCAAGTGGCAAGTGTTGTTGCATTAGGAGGAGAGTGTGTTATACCTACTCACATGGAGGTGAGATGAGTGCCCAATGGGCTAAACAGCAGAGAAAGGTCCCTCTGTCTTCTGGGGGAGTTCTCAGGCAGTTGGGATGGTTGCCAAAGTCTCGGGATTTTTGATGTGGTTGTTGATGTCTGTGCCAAAGCTGCAATGCTGGATGCTCCAAAGGGTGGTACAGACAGCAGCAGAAATGAAAAATCCAATCCAATAAAATTCCTCTTTCCCAGGGGCCACTTTGGGGAAAGAGGAGTAGAATTTGTCAAGACTTGGAAGGAAATGAGCGAGAGGTTGTACAGATTGGATCGGATGTTGGGATTGTAAGAGGCAACAAAGAGAATCTACAGATCTGATCTCACTTCTGCAGGCACGCAATTGAAATTCCTCCTTGCACTGACATGGAGTAGAAATGATCTGCAGCCAACTGGATTTCATACTTCAGTCTGCATTTCCCTGAATGTGCAGAGTTCCTATCCCTGATAATTAAACTTCAAAGCTAACACCCTATTAAATGAATAAAGCTATTATTTCAGTCTGTTTGGCCACAGAGTCAGTTGGTTGACATAGTGAAGGCATTAAAGAGGGCTATAAACTTCACTGTTTTTCAAACAAAAGTAATGTTTTAGAAAATGCAGCAAAATCATCAGGAATACCTTAATCTCACGATGTCTGCAGATTTTTCTGTGTGCCTGAATGTCTGTTTTCCAGTGCTTAGGAAAAACATGAACTAAGCCAGTTTCCTGACTTCTGCTGGTCATGGGTTTGCTGAACAGCCCGGACTAGCAGTGTCATTTCAGCTGGCAGAGGGAAAATGAACAGCTGACAGGGACTATACCTGGAAAGGCTTTTTTGTTGTTGTTGTTGTAGTTCAGTCACAGATTCCCAAAGATGGGAAAGAAAGGAAGCTCAGTGGGTAAAACAGAAAGCCGTAGCTCAGTAAGCTATCTTGCCACTTTCCTGGTATCTGAAAGAAACATATTTTTCTATCAGACCCATATAAGTTTGCACAGTTTTGTACAAAATTATTTCTGGACTTCTATTCATGGTCCTACACAAAAAAGCCAATTCCCTCTTTTGGATTTCTGAGCTCTGGAAGTTAGTGACATTTTGTATATGGACCTGTGTCAAGTGTCTGTCATTCCATTTTTGCCAATCAGCTTAATCCTGTTAGTTCCTGATTTTCCTGGAAATTTTAGTTTTTTTCCAAACAAAATTTGCTCTGTTTCACAGGACAAAGTGAGAATTCTTAAGTAAGCAAGTCAGTGGCTTACCTAACAGTCTTATTTTGTCAAGATTAGGGTAGAGGTAGGGAAGGAGCCAGGATAGACCCAGAGATTCTGTTTGAATAGACTGCAGCTTTATTAACGCATCTGGGAACTATCCAGCAATAACTTGTACAAAACAGATCATTCTTCCTTCCATAATCCACTCCACCTGTTGGAGGGCTGCCATCAGGATGGCTGGCCAGTGTGGCCATTCTGGCTTGTTTTCTGGTCTTACTTTCCATGTGATCAATAGAGCTGTGGAGAAATGATCAGACGCCAACCTCATTCAGCAGCCTCTCCAGATCCCTGGCCTCTCTACCACTTTGCTGGTTTCTGTTTGCCGGATTGCTAGATCTGTGATCTGCCTGCCCCCCGCTGGACTCTTCGCAAGTTCTAAAGTATTGAACAGCATTTTCCAAGCTCCCTCCTGGGTTCCTAAACTGCTGAAGTGACTTTCCTCAACTTGTCCCATCTGTGATCCCAACCCATTGATTCCCTGGCCAAATGGAAAGGAGGGGAAGAAATTTTCTCTGGCCTGAAAGAATGTGACTTTTATTGAATATGCTTTCCTGAAGCTTTGTCTTTTCAAATGCACTGTAAACTAGTACCAACACATCCCTGTTTTCTTTCCCCATCTACACATCTGTGAATTTGTTTTGTGCAAGACCAGAAGATGGCTGTATTACCTGTGCCAAGTATAGCTAGTAGCATCTCATTGTCTTCTCCCTTCTTTTCTCTCTTTCTAGGTTGAACTGGCTGGTCTGGCATGAAACTATATTTCTGTTGTGGGTGAACATAAAATGATGTTTGATTTATTCATGGCCTCTGGCATGAACATAGTTGATTTCTTCCACTTTAGGTATTATAGTCCAGGTGGTCTATACTAGTCATTGAGCCTCTCTCCATAGTCAGCTGCGAGAGGGAAACATATTCAGAGGGCAAATCCCACAGTCCTGGTGACATATTTGCCTGGCATACATTGCATTTTGTCCCTGATGCACAGTGTGCCAAACTGGCTAGATAAAGGTCAAGTAACACTGATTCACTGATTCACTCTGAAGAGTACTTGTGACAGAACAATAGGAACAAATACCTTAGTGAATTTTTCCTTAGGGATTTTTTTTTCTATTCTGCCGACTGGACCAGCCTAGCACTTCTTACCTAAACATGTCTACAAGACTAAATATATTAAAAATAGCTGTGAAACACAGACATTGAAAAGTGCTTAGAAAGCCATCCCATGCTGAATAAGAAGAGAAATACATTTCATACATACTTGGCCCTTTCCTTTCCTGGAATTCCTGTGCAGTGATAGCAATAATTCTTAGCAGTGGAATAGTTTTTTGGCTATGGAGATATAAAACTTACAGGATAGAAATTTTTGTGATTCTGGCAAGCTAGAAACCTCAGGATTAGCCAAACATAGCCTGAACTTGCAGAAGTTCTGTAACCTAACCCATAGGTACCTTTCCAGTTGCAGTATCCATGAGACAGATGCTGACTGGCCAGGAAAGACTTTCTCTTAGCATCCCAAGTCATGTTTCCTCTCTTCTCCCAATACAGCTACTAACTACTGTTATCAGCCATTTTTTTTTCATTTTGGCAGCTGACCCAGGATGCCCTTTGCTGAAAGAGAGAGAAAAAGTGAGAAGGAGAGTTTGGCAGGGAGAAGTCAGAGCTGTGTTTGTGTTCTTTTCATAGCATGGGAAGTCTCTAAGGAGGAAGTTGGATCTCATGAAAAGGAAGTCTAATGCTCAAAAAATGAGGTGGCATATGAAGAAGGAAGAATACCAGCCAACAGAAAAGCTACTTGTGGATGTAGGATGGGAGGATGGTGGAGAAACCAGCCACTGCTGGAAAAGGAAGTTTGTAAAGTGGCCTGCACACAAGGAGCAGCTCTTAGGAGAAGAGTTGGAGGATGTGGGTTGCTTGCTGTTGGGAAAATGAGGTGGGAAGGATGGCACATCCATGTCCTTGGCAGAGGACAGGTTCAATTTGCATTTGGTAATTTTCTTCTTACTCCTTTGCCTACCCATGTGGTGCAGAAAAATCTACTTTCACTGGTGTGTAAAAGCATTCAAAATTAAAGCTCTTTATGAATAAAAAGGGAAAAAAGCAGATGTGATTACATGTGCTAATTGAATTGAATGGTCCAGCTACAACCTGGCAGTGGTGCTTCTGAAGATTAGAATACAAAAAATATTTCTTCAAAGTTATGTATTTCTATGCAGAAATCTTTCCTGTTTGGCATTATGGTAAGATGAATTTATTATTCAGATTCCAACAAATGCTGTTTTCCAGATGTGACTTCACTAGTTACTCCAAGCTATTAAACTCTCAGTGCCCTCAGACTTGACACATATTTGACATATAAACACCATTACCCAAATAAAATAGAAATTCCTCAGAAAACTGATCTAATAACATTGGAGTGATAAACCTTTAATGTTAGTTGAGGATAATATGAATTACCAACAGCAAATAACAGACTTGGAAACTGTGTTAGCAGGACAATGTCTGTGGTGTAAAGAAACACAAACAAGCAGGGCAAACAAAATACTGTGGCTGGAATTTGATTTGGAGAACTGCTCTGGCGGGTAACTGCGTATGAGGCTTTGCACGTGCATGTGTTTTTATGTGGGCGGTGGTCACATAGTCTTGTTTTGAATAATTGGTAATTAAAGAAAGGCCTTCAAAATAGCTGATACAATTTACTGGATTAGGGTGGACTCCATTGGTTTCAGTCATAAACATGAGTTGAGATTTGTGAGGGCTTCTGTCTCTGGAGACATTCAAAACTGGCCTGGATGCATTCCTGTGTAACCTGCTCTAGGAGGACCTGCTTTGGCAGGGGGGTTGGACTAGATGATCTCCAGAGGTCCCTTCCAACCCCATATCATTCTCTGATTATGTGATTCCTTCATTTGGCTTATGCAGGGATAAAGGGGAACTGATTTAGCACTTTCTGCTTGCTTTGTTCCTGTTCTGCTTACACCTTTGTATGAAATGAGTAATGCTTTTGTTTCTTCTGCCTGACTTTGCTAAATGATTTACATTCAGGAAAAATGGTTCCCCATGGAAATAACAGTTATTAATTTCCAGTACCAAGGCTAAAATAGCCTTGATACCATCATGATAAAGAGTAGTGTGGTTAGAATCACTGTGGTATAGCATTCACTATGACTTTTTTAAATGTTAATTTGGTCTCTTAATTTGACCTCCTGTTAGGCACTTTATGAAGTGAAGATAAAAATGGAAAGGGTAATACATTAATGCTTCATCCACTTAATGAAATAGGATTTCCTTTGTGATTCCATATAAATTAGTGTATAACTGTGACTATTTTACCTGACATAATAATAGAGATGAAATTAATTCTCAGTGGTAAATCCTTGTGGTTAATTTTGAAACGGTCACTTTACCCCTGTGAATTATTACATTTTACTATGGTCCAGGAGAACTCAGATTGTATTTTTGTGCTGTTTTCTACTTATTGCAGTTGTTTCCCTCCTGTGTCTGATACCCTACAGATGTGAAGAATGCTGTGGCTTAGTATATGCCAAATGGAAGCTTAATAATGGTACATTCCTCATACGGGACTGTTTTGAAGTGGGTTTCACAGGTCACTATGTTATTGCACTTTTTTTCTTTTCCTAACTCATGGCAATTGATTAAGAGATGGAGGGAGAGGAAAGGCTTTGGGTTCTGCAGTTCTTTCCCTTCCAGCCCCACAGGAAATAAATAATTTGTACCTGGACATTTGTTAGCCTTCCTGGCTTACTGTAAGACATTCAGGTCTGAAGACTATGCCCTCTGGGTATTAAACATTTCCCTCTAAAGTGAGTCTTTCCATGGTGCATGTATGATTACTGGCATTGCTACTGACATGCTGGGGATTGAACCAATGATGTCAAAAGCATGAATGGCTACGGCTTGAGCTAAACCTCCCTCACCCTGGGTGGGCATTGATTCTGTGGAGTTTGCATAGGGGAAGGACCAGTAGCACACACTCTACTTCGGGTCTTTGTGTTCGAGGACCTGTTGAGCATTAACTACTGTCAATATTCTGTCATCAAATCCGTGCATTGCAGAACAGAACAAGCAGACAGCAAATTGACGTTAGGGTGGACGGACTATTTATGGTGCAGGGATGCCACTGAAAAGGAATAAAATGTAGTTGATCCTGTCTGCTTGACTGCAGTATTGTATGAGTTTTGCTGGTGAGTTTGTGAGCCAATTACACTGTGGGCTGATTAAGGTTTCTCCACTACTGTTTTGCACTCTTGCAGCCCCTGTGGAAACACTAGAATTGCTCCTCATTTATAGGCGTGTGAGATCAGAATCAGCTCACTCCACCACCACTGGCTACAGGCAGCTGCTTTTAACATGAACATGCTTTCTCCTTCTGCCAGCGGGTTTGACTTGTACCAACTCTGTACATGGTTTTGGTTGAGTAATAAATTCCCAGTTATTTAATACAGTGTTCTGCCTCTTCGTTTACATCAGCAGGACTTTTCCATTAATGTACAACCTTGTATTCAGTTGGGACCAAGTAATATTCCATGTGTACTGATTTTAGTCCATTAAAATATTACACATTTTATATTTTTAAAAGGAACCACAGGAAATTCAATTCTTTCTTTCTTTGAGTTTCATTATTCCAATATCAGAAACCATATGTGGGTTCCTACACTGTTGTTTGTTGTAACATGTGGCTGAAAAATAATATAAAATTGGGACTTAATTGGACTAAATGCTTGGCAGACAAGCTGCATCTGGTTTAAAGAAAACCCAAATATCTTCCTTTCTGAAGACTGTGAGGCCTTCAGAGTGGTAAATTGAGAAGGACTTAAAAGAATTGTTGAGCTGGTTAGGTAAGAGACCCTACCAACCATGAGGTTTGGGGCCTGATTATGATGTTACTTGCCTTGGTAAAAAAGCATGGACTAGAGTCCATGACATTAAAGCAGCATAAAACCCATTAATGTGAGATCCGGTTCCGGTCAGTTATTTGGAGCTGAGAGGACTCTAGTCCAAGATCTGCCATCCCTGCCTTTTGAAGTATAATAGCTCAGCGCACCAGGCCCCAACAGCTTTATATGCTCTGCTGGGAAAAATAGGCTTCTTGCCATTTAACAATCAGAGAAGAAGCTGGAAAGGAGTTAGTTTCACCTTGTGGGCTGGCTGAATGATAGGAGAGCTGGCAGCAGGCAGGCAAATCTTGCTAGTTGTGGCCCAGTCGTTGACACCTGGGTGAAGCAAGTCTTGGGATATCTTAAGTGGGACAGTGGCCCCACTTCATGTCATCCCCTGAGGTGTCCTGGGCTCATGGATGATCTGTTTCTGCTTTGGTGAAGACTGGGCCAAATCCTCACAAATGGCAGGTGTCACCATCTAAGTGCAGAGGGTAGGCTTGGGGCAGGGAAAAGAGACAATCAAGATGGGGACAGGCCCCTGATCCATTGAGGGTATTAGAGTAATGTAAAAGGATATTAAAAAATAAATAAGTACTTTTTAAAGTGTAACTTTTTATTGTTTGAAGTGTTGAGTAAATTAAATGTGAACTTCCATTACCTGGAACGTCAGCTGGCTTCACCAAATATCAAACCAGCGGCAATCTTAGGGAGAAGGGCAAATTTAAGTACTCTCCCCCTCCATATAACCCACACTTTTCTTTAACTCTATATATGTCATGCCAGTTGTGTTGCAGCAAGCATCGAAACAGAAGTGTGGCTGGGGCAGGAGCTAGACAGGCTGTTTCACTTAAGGAACATTTACTCCTTGTTTTCCATGATGGCAGAGCATTCCCAGGCCTGCCTCAATGTTTCTCTGTGCTCTTGGCATTCAGGGTAAATATCCTGAAACTGCTTAAAATTAAACAAGTGAAATAGTTAGCATTTGTATATGGTAATTCCCATGTGTGGAATGCAGTCATGTTTTTGTGAAGGACAAGATGAGGCATGGAAAAATGAAGTGGTTTGCATAGGGTGAAATAGTAAGTTGGTAGCAGAGCCTAGAAAAAGGAAATTTGATCTTCAGATTGCCAGCCCATTTCCTCCACAGCGTGGGCTCTCAGTATGGGCATTAATACCAACATTTTTATTTCCATGTCAGTTTTTCTCCCCAATGAATATTTATCTGCATATGGCTGGGGGTGGAGAATAAGTGTAACCCTCATCTTCCCTAGGGTACTGCCTTTAACCATTCATGGGTACATTACAGAGGAAGACAGAAGATTTGTGTGTCAGTAAGTTAATGGATTTCTTTATCACCCACTTGGGTTTCAACCTATCCCACTCAAAATTGATCATTTGCAACAAACATGCCAGCTCTGAAGGCTGTAAATCCTGAATGTTAATTCAGTGAGGGGAGATCCAAAAGGAAAACAAGGAATTAAAGGGTAAATGACAAGCAGAAGAGAGAACAATAAAACCTGACTGTAGCTGGGTTCAAGTCTAAATGAAAGATAGGTTACCGTCTGTACTGTAACAGCAAGGATAGAGAGTGCTTCTAAATCTATTTCTCTTGATTGCCATTAAGGACTTAGATTGTGTCAATTGTACTTTTGGAAGTGAAACAAACAAGCAAACAAACAAACAACCCTTTCTTTCAGCAGATAAGAGAAACAAAGAGAATCTCGTCATATATTGAAAAACTTTTTGGTGGGATTAAGACCCAGTAAACCTAACTTCCTTGCCACTGAATATGAATGAGTTACATGAACTTCAGTGGACTGAGGAAGTGGAAGATTTTTTTTTTGCTTTTGCTTTGTTTGGAACTCACAGCAGTTAACCAAGTTTTGTTTATGTTCACAGTGCTGCATATCAGGGCTACACTCAAATGGAGCATAAATTTTCAATGCCAAAAGCTGCAGAAAGTCTGGGTCACTGTGTGTGTTTTGAAAAGTAGCTTGCTGTATCAAACAATAAAATGTCATAAAATGAGACACAGACTCCATCTCTAAAGCACCTTGTGAGAATGGCAAAACAAAGAAATTCCCACGCTAGCAAGTTTTTTTCTTCTCTCCTGCAAAGCTGAACCCATGGAAAAGGAATATGCTGAAAGACTGTAGACCATCTACTGAAGTTGCTGCTTGGGAAACTGCAGTTTACTTTATTGATTTTTCAGCCAGAAAATTGTTACCTCCCCACACTACCTGGTGGAAATAAAGTTTACGTTGCTGGAATCAGGTGGCTAAGATCAATAATGATATGGTGAATGTAAGCTATTTTTGTGTAAGTTGGCCTTTACAGACAGATAAGGCATGTAATGAAAACAAAAGGCAAGGAATTTTCTTGACGTACAGGTGTTTAAAGGGTTGCTAGACTTCAGCCTGGATTCCTAGGAAGTTTTTAGGAAGGCCAGTTGCTTACAAAGGCAAGTGATTTTTGTTGGGCATACAAAGGGTGGCCAAATCCTGAAATAGTGTCCTTGCTCGGGAATGGTGCATTAAAATGATCCTTCCTGTTTTTGAAGCTAAAAGTTGTAATGAACATTAATTGCAAGCACTCTTGCATGCTTTGGCTCCAATTTAGCCTCCATCTAAATTAGCTAAAAATCTATGGGCTTGATTTATTGCATTTGCAACAGTCGCACTAAAGGAAGGTAATTCCTTCTGAAAATGCCACATGCAGGCAGGAACAGGAAACCAATTAGGAATCAGTGGATGATAAATGGGCATTTTTACCAGCAGTTTACTTAATATCCCCATTAAATAAGCCTCTTTGCATTTATCATTTCATTCTCCCTCAGTCTATAAGGTCCTTTAATTGCTGCCTAAATGAGCCCTGTGTTTCAGTCCAAATTTAATCTTGGATCGGGAGAGAGATATCCTTTCCAATGCTTGCCTGCCCAGCTGCCAAGAACTGTCAGAAATGATCACATAACTTTCCACATTTCTCACAGTCTCATTGGAGAAATGCAAGATTGACAGAAAAAAAAAAAGCAGGCCATATTTTTACTTTAAATTGTAAACTGGAGTGCGAGCAGCCCTTTTCCTCAATTGCATTTCCTGTATTTTTTTTAAGTTGCACTAAAAATAGATGGAAGTTGTAATGTTGCCCTGTGCTTATTCATTTTGGAAAGTTACCTTCAGTGGAAGTAGATGTGTGGCAGAACTAATGAAGTGTTGCAGAGTTTGTGCAGCAAACAATTACTGGCTGGCTGTGGCGGGGTGGATTGGTTACTGAACATGTGATTTGTGGGTGGAACATGGCATCTCCAGGCTAAATGGCAGTTGAAAATGATAAAGAATCCCAGAGCTGTTGCCGTAACCTGCCTTTTAATTTATTTTTCTTTTCCCCCTTGAGGCTCAGATTTGGGGGTCTAGGGTTTGGGCTCTTGAAAACAAATTAGTTGTGGTGTTTGTTTTGATTCTGTTATTTCAGAGGTCTTCTTCTGAGCTTGGAGCATAGGGAGATGTTTGCATCACATGTAGAATTCATGCATCAGCCCCTAAGCATCATTTTGGAAGGGGACATTCCCAGGTATTTAAAGTCAACTGATTCTTGAACTGCAGTGGACTTTCACCTGGGTGGTCCAGATGTCAGACCTCGTGCCAAAAGTACAAAGCCTAATCACCAGTGCTCTAAACCTCACATATTTCTGAAAAATTGGCAGCAAGTAACAGGCCCAGAGGAAGAATATTACCCAAATATCCACTGCTGATTAATCTTCCTACTGTCAAAAGCATACACATCTGCCTTGGTACAAAGAGCAACTCAACTCAGATGCTGTTGACTTGCCCTTCATCCAGACCCTTCAGCTTCTAATTTAAAATATCAATCAAGGTGGAGCCCAGTGTTAATGCTGGAGGACTTCTGGCTGATGTCAGTGGGAGAGTCTAGGGCTGAGCCACTCGAATCTAGTGGTAGATAACAGCAAGTGTTATAATAATCTCCTAAAATAGAAGGATGACTGAATCTCTTGTCTAACTTGTCTTTTTAACACCATAAAGCAACAAATATGACAAGAAAAGAAAGAAATGCAGCTTCTGTGAAGCTCTGACCACAGGCGTGGGGTTATAAACTATTTGTTTTATATATGTGCTTGCCTGCTATTTTTCTTCCTTAAAAAAAAAATAAATAAAAAATTTAGAGTGTATAGATAATAACAGCATGGGAAACATTACATGCATCTCAAGAATATTTTTCTCTTAATTCATTGAAAGGTGGTTGGGTATGGACACAGTCATGTGGATTCAAAACTGTAGGAAAAATCATAAACAAAGGTAATCGTATTCTGTTGAGGAAGGGAAATGATTGATGGGCTCCAGGGTGTAGTAATATAAGATTTGTCTTATTTTACCATCTCCATTAAAGATTCGAAGGTGAGAGTAAGCAGGAAGTTATTTACATTCAGACATGATACAAAGCTGTCATCCTATGCCATCCAAAATCAGCCACTTTCAAGCATTTTTGTCTTAATGTTTTCTTCAAATCATTCGTCATCACAGGGAGTCTGGGGAAAACCCAACCTGAAACCTAATATTTCAGATAATGAAGATGAGATTGCTGCATAAGAACGGCTGTACCAAGCTAGACCAAAGGCCCATTTATCCCAACTTCTGTCTCAGAAGTGGCCAATAGCAGATGCCTAGGGAAGAGGATAAAACAGGGCAAGCATTCAGGGATACTTTTCCCGACTAAGGAAGCATAGGTGTCACAAGACGAGGTATCTGTCCAAATTAATACATTCAACACCTGAGAGGCTGGTCCGGATCACATGCTAGTTGTGTTCAGCTTCTGAGAACTAGCAGGTACAGTTTTCATTTTTCAAAAAAATGCTGAGAAAATCAAGGCAACAAAATCCAGTCATTCTAGGGGAGGGGAGAGGTGTGAAATTCTGTTTGGCTTTGAGGCCTAAAAAGAATTTGAATAAATGGTGCATTTTCAGCATGATATGATGATGTTACTCTCCATGATCCCAAGCATTAAACAGATCCATTTATAATCTGTAAGAAGTGGGGGAGGAAAAAGTCGAGGTTGCAAAATCTGCAAAATTATTTAGGTTAGTCCAGGTGAAATAAGACTGTGAGGAACTCTAGAGGGACTTAACAAAGCTAGGTGGCTGGGGAACATAATGTCAGATGAAATTCAGTGCTGACAAATACATGGTTATACATATTGGAAGGAATAATTTGATCTACTTTGTTCATGCGGCTGGGTTCTAAATGAACTGCAGCCGCTGCAGAAAAGGGCTTGGCAGTTGGTGGACAAATCAGTGAGCAGCAGTGGCAAAAAAGCAAGAAAAATGTTAAAATAAGGGACTACAGACCACTGAAAATACTGGATTGTCATCATATAATTATAATTGAAAATATAGAGCATAAACAGGAGGGGATGGAAGCAATAGAATAGATAGATAGAATGATAGAATGGATAGAAGCAATGAAATTTATTAAAGGCATTGCACGAACTCTGTATCTGGGGAGAATTAAAAAATTACAGTGTGAGAGAACAATTAGGAAGGAGCATGATGAAAGTATAGAAAATGATGAAAGACATAAATTAGATATATCATGGGTTCTTACTTATCTTTTTTCCTAACATGAAAAATAGGGCTACCAAATGAAAGCCCAGAATAGGGCTACAGAAGTTCAAATATCTCAGTCCATCTTTAAACTAACAAAGAACCTACATTAAAATTTATGTGCTAACAAGGTACAATCTCTGAGAGCCTATATTGAGTAATTTTTTTGTTCCTCTCTTCCCCTTTTGCATCAAGGAAAGCTAAAATAAAAGGACAGCTAACCCTTAGCTTGGTAAATATAATATCTTTATGAATAATAATTAAATATTGCTCCCTGAGCAGGCTTTGGTAGAAATGCATTAACCAGACTTCCTACCAGTCAGTTTTAACATCTGATGGGCAAATACCTCTTTGACATGCTACTTCCCTCTTCCGCATCTGTTGAATCTACTTAAGGCTTGTGGTCGGATGATGGCGTAGTACCAGAGCCGAGGTGTGTTTGGGCAAGCATGGCTGGCCGACCCTCAGGAGGGGTTATCTCAGCCTGGGCTGAGAATCCCTCGCCCGCAGCTTTCTTTTGATTTCAGCTTTTTGAAGGGTTGATCTGTGTGAACCTAAAACACTACCTGTAGATACTGCATGACTTGCCCATGCAACGCCTTGACAGTTGATGTTATTCAGGCAAAAACATTACCACTGAAAAATATAGATGTTTGTGGATAGAAAGATACGGGTGGAAAGGTCCGTTATTATGTGATACAGGAGAGAACCTTGTTTTCTTGACCATATGACCCTACTTGAGCAGGGGGTTGGACCAGATGAGCTCAAGAGGTCCCTTCCAACCTCAACCATCCTGTGATTCATTCATTATTTGACAGTTATCTGTTAAAAGAATTTGAAAACTTTTCGTTAGCAATCTGACACTATGAACTCTAGGATGTTGGAACCAACCTTGGCCTCTGAGTACTAGGCAAGCCCCATGCAAATTGATATAGCCACTGGTTAGTGGCATAAAGCTTCTTGTAATGGCTTTACACTGGCCCAGCATTCCTCTAAGCTGCTGATTTTTGGGACAGGTAGTGCAACGTCATAAAATCAGGGGCTAAGAGCTGCACTTGATGATCTTATGCAGTAAGAGCATATAAACAGTTTAAAAAAAAAACAAACACCAAACTTGGTTTACATCAGTGCTACAGTAATAAAGATAAGAACCTGACCCTCACTGAGTGTGGGTATATGGTGTGTGTGTATACGTGTGTGCTTTGTGGCATGGCTGTCAGCTATATTTCATTCTTCTTTCCTAATCTTGACCCTTTCCCTCTCTTGATGCAGTAGGTCTGTAACAAAGGTGGCTTGCTATACATATAACCCTGTGGAAAGGCCTTCTGCAAAGCCAGCTGCCATGCTGGAGCACTTTGATGTGGGGGTAGAAGCCCAGGTCCTAGAAACAGAAAGCCTGTAAGACTCTTTTCTTCATACAGGAAGGACCAGAGGGAAACATGTAGCCACAGACCCCTAGGCTGGAGATGTACAACAGCTTGGTGGCTTTGTGGGAGAAATCCTCCTCGGTTTGGTCTGTGGTGTTCACACATGCCCCCCCAATTTATTCAAGCTCTGAGAAGAAATAATACTTATTCCCTCAGAAAATTAGCCATTATACCATACTACTGTTGTCGACCATAGATCTAAGCGTGCTTTGTACTTTTATCCCTGTTTTACAGATGAGATAACTGAGGTGAGAGCCAAGAGTGCCCAGCATTGCTAGCAGGCTACTGGCAGAGCCAAGAATAAAAGCCTGGTCTATGGCATGGCATCTCGCCTTTGCAGCTTCGCAAAACTGGATTGCAAGGTCACTGGGGCAATGCTTGTGTCTTCCTATTTGTCCTGTAAAACACATGTCTCTCCTGATAAAAAAATAATAAGGAAATGGCCTGTCAGAATAGGGTGAATTTCTGTACAAAGACTCTGCCTATTATTGCTTGGATTTTTTTTTTTTTGACAGCATAGCTGTTATGCTGATGTTGGCCAGCGAACTGTGAAAAATATACAAAAGAGAAGGGGAAAAAAAAAAGGAAAAAAATGGGTGCACAACTATTTTGTGCATATCCTAAATACCTCTGTAATTTAACAGTCCGTATGTGTCCTCATGAAAATCTGCACACTGCATAAAACAAAGAGTTGAACATCTTTGAAAATACAGGCTGTACCAGCAGAAACATAATTAAGAGAAAAATGCTAATAGCCTTTACGTCCAGGGTGACATTAGGGGTTAAGAGTGCATGTGTGTTTGTGTCTGGATTTCAGTCCTAAACTTAGGGCTGAATCCAAACAATGTAGCCTCATAAAAGTGGTGAGTAATACAAGAAATCCCTGTCCAGTAGAATATCTTTGCCTTTGAGAAAGTAACTGTCATTAATTTGCAATAGCACATACTGGCACTCTTAAATTAGTATTTTCCAGGATAATAATCTGGCTAAAGACACATAATGAGAAAACTATTTCTTGCACACATTTCTTGAAACCAGTGCCTGCAACCTGATCAAACCATTCAGCAGTGAATGTCTTCACTGCGTTCATGTTGCACAGACTTCCAGTTTTGGAAGTATTGGCTATATTTCCATAACTTAGTCACCTTTTCATTGAGCACCTGTTGTGTTTAAAATTAACAACTGATTTTCAATTGCCCATACAATGGTGGTTTCATGCACTCATTCAGATCATACAGCCACTGCCTTTCTCCCTTGTACGAATGCAGTCCTGCTCCAAGGCTTTCTGGTGTTGGAAAACGGGATGAGCTGAGCAGCCACAGGGTTGTGGAGTGACATTCTTCTTTGGGGAAGCACTGGGATAGAAGCAGAAGGCTTTGGGATTGAGTACTATTAATCAGATCTGGTGGCCCAAAGATGTAGTTGCTATTCTTGACTATGGCATAAAACAGCGGCTGTAGAGCAATTCAATGGAGCTCTGAGGTTTAGCATGATAGGGTCCGTCCATGGGAAGTTCATGGAGTATGATTATCTACACTATGGTAGATTACTGGTAGATTACTGTGCAGAAAATACTTAGTGTAAACTCATCCTTTTTTTATTACCTTCCTTGTGGATTATATGAAAATAGAAAACACTGACATTTCCCAATTAATTTCATTCAGTAAAAAAGTAAAGAGGTTAGTAAAATATCCTAACTCACACAGCACACGCCTAAGCTGGGGTTTGGTCCCTGTTATGTCTTGCAGGTGTCTCAAATTATATAGTCCCTTACTTCATTTCTCTGTGTTCAATGCAAATTGAGATGATATGACACAGAACTCAACCACTTTTGTGTAGCAGCTCAAGGTTGAGCTCTAATTTTGCACAGTCAGGAAGACTTTCATGCCAGATACTGTATCTCATCATATACTTTTTCATTCCTATGCCTGAAAGTCTTATCACACATGTAATCCCTTAATTATAGATCAAGCTGCAACAATTAATCTGTAATGTTAACCATTGTCCTTTCATTCATGGACGTAGAATGATTAATAGTAAAGGACAAGAGAGTAAACTGAGATTGTCCATAAGCCATTATTCTTCCCTAGCTTGGCACGGATGGTAAGAAGGAAGTGTGGAGGGCTTTGTATCACCATTCCTCATTACAGTCTTTTGTATTTTGCCTATTAAACTTCTGCAGCAAATCCATGGTGACTCAGGAATGTCATGGTTGTCACTATGCTGTGCACTGTGGCTGCTCAGAGCTGGGTGGCAGTAGCAGAAACGGGATTCAGTCCTTCTATTCTTACAGCTTTCTTCTACTGGGGGAACTAGTAATCATGTGGGGCTTACAGAACAGATAGAGGTGTCAAGTCTGCCTGGTGGAGGCTGGTAGGTACTGGAAAAATGAAAATAGTGACAACTGACCACAGCGTCACTGAACAGTGATAATATGGTAGTGAGTCCCTCAAACTTTAGATTTACTTATCAGCCAATTGATAAATCTGGTTGTTAGGTGAGATATTGGAATTAATTTCTATCCTTTTCACTATTTTGAATAAAAAATTATTTCCCCCACTCCCTTCCTGGACCAGGAACATGCAGTTTATGACTTTCTGCTCTAATATTATTATTCTGATTAATTACTAAAACTGGTGACTTGATCAATGGACTGAGACCTCTGCCATATCCAGCTTCAATAACTCATGACTTTTGTCATGCTGCGGCTTATCAGAAGTAGGAGCTTCCAAGGAAGGTAGTACTCTTTCCCATGTTGATAGATAGAGGACCTGGAACGAGGCCAAGAAAGAAGAGAGTCAGCAGGCTTGCAGACACCTTACATCAAAATGGAGCTAGAAAATTACTGCTGGTGAATCCTTCAAGCAGGGCTGAGATCAGAAAGATGTGCTGGAAGAGAAAATGAGATCACATCTTCAAGTTGTGTAAGTAGATCTGGTGTTATGAAGATGGCTCATTAAGTTGTCACTCAATCATACTTAGAGGAAAGTTCTACAAAAAACTTTGTTAGATGTGCTTCTCAGAAACCGGACTATGTTGTGTTTGCACCTTTTTTGGATTTGTTTGGCTCATTTTTCATGTTAAATTGTTTGATAAGCACAGCACTTCAAAAATACACAAAGCTGCACTATTTTGTCCGGTCCTTGTGCTTTCCTAGTTGTGTTTGGAATAATAGCAGCCAACTGGAAGCTGGCTTGCTGGATGGACTGGTTTGTAATGAACTACGTAGCCTTGCACCTCTCAGCTGCTCATTTATAACCACCTACATAGGTAAGCAAAAGTATCAATTGCCGTGTTATTCCATAGCTGTTCAGGGAGGATTGTGGGTTGTGACATAGTGTTTGTCTAGTTTCCTCTAGATTTGTCTGGGACCTGGTAGTTAGCATATTTGCTGCCCATCTTAACAGAGGTGGCAACGAACTTAAATCTTAGTGGAAGGTGTTCATTTGGGGTTATTGTCAAGGCCAGCATGAAGCAATAGGCATTGCCCCTCATACAGAGGGCACTGACTGCAGAGATTTCAAGTAAACTGGTACCTTTAAAATGCACTGGGGCTATTAAAAAGACAGGCTCTTAGATTACCAGTAAGTGCTGTGCTTCTCTCCCTGTGATGTCTGCTGCTATTTCATTTTTATTGTCTTTATGGAAAAAAATTCAAAGGCTTAGAGGACAGAGGAAACATTCTCGCAGAGCTGCTTTGTGATCCATGGAGCTACCCCACAGAGGTAGAGGGAAGGTAAAAGGTTTAAAAGTTTGCAAATTCACTGTCTTATAGGTGCTGCTTAGGCCCTGCATTTACTGACATGTGAGCACATAGATACATGCATGCACAATGAATGCGTGCTCACACAGCAAATTTCTCCAAGTATTTCAGGGAGATGTTCTTATCCTTGCCTAAACCCAGTGCTGAGAAATAATGGTATTTGACTCCTATCTAGAGTTTTTTTCTCTGGATTTCCTGCTCTCTCTCTCTCTCTCTGAGAATCAGATCCTCAGCAGTGAGGGATTAAAGTCTTGCGCTGTAACATTCATCCTTCTTGCTGAATGAATAACATGATTAAGGTATATGGGGAAGTGGAGTGACAGTAGCAAGTTCCATAGGTACAAACCCCCTCAGGGGTTGTGCTGCAATATACAATGATTTATTTGGCAGCTATTTGCATGCAACAAATGCCTGCGAATATTTCTCTGGAACTCTGGACAATTTCCGTGATGGAGGAAGCAGAAGGCGGCTCATCTGGGAGAGGAGCAGCGTTCCGTCTGTGCTGCCACACAGACAGCTTAAAGCAGGAGCAGCGTGGAGGGAGGGACTGGCGTCTTCTGCATGTGCTTTGTGCCCCATACGAGAAATAACATACCCAACCCTGTACGCCATCGTGTGATAACAACAGTCAGCAGCACACAAGGTATTATAGATGAGACACTGGTGATCAGGTAGCACAGATTAGCTTGCGTCCAGCCAGCACAGTCCTGGGCCTGGTGCTAGGCCTCACTGCTCCAGAGTGGAAATGCTTTTTCTGGGAGTTTGCTGTTGGCTGAAGATCTGCTTTGCAAAATCCATTTATGAATTGTAATTTAAGGCTTGTGCTTTTCCTGTAGGGCTCACAGATTTTGCTGTATGCATTTTTTCAGCGTCCCTGTTAGAGAAGAGAGTGCTCCTATCCTCATTTTGCAGAAGGGGAAAGAAGGCACTGAAAAACCGACAGCCACATCCATGAAGGGACCAAATTTTCCAGATGGGGTCTTGGTATCTTAGTCCAAAACCTAGATTCTCAAAAAATCTGCTCAGTTACCGCTTTAACTCTGCAGCTGACTAAGTTTTTGACATTTGGATTTTTCAGGAACCTAAATTCTGCTCCTGGGCATTCTGAGAGGCACCTCCACCTTGACAGTCTGAGCAGCTCACAGCCTGTTTCATCCTTCAACTTTGTTTGGATGCACAAATGAGATGTTCCTTCTGTTTTCTTGCCTGAGGGCTTTAATCCAATAGATGTTCTCCAAACATACCAACTCAATTGGTTCTGCACAAAATACAGTTGCTGTGCACCTCTCCATCTCCTCATCCCCCTCTTCTCAACCAGGTGGCTAAGCGTTTGTCTTGGCTGGGTGAGAAAGCTAGCGTTAGATCCACTTGATACCTAAATCCATTCACACCTACATCTTTGATGCAGAATGGAACTGCTTCCAAGATGGGCTGAAACTGTGTTCTTCTCTCGACAGGATAGCCTAGAGGGTGAAGGTGAAAACCACTTGTAAAATAAGGCACATGAATCCCATCAGGTAGAAGGTAATGAGCCCAGTCCCCCCCGTTGTTGGTGGCTCATGTTTTCAAAATTCTAATAGAGTTATGAAAGAAAGCAGCGACCTCCTCTCAGATTTTCAATCAAAAAGTTTAGACAGCTACCCTGGGGAGAGCATTCAGGGTGTCCTGGAACTCCTGACTGAGGAGCCTGAGGCGCAGAGCAGAGAAGCATCTCCATTTGGAGACACCAGCATAGATCCTAAAACCTGCAGGTCTGCATCAGCGTGGTAATGTGCTCAAGTTGTTCTGGTATTCTCCCTATGAGCAATATCATAATAGTGGAAGAGCTAAAGTGGCAGCAGTGTGAAAATGGGTGGTGGCTTGAGAAAAGATTCAGTGATATTCTGAGAACCTCTGGCATAGTAGGTAGGGGGTAGTGGTGATGAAAGTCTGGTCCAAGAGCTTTTTAACAGAAAGCAAGACTGGCAAAGTTTATCTTCTGCTTCTGGAGATATGGGATCAAATTTATGCTTTGATTAAAATTAGTGTATCAATTAGATTTCAAAGCGAGATAAACTGTTGTGAATAACTTTAAGATACAGACTGTGGGGCAAATTCTGTTATCTGGTGGACTTTCTAGCTCCACATGCTTTGATCAGTTTTCTATTGGTGTGGCTTCAGTTGCCTTTTGTATGACTTCTTGTACTTTTCCCCACTGCTGCATGCAAGAGGCCAGGTAGCTACCAATGTATGTGTTCTGATTTAAAAACTGAAAAGATAATCCACAACTGAAATAATGTGTGTTTAATCAACTGTCTATTGGGGTACGGAAGAAAAACTTTTTTTTTTCTTTTTCTTTTTCTTTTTTATTTTTTATTTAATGCCTAGATATGTAATTGCCTGGGAGACCAGAAAGATGAGTTTTGGTCTCTTGTGCAATTTTTTAAAAAAATCTGTCTAAATGTTTTGGAGGCAGAAACTTGGTCTGATCTCTCGGGTAAATACAATGCATTTTAGAACTCAACATAAAAGATCTACTAAAAAAATTTTAAAGGAGAAGCCTGAATGTACTAACAAGAGTTGGCAAGAATCAGGAAGGCCTGTGTGGCACTATCTTCTGTAGTGATCAAAATGCTCTAACTATGGTTGAACTTCCTTTGCTTAGTGCTATCATTTCACTTGCCTTGAAAGAAGAACTGCAAGTGCTTGAATAAGTGATCAGAACATTTGTTTTAACAGAGTCTCAAAGTGCCTCGCTGCGTTACAGTGGAAAGTTCCTTGCAGCTTCTTTCACTGGCTCTTCTCTGATGAACAATGCTCTCCACCAACAACCTGGAGTGACAGCGCGATAGGGCAGTGGGCTGGGAGAAGCTGTGTTGAGGGTGATGGGAGAAACAATAAGTAAGCACAGTCATACTGTTGCTTCACTATAGACTTTCACCATTTGTGATTTTTATTTACACATATTGGTGCTGGAAAAAAAATGTTGAAACTTCTCTGGAAAGATCAATTGATTTTATTCATCATTTTATTTTCAGGGTTTTTTTTCTTAACATGTCCTCCAAAATAACTACCTGATGCACTGGCTAAGAAAATTGTTAGTTAAACACATTTGCTTTGTCTGTATATCTGTATTTTTCCCTGTTTCAGGCTGAATAGAAAGAGTCAAGCACACTCAACTTCCATTTTCCTGTAAAACAATGGTCTGTGCTCTCTTTGAAATTCAGTGAACCTTCATTATGAACTGGTTTAACATTTAAAGCTTTGGCTTGACAATTTTTTGCTATTCAACAATATTTTGCTTTTTTTTGCTATCTTTTTAGAAAACAAAGAGGAGGATTTTTATTAACATGACAATTTGAGGAAGACCGTACAATTTAAGAATTCTTTTTTATATTGGAACTTCCTGTCTCTATGTACGTTAAATTGTATACTCCATTTTGAATATGGGACTTGACTGCATTTTTTGCAGTATTTTGCTTCCAGTGAAAGAAAAGAGCTAAACAACAGTGTTAAGACCAGAACAAATGAGCAGAAACTGGTCATAAATGCTTTGTGGCTGGAAATCAGAATAGAGTTTCTATGTATTACAGCAGTGAGGTTATGGAACAATCTTCCCATTGCAGTGGTAAGTCCAAAATATACATACACATATAAACACACACATACACACGTGTATGTATATATGCACCTTTTTTTTTTAAAGTTAGAACATGATAAGTTTCTGAAGGAGGTTCATAAAAGGGTCTGTACGAGTGGTCCCTATATGAGGAAGGGACTGCACTCTCAACCTAGAAGTCCTTTCCAGTCTTATGTTCCTAAACCTGATTGCTTTTGGAACCCTACAACAGCTTTGTGTTTGTTGGGTTCAGTTAACACGTGTCCCTGAACAGGGAAGTTTTGGAAATAGGAGAAAGGTTGTATTTCAGATTCTGAAATGCCTCTGGGGCTGGCATTGGTTTGGACTTAAAGCATCTTACGATGGATATTAATAGAGGGGTCACAGGTAGGAACCTGTGAACCAGCATTCAAGAAATGTACTCAAAAGATGTTGAGGTAAGAGCAAGCACTGGAAGCACGTACACCTCTGGGAACTTGTTAGCACACAGAGCCCAACACTAAGGGCTTAAACAACAGCTGGGTGGCTGCCCAACCAAGAAGTCCAGCCAGCTTGACAACATTTAAAGATGTGGTTATGAAATTAGAGAAACTTTCACTTATGCAGCTTGTTTAGAATATCCTGTTTTAAAATCAAGACTTTGTTTGTTAATGAGTCCACAAAGGCGAAGGGGGATAATGGTTCTGTGGGGGGATCTTGCTGCCATGTGCCCCACCACGCCCCCATGGCTGTCCACCCACGGACTGAAGAAGATCACAAGCTATGCTGTGGCATTTCTCCATGAGCCTAACTAAGCCTGGCATTGCCAAATCCTTCTGCCATTTAAGCAGGTGGATGCTGAAACTATTATGCAATTTCCTAGCAGGGAGATAAACTACAAGGTCTGTAAGTTTGGCTGAGTGAAATCTTTGGGTGTATCTCACTGGGCAGATACTGTGGATGGGGCTGTTGCCTCATCAGCCAGGGCTTCCTGGAATTCTTTGCAAGAGCCTGCTATGACTGTCACTGTCCTTCTTGCATCTAACCTCAAAAGACATGTTTCTTGACAGAGGGTATCTATTTCTTGGCAGTGATAAAATGTCTTTGATAACAGCCACAAAATTAATCATAATGCCAGGTGGACAGCATGGTGTGGGTGATGTTAGTGGTGATGGTCACCATTTCATTCTGGTGGGCTTCTTATTGCAGGTTGCCACAATCTGCCATTCAGGGAGTACATATAGAAATTTTTAAATCTTAAGCAAAGTAAAATAGGACTCCAAGCTCCAAAGCTGCAAGAGGGCTGCTCTGTATTTAGAAATGAAGTCAAATGCTCCTGTCTTTACTTTTCTTCCTCACTCTGGTGTGATGGAGCTTTTGTGAAAACTCTCACGCTTTTCTGTTTGGGGGTGGGGGGCCCCACCAATACATTTTGATGTTTCCTTTGAAAGAAAACCAGATGAGTAAAAGACATACTTTGAAAATCTGATGCTAAAATGCAGAAAGCCTTTGGAAAAAGGGATTCCTTGCTAAAATTAAAATAAAGGTAGCTATGTGATGATCATTCAGTGACAGTTTAAACAGCATTATGCCAAAAATTGCAAAAGGCCTTGTTAAATGGGGACGAAGCACTGTGATGAAAGGAGGAAATAGCCAGCAAGAAAGTGGATGGAGTGGAAGTCATGTAGGACCACACTACAAGGAAAATGTAGAAGTCTGTGCATAGACTCCTGCCTAAGTGGATGCTGATAATGCCAACAATAATTACTAGAGATTTTTATGTTTAAGATGCTCTCAGACCTTTGAAGTGGGCTGAATTATTTGGGAAATCACTAAGGTCAAATCTAGCAGAAAATACAGATCAACAAAAGTGCCTGCAGGCAGCTACCTGCTCAGGTGAGTGCCATCAAGTCCCCTCTCCACCATGCAACAACACATCAGCCAGGTGGGTCATTAAGTTTGTACCTTCTGACATTGCCTGTTATCACTCTCTCTTTCTGCATTACAAACACTTTTGCCCACAATTTCTGACACTTTAGAAGTACGGCAGACACTGCAAGGGTCCTTCTCGCTAGGGCTGCTTTGGCTACTTAAGTAATTTTGGCTCTAGATTGTTTAAGGAGGGAATGTGTCCCCTCCTGTGCAGAATTGTTACTCTGTGTGTCTGTGTGTGTGATGTGTAGGGCATCTGTATGGTTCTTGGTTTGTTGCAGACCATGTGTCATACTGTCATAATTGATTTAACCTCACTAAGCATAACTGAGAACACCTGTTTTCTCTGAGTGATATTTTTTCTTCACGTATGTCACAGCTATCCTCATTATTTACAGTGTATTTTTAGACCTCACATTTAATCACGGCATAAAAGTGCAAAAGTCGCTTTTCCACAAGAAAAAAAATTAAAAATATTTTTCATTATCTTGTTTTTTAAAATAATTGTATCATGTTTTTGACAGCTAAATAAATGGATTTTATTAAACAGGATTATGGGCTGAAATTATTTAGTATTCCTTTTTTATTATCTTGTGTAGCCTCTGCTGGGAGCTGCGAGTTTCTTTTCTTCATTTCCAACATTGATTCTTGCATTAGACGGTTACATTGAATAATTAATATACTTCCCGTGATTGATGATTTGCATGGCCTGAATATTAGGTTATCAATCATGACCCACTTGTTCTAATGTAATCATATTGAAAACGTGTCAAAAGCTGTTTACCCAACAATGACAACAGGAGCTGTGATATTGAAGGTGCCTGATGCACTACAGCAGGAAATATCCTGGTTGAACATTCATAATGCAGAGATTATGAGTTCCTCAAATTGATGTAACAAAAGCCTGGAGCCCTTGGTGAGAGTTATCAGCTCCAATAAGAAAAGCTCTTTTTTCAGCTAGAAAATCGTACTGATTTCTTTGCCTTTTATCAGCTGCTTAGTGACTTTTTGAGCCTACAGTGTAAAGTAATTATGTTCTGTGCTGCATGGCATAAAGAAAATGGAAAAAAAAAAAAGGAAAATGTTTTTTTGAAAAAAGGAACGGCACTGCCTGTATCGGTTGTTACTGGAAGGAGAGAGTGTCGTTAAGGTCTTGCCGTAGCTCACTTTCACTGGATTACCGCAAACATTGAAAAAGTGGGTTTTGCTTCTGTGGGAATCGCTAAAGAACAGCACCACGTTTTAACACTCAGAGTATAATGCACATTTCACTTGCAGTGTATTTCTTAGCTCATAGATGTTTCTGCAGACCGTACTGGTTTCATTTCAATACCCTATTACTCTTTACCTCAGCCAACTACGATGACTGTCAGGTTTTAGTTCTGCATATTTGTTTCACTCTTTCTTTCCTTTTTTCCTGTCACAACTCAGATTAATATGGGCATTATATTGAGGTTCAGCTCCACAAACTCCTACTGATGGAAATACTCCCTATGACCGCAGCAGAATCACTCACTTAAGCCAAAGCTGCTTGAGGTGAAGTCTAAAGCGCTGGGCTTTATAACTCCAAGCAGCAAAGCAAAGCTGCTTCCTTCAGCCTCTACCTGGTTTCCACTCTGAACTGTAGAGCACACGGGTTTTCCAGCCTCCTTTGTTCACAAAAGGTCATGCAGTGATGCTTTTCCTGCCATTTGACAGTGCTTTACTCCTCATATCATCTTTTGGCTCTGATGGAGTCTGCAAAAGCACAGGTCCTTCCAGCTCCCTGTTGCTCTTGACGTTAGGCAACTTAACTTAATCGGTGGATGTAGACCAAAATCAGATTATTCATCGAGATTTAGAGTACCACAGTTTTGTCCAAATATGAGGACCCTATTAGTCCTGGTTATCCTTCAAGGCATATATTCATGGAGTTCATACGGGTGTGGTCTCTGAATAGCTAGAGTGGTTGACAGTAATAAGAAGACAATTGAAAAATTTAAAAGCTCAGGGGGGGAAAAAAAAGGCCCTACAGTCTGACTCCCCTTTTTCTTCCTTTAGCCAGTATTTTACTCTGTTCCTCCAAAAAAGAAAAATGTATAGGAGCTATGTAGTCTGATACAACTCAGCAGGAGGGGTAACCTCCTGGGATACCACCACAGTTGAAGGCCAAGAGTTTCTATTACTTAATATATGACAATATTAGCCTTGTTGTGTCTCATAGTGATTAAAACAGAGAACAAGTATGTCCATTGTTATAGGAAAAAGGATTCCTAAAATAATTTGTCATAATAAAACCACAGAAACCTGGAACTGGAGAGAGTGTAGATAGAAAAGACCTTGTCATCTAACTTCTCTGCCAGTGCAGGATTTCAGCATCCATTTTTTAGCATTTTGTTAGCGTAATAGGGTTACTTAGAGGACTATGCCCCAACCTGTTGGATTTGAACATAAACGCAATGATTCATGGGTTTTATGTTTTCTGGGCTTGAATCTCCGGACTTAATTCAAAGCGCCTCAAACACTCGTGCTTCTACAATCATGGGAAATTAAGCAAATGAATTCAAGTGTAAGAAAAGCTAAGACAATTCTTAGCTTCAGCAGTCTACCTCTTCTTCTATTTGTTTTTATCACAGTAAATAGTTCCAGAATGCCAGCTCAAGTCAGTGAGAAAAATTGTGTTAGATTCCTCCTAATTTCTTGTTAGAAATTGTCTTCAAAATGAGGGAATACATAAAAAGAGTATGTTCTGAATTTTCTTTATTTGCCCAATTTTTTTTAAAGCCTTTAGTGCCCATTAGTAATCTTTCCTCCACAGCTAAGAGAGTGTTCAACCTTTTACTCATTTTAAAGTAGAAGCAGAGACTGTCCATTTATTGAAATGACTCCAGGAAAGGCACCTCCAGAAAGACTCCCCATCTTTGATTCTGACAATGGAAGAGTTAGTAGAGTTAACACTGCAATTTCGTTCTCCAGCTGGTGACTGACCTTTCAAATATTTGTGTACTTGTTGTGCCACGGCGACTTCTCTTGATTGCATCATGGTAGGTTTTTACCTGCCACAGGTTATGTGTGAAGTAGGTCAGATGAAAAGCCCCGTCCATAAAAGAGGAGCATAAAAACTACCCATCTTGTAAAGCACTGACTGCTTTATAAAGCTTTCCTGCAGGAAAAACTGTTCTGCTTTCTGAATCACCATTATTACATTTTTTTAATTAACATTTTTTTGGTTATTGCCCCAAGACTAAAAGCCCACTAGTTTTCAGTTGTTTAGTTTCTCAGCCAGTAGTTGAATTTTCCTTGGAAAGAAGCAGCATTTTATGGAAACCGTCAGCAAACTGTTTTTCTACGGAAAATATTTGAGTAGCCCTCCTCTGTGTACATAGCTATAAAAATATTAGGGCAATATGTGCTAAGTGGGCGGCACAATTGTTTCAGCACACAGCACCCATCTCTGCAAGCTGCTGCCAAAAGCAAATTACTCCAGCAAGCTATTTAACATAATAGGACATAGCAGGTGTTGGGCCACATCTTCAAACAAACAAAAACCAAGCAATGACTAATTTACTGGAAGGAGCCATATAACCAAAATGTTCTTCTTCTGACCCACAACATTGGAATTCCGCGGGAAAACAAATCTGCTGTCCTCCAGAAGAGAGCTCACGTGCGTGGGACACAAAACTTTCTAAGCAACCCGAGACGTATCTGATACTGTGCTTGGAAAAGATCAAAATAGGCATGGGCTTCTGAGGCGAGATGTGAAACACATCTCTCTGGCTGAACATTCCTCAATATACCGCAATTATAAATAAGTACAAACAAAGTCCATTCCCTGCTGACTCTGAATGGAAAAGAGCTGGAGAGAAGAAGAAAAAAAAAAGTCTGTATATGTTTTCTTTATAATTTTGGAATGCATTCAGGCTTCACACCAGGCAGCAGAGAGAGAGAAGCAGAGGACGCCGTTCTCATACACGTCTCATGCTTGGAAAGAGCGTGAATTTTCTCATCAGCATTGTCTACAACGGCCTCTTGCCCCTGAGAGCAGGATATTTTTAGGCCTACGTTTATGAACAGTGCAGGATTATTTTGCAGGTGGAGAGGTGAGGGGCAGTTTAGTAGGGCAAGAGGCAATTTGACCCATTGTATTTTGGGAAGGTGGGACCACAGGTCGTGGCCAAGGGTAAGGTGGGCTTCCCTGGTGCCTCTTCACCTGTCCCCGCGTTTTCTTGAGCTGCTGCTGAGCCGGTAGCACTGCCCTCCTTGTGCCCGCCAGAAGACGGATCATGCACGAGGTTCCTGACGCACGTGACAGACACTTTACATCTGATGTCACTGACGCCAGCCTAAGGTGACAGAGTTGTCTCATTCTCAGCATCCTCGCAAATCCTGTTGTTGTCCGTGGATACGTCTCATAGCCACCGCAAATGCCGTAACCACTGCGGAGAGGGTGACAGGATATTTCTGTGTTGTTTTGTTAACTTCTCCTACGAACATCAGGAAATAAAGCCAGGCGTCGTGCGTCACCTGCCAATTTCTTTGCCAGAGGTTTATACTTTTTTTAATATTCTCTTTCCCCCTCCCACCCTTTTCCCCTGGCAGGTTCTCGGTGGCAATATTAGGATGAATGTATCTGTCAATTTCAAACCGTGACTTTTTTGTTTCTCTTTTTGTAGAGCTGTCCCAAAGCATACCTGGGAGCTGCGAATATTAAGGAAAAAAAAAAAAAAGGCAGAGGCCTC
>KZ505702.1:169987-216710 GCA_002844005.1 Limosa lapponica baueri
GCCGAGCGAACTCGTTGGCTGGCTAAACATTTTGAAATGCCCCCGGCACTGTCAACAACGAATTTGCATGGCGGCCCTTGCCAGCTCCGAAAGAAGGGGGCGAGGAGAGAAGGGGCCGGGGGGAGAAGGAGGATGGCAGCAGCCGGGCAAGCAGCCGCAGCCACTTGGCAACAGGCACAGAAGGACAGACAGACGGATGGACGGACGGATGGATGGATGGATGGACGAGCCTTCCACACGCCGAGTTTTCCCTCCCAGTGTCGCCTGGCTGGGTGGCGGGACGGGATGGGAGGGCAAGGGGCGGCGGGGCCGCCTCCCCGGAGACCCGCATCCCCGCGGGGGAAGGCTGCGGGCGGCCGGTGCGGCTCGGCTTAATTACACCCACTGGGCATTGCCCTGGCCGGCGACCGGGAGAGCTGCTCGGCTACCCCGGAGGAGAGGATTTGGCGGGGATGAGCCGGCCCGGTGGTGGGAGGCTGCGGATGGGGGCAGCTGGGGGGGCTGCCGGAGCCGCCTCCTGGCTGGTCCCCTGAGCCCCGCAAATAGCCGTGGGTAAAGCAGGCTTGGTGAAGGGCCCGTGAGGGGGAGGAACTGGTGTTGGGCTTGAAAAACAGCTTTCTTGCTTCATCTTCTCATCCTTAGCAGTTAGGACAGAAGCAGAGCTGTAAGCTGGGGACATGGGCTGGGCCCCATGTTTTATCCAGGTTTATCCGATGACCTTCCAGTTCTTTGTGTGGTTGCCCAGTGGATTGCTGCTGGATCATTCCTATTTGTGGTTCAACATGGGTGAAGACAGGATTTTCCTGCAGTTCCTGTACGTCAATGACAGCTCTGGCAGTACTTACAAGAAAAAAAACGAGAAAACTCTGCGTCAGGATGTATTGACACCACCTAATTTGAGAGATATTCCTCTCTGCAATGCAAGATAGAGAGCTAGGGTTCTCCAGCAGGTGATTCAGCCCACTTAAACCACGTTCCAGCTGTAAATTATCTCCCTCTTGTGTATGTCCACAGACTTTGGTAGACGCACTGGAGAGTGGCTGTGACTCCCACACCTGTGGCAGGTTGGGTTCCCCCGCTGCTTTCTGCAGAGGTGACATGCTGTGGTGTGCTATGTTTAGCTGGTGCATGTATTTCCTTGCCTGGGAAACTGTCTAACAGAGCTCGCATCGGTGCCGTCAGCAGACCCTTTAGTGCTGTTCAGCTGCTTTAAGATAGGTGTGGACTTTAATGTGAGCTGAAATGCTGAATTTAGGTATTTGAGCTGAATCACATCCCAAGTGACCTGTTCAAACAAAGGGAGAAGTAGGAAATGGAACTTCAACACTGGGTCAAGCCCTGATTGTAGTTCAGCCATCATTTAGCGATTCCTCTTGTTTCACGTATTTAGGTTGTATGGGGTTTGAGGCAGGAACTGTCTCCTACTGCAAAGGAGACTGCACTTCCAAAATAAAAAAATAATTAAAGTTCTTAAGGATATCACATACTCAACAGTTCACATGTCAGTCAAAAAAAGCTTTTAGGAAAAGAGCAGTTTCCATCCAGTTAGATTTAAGATGCCAAGTTCCTTCCTCAGGTGCATGCATACAAAGAAGGTGATGAATCTAGCCAACATTTGCCTAATGAGTTAGCACTCTCCTCTGTGGCAAGTCAAAAACTTCCACAGCTTCAGGTGATTTTCTTGCCTATGGACCTGGGAACAGTAAAGCTCATGTCTCCTGTGGACTGGCCAGAAAAGGAGGCAGATATAAGCTGAGCTTTTATTTACCTAGCTGTGTTTTGATCACATCCTTCTTATAACTTCTGTAAGATTTCTTTTTTTTTTTTCCTTTTTAGCCTTTTTAACTTCAAAAGCTGCTGTTAGTAGGAAATTGGGGGGAAAAACAAACCAAATGAAACGTTATACAATCATTAACATTTTGATATTTGGGTATATCAGAGGATAACACAGCGCCCATCTGGACTGCCTTAACAACACACTTAATTGCATTATATATGGAGAAGGGATTCAAAAGAACAAAGAATTCAAGCTATTCTATTTAAGTAGCCCATTGCTGTGGTATCTAAGCACAAGAGTAGATCAGAACATAAAAAAAGCAGATTGCTAAAAGCTATACATCACAAATCTTATGCACAGTTCTGCGTAGAGATTAATGAAACAAGCAGAGCGGCAAGCTGGAATAGTAGTGGCAACAGATTTACTCCCTCCGAGTGTTCCTAAGGACACCAACTTCAATGATTGCCAAAGTGAGCTCTACCCACCACGGCTGGGCCCCCACAACATTTGCCAATGTTTCATGCACAGCTGCTAGTCACATGGGAGAGGGTTTTAAAGGTATCTCCTAGCCTAAGGAGGCTGATGTAGTGGAGGCTTCAAAAATATCTAGCCACTTAACTCCCATGGAAATCTCATGCCAGCAATCCCACAAGCTGTCTGTGGTTAGGTGCCTGAATATGCTGAAAAAAAATCTGGGGCATCCTGGTGGCCTGTGGGTTGAACCCAGCTTGTAGGGCATTTCTCTGTGGAGGAGTTGAAGGGCACTTGAGGGGATGCTCTGCAGTGCCTGCTGGCAACCCGGGCTGGGGATGTAGCTGCTGGCTGCTGCTGCCTCTGAGGTGCTGGGAAGGGCATGTCCCTGCACGGCGACAGTTTCTGTTCCTCTAAAGCAGCAAGTGGGGCAATGGGGGAAAGCTGCCTGAGCCTCCTTGCTGGGCTGAGCAGGTTGAGGGATGGTGCTTCTAGTTGCTGGAATAGCACCTGGGGAAATTGTGGGATCCCCAAACTTGAATCTAGAACAACCTGATGACTGTGGGTCTGCTTTTCCTCTGTATTTCCAGGTCTACCGTGCCACTGAGGATCATTAGCCTCCTCTCGAAATACGATCCTAACATTTCTGGTAAGCAACTGCTGTCTTTGGCAGAGGGACACCAGTTAGCAATGATCTGCGTTACTGAAAATTGAAGGGAAGTGGCTTCCCGAGACATTGGAGCTATTGTTTCCTAGAGTTTACATAAGGAGTTGTGTGAATTTGCTGGATGGCTAAGAACACAGCAGGTAGGCCAGATGCTGATTTGACCCCCGCAGTCTCTCCTTAAGATAATATCTCCCTAGGAGAGCTTGAACCATGTGGAAAGCATGCATGGAAACAACTGCAGCCAGTGAAATAATGTGTCAGGGATGAGGACAGATCTGTGTCCATCTGGGGTCTTGCTTAAACAGGCCCGACCTCACTTTACTATGGGACCAGCAGCATCACAGCTTCTCAAGCACGCTCCAGCCCCCCATTAATCTCCTAGAGGGGCACCTACCTCAGGAAAGTGACTGATGAGCTCCCTGAGGGGTTTCAGCTGCTCATGTGTAGCACCTGGGGACATCTGATCTGCATGAAGGTAGCAGAGACAGACGCATGGGCAGGCCAGTGTGGCACAGCGTGTGTAGGGCAGAGACCCTGCCTCCCTGCAGCTGCATCTCACCCTGCATCTCCACCAGTGCTGGAGTCTGAGAAGTCACATCAAAGGCCTTGGTGTCCATCCTACCAGGTCTGCAAGCCCAAGGTCCCATCCAATGTCAATAGCGTCTTTCTGCGTGCCGCTGTCAATTTTAAACTTCTTGATTTGATTGAAGTCTTCATTGTTTTTACTTTTCTGGTTTTATCTTCTTGGTTTTGCTTTGGTTTCTGCTGGGGTTTTCTTTTGGCTACTGATTTATTTTGAGATGTCTCATTTCTAACCACATCTCCTTTATTTGTCTTTTTTTTTTTTTTATGGTAGAGTTTTCTCAGGAACTAGCTTTCAAATAACCATCATTGCTGCCTCCAGAGATACTCCAAGAATATCAGGTGCAGAAGATTCTGGGTGTCTCAAAGTGTACCATTTTCTAGCAAAATTGGACATATAAGATAATATGTCTGTGCACTGAACTAGAACATTGTAAATGGCTCTGTACATTCGAAATCAAGTTGTTGGACTCATTACAACTGACATATGCAAACATTTCAACTACAAAATTTCAGTAATTGATCTCTGTTAAACTCCAAGCAGCAGATGACACTTAGAGTCTGCTAAAGAAAAAATGCTAGTCTTTTTTTTCCCCCACTGCTTTTAGTATTTGCTCAGTATCATTAATATAAATATGCAATCATCGAAATCAACACAACTGAAGTTAACAGAGCAACTCCAGATTTACATCAGTGTAAATGAGCGCAAAACTTGATCCCTCGCATGTAATTTATCTTTAATTCTGGTTTAAGTCTCTCTCATCTTGCTGAATAAAAACTGATGTTCTTCTCACACACAATCTGTATACCATTCATTAGTGTCTTTTCTGTTTGGAAGAAAGATTGGAGCCTGTGGTAATGAAAGCTCAAATCCTGGGGAGAAGTACACATGGTATTTTGTTTTAACTAAATGCTGTATTGGTATTCTCATGAGTGGCTTTGCATTACTTGAACATTTATGAGTAGCTTGAACTAATAAATCTCTAATTAGCACTAATTACTAATTAGGTTATTGATTCCTCCAACTGTGGACTCCTTACTGGTTTTATTCATAAGCAGAATATTATTTTAAAAATCTCTTGTAGATATATCCTCAAGCAGAGCTCGCTCCTGCCCTGCAAAGGAGCAGAGCAGACGGCTCTGGACAGCCTGTTTGTCAGAACACCGCCGGACTTATTTAGACAGGGAAGGTACAGCAAGGGGCAGAGGTGCTGTTTTTTGCTAACTGAGCTGTCAGGGTGCTGCCTGCTTGCCCAGATGCACTGGAGAACCCCAGCACTTTTCTGCTTTCCTGTGAGATGCCTCCTCTTCTCCCCCCAAGGGTGTGCACCAAGGACCGGGCTCCAAAGGGCGGCTGATGCTCTTCTGTAGGTGTTTTGTGGGGAGTCTTGCTCTTTTTGGTCTGATGGCAAGAGCTAAAGCGGATCAGCTGGAGCAAGTTGGTGTACCTTGCTTTGCTTCATGGAGTTTGCCTTTGGTTTTGTTTGTGGTCTTACTGGAAAGAGAAGCACCTCTGAATCCTTGTACCTCCAGAAGAGTTTACCCTCCCATTCTCCCATCTTCCTCCAGCAACTATCCTGCTTACTATCTACCTGACAAAGCAAAATGGGTTCTTTATTACAGTTCCCATGAAAAGTGCTCTGGACTCTGCATTTACACAGCATTCCAAATAGCTCTTTGCAGAAACCACACCACAGGGGTCAGGAGCTCCATAATCCCTTTTTTTGTTTTTTCCCAAGAGCTCAGACAGCAGGACCCCCCCCCCAGAGCAGGATCCCCAAGGTCCAGGACTCCTGCACCAAGCGCTCACCCAATTGCTACAGCCACTGCCCGGCCACCTCACCAGTCTTTTCCCAGTCTCCCATTCCTAAAAACTCATCCATAGAGGCATTTGGATCTTGTATAGTTTATTGAGGGTAGCAGTTAGCACACTGTCTGATGACTTTCTTCACTTGAAGGCAGAGCACACACAAGTGATTGAAGAGATTTTGGCTTACTTCTCCGACAGGACTGATTTTATCTGGCAGTGGCTGATTGCCTCTGTGGTAGGGCTGGCAGGAGGGGTCAAGTGCAACGCCGCTTTATTCATGCATCAGGCAGTTTCACTTGTAGAGGTTTTGCACGTGGTACATCTTCAATTTGCAAGCCCAGACAAGTGCAAAATGTGGCTTACTTCTCGTTGGCGTTAACTGTGGGGAAGACGTAAAATCTCTTTTCTGGTGGCTGCCCTCTCTTTCTGTTTATTTCTACATGCGACTTAATATGTTTGTTTTGATTCTTACAGCCCTGTGTGGGCTATGTGATGAACCACTGTGGCACCGAAGATCGATGGTGCTACATGCATGCTGATGTTTTCACTAGCAGGCTCCAGGCCCTGCCCAACTTTGCTGCTGCATGCACATAACTCCCAAGGACAACTGTGGGAGATGTCTGCGTGTGGCAGCGAGGAGATAGGGCTCCCTGGATAGCAACATCTGGGGACCAGAAATCGCATATTCTTGGCTGCAGGCCCTCAACTCTGTAATTTGATCTTCCCACCCTTCTGGTCCATCTCTTCGCGGAGCAAAGGAATAAAGAAGGGAACTAAGTATCTCTGGATGGGAGTCCAGTCAGCTAATTAATATCAATGAGGTGTATGTTATTTTTAGTTATTGCAGATGTGCTCATACCTCATTAGCTTAAAGAGTGAAGAGCAAATAAATAGCAGCTTCTGTCATGCTTAAAGGAAACATTTTATACGTAGGTTATTGATTTGGACTTCAGAGGGACCCAGTGGGAAATCTGCAAGGCTTTTTCCAGAGGTGGGGGAAGGAGGGGAAAACTTTACAGAAGTTGACTTAATGTGTCCTGTTTTGTAACGCAAGTTAAGAAGAAGCCAAGAGGCTTTGCTGTTTCCAGGTGGAGCCAGTGGATTTGAGTTTGCAAAGGGCTGGTTCCTGCAGACACCTGTTAGGTGCTTTGCAGCGAGGCTGCTTGAATATCTTTGGGCGACGATTGCTTTGGGGAGACCATCGGTACAGCAGGAAGGGTTTGTTCTGAGCTGCAGGAGGAATATTTGTTTAGCCCAGCTTACCTGATATTTTAATTTCCATATTTAGCAAGTACTCCAGATGTGTGTTGCAGGAAATAAGTAACTTGTCAGTGGTTTTGAGGTTTCTCAGCAAAAAGAAGATTACGTCGTTTTGCACTGAAGTATTGAAGAGAGTGTTTTATATTTTGAATGCTAATGAGCACAGTTTTTTTCAGACGGGAGCCATAAAACTGTCATTATGTCAGTGGTATGTCTTTGTTCTTAGCTTTGCTCGTGCTAATCAAAGACAACAGTGGTATATTTTGAGTTAATACTGTAACAAGAGGAATGGCATTAGTGGTCATCATCATGAGTGACTCCTGGACATGTGGTAATAATTTCTTAAGTGTTTCTGAATAGTGAATGAGTGAGAGAGAGGGATTTGAGCTCCAGCACTGTGAAGAATGGAATGTACCATTCAGCTGAAATGATGCATCTATGGCTCATACTTGGGGCTGTAAAAGCAAAATCTGCTTTTTAATATAATTAACGTCTCTTCTTCCACAGTCCCTCTTTCTCCTCCAGCATCTAACTCCACCTTTCTGTTCAGTCTAAAACATAGACTTTTTAGTGTAAGCAACTGAATGAGTGCAATCATCTTTATGTTCTTAAGGAAATCAATATGCTTTGGAAACCAAGCTCTCATCCTTCAAGTATTTTACTTTTGTGTAGCTGGTTGTAAGTTTGGGAGCTTTTAGCCAAAATGGCATTGCCTTCTTGTTAATAGATGCTTCCAAATTGGTAAATACCTGGAAACAGAATTGGTAACATTATATATTTAAACACCAGTTTTCTCAGGAAAAAAAAAAAAATACCACCCAAAACTTTTTATTATCAGTCAGACAGTTTTCATTTATTTGGTGAGGCAGTCTGTTTGCATTGGCTGGCGGGTTCATGAATGGCTCCTGCATAACGAATCATACATTTTAAAAATTCTTTCCAAAGCTTTTATAAAAATACAAAAAGTTAAATAACTTTAACACAGTTATGTGATCAGTCTGATTAAGTTAAGGCATTTAGTCTAAGTAACCCCAGCGGGGTTTCAGCAGTGCTGTGTGTTCCAGCAAAGGGAACAATTGGTGTATTTTCACTGTCTGACTGTGTTTCTCAGAGAATGCTGAACAATATTAAACATTCAGAGGCTGCATTTTCCCTTTGTTTTGACAAATGCTAATAAGTAGCTAACTGCAAGAGAGGGGAAAAAAAAATTTCCTAATTCAAACCAGTTGCGTGATGGTAGAGCTCAGCAAATTCCCTGACCAGCAAGATGTAATCTGGAAAGAAAAGAGCAGAGTGGTAGCCTTTGCTAGCCTTTGAAATCACTAATAAAGTCATTAGACAATGTTTAGTTGAAGAGGAATGACTAAAGCTAGAGAAAGACTACTCTGAGGAGCTCTCAGAAGGAACATTAGCAGGCTTTGGTTTCTAATTAAGTGGTATTATTAGAAGCTTTGATAAAAGCCCTTGCATGCGTGACACCTTGTATTTCTCTGTGTATCAAGAGTCAGAGAGAAACTAAAAAAAGAGAGACTTTTTAATGATAATACCTGAAAAGTGTTTTTCAGCAGACCCATACATCATTGTCAAGTGAAAAGATTAAACTTTATTGTTTCTTTTTGAACCAAGAACTCAAGGTGAGTGGAAATGTCTTGAAATGCAAAGTAGTTTGGCAGATAAAGTAAAATGGAGATGAAAACAGACAATAAAAAGACATTGGCTGTAATAGAGGAAAGAGCGGGGAAGTTCACTCTTTAATGTTGCTGGGAGAACTTTCTTTTTGCTATTAATGATAGCATTTAAGTGTTACAATTACAAGCTTTTATTGAAATGAAACATTTCGTTTCAAGAATGGCACCAAAATCATTTTTGTGTGTAATATGAAACATTAGTTATGTGATGCTGCTGCCAAAATAAACCCCACCATTCATTTAAAATATCAGGAAACTCCATTTGAGAGGGTAGTTATACATCCATTGAGGATACTCTGTATATTATTTTTCCTTGGTATTAATAAAGTCTATTAACAACATAACTGCAGTTGATTCATAATGTCACATTTGTTTGCAAGTAATGGATGTAAGGTTAAAATGGTTTAACTATTACAATGTTTGAAAATGATTTCTGTTCCCTAAAGCCTCCTTTATTTTTATTACAGTTTTTTTTTGCCCTTCAGCAACCAGTTGTTTTGCAGTTGTTAAACTGCTTTCAGCTGTAGATACTCTGCATTATCAAGATAGATGGGGCTTGGTGTGGGATTTCCACAAAGGTTGGTTGCTGAAAAAGTAACTTCAACAGAGTGCCTTTGAAAGATTTATTTAACTTGTCCCTTAATAGGCCAGGCCGCACCGATTTCCACAGAAAGAATTCATTTTTCTGTCAAAATCCAGGCTGCTTTGCCGGCCGCCTCATCTACCCACCCGTCAGCACATGAAATGCGCGCCGCCGACCCTAAAGCATTGCTCCTCTCTGCCCCGGTGGCTGGCGAGGGTCTCTGACTCCGGCTGCCCTTTGTAGCCGGGATACAGAGGGTTTTGTTCTCCTTTTTGTCCTGCGCTTACAAAGACCGTGCAGACGCCGCAGCATTGAGGGTGCTGGAGTGTTCCCCGTTTGCTTTGGCCGTTTGTCGTTCCCTTCTCCACGTCCACTAGTTAGAGGTAGAAGCAATCCCTGAGCAACTCCGCCGGGGGACAGGCATATGTGAGGAGCCAGCGTTGGGCATCCAGGCTTTGCTTTCCTAACTTTAGAGTTCCTGGGAAGGGTGTTGCCAAACTCACGTACTCTATCAAAGTCTTTCTTGTCATCTTAACTTGCAATGCGCTCTGCGCGGAGATTTTTTTTCTCTGAGGTTGGGAGAAAATTGTGGATAAAAGCAGATCGCTTGGCCCATAACTGTAGCTTTGTAAAGGGTTAGGGAAATGATCCACACAGGCACCTACATGTAATTTCTTACAAGAATTTGTTTTGCTTATTATCTTCTTTAACAATCACATTCATTTATAATTATTCCATTTTAGAGATAGTCTTGGCTTGTGTGCCAATTTGTACTCTATTCACACATGAAGGGAGGGTTGGATATAGCTTTTTTTAGAAAGAAAGAATAGAAAAAGAATAATCATTTTATTAAAGAAAACATATATGCTTAAAAGAAAGAAAATCCCTCAAGTTCCTTCACCTAAACCAATGTCAATAGCTTAGAGTATCAGAAGTGAAATAATGTTTTAAAAATCAGATTTAGTTCTTTCTCACTGTGTGCTGTACATTTGCAATTTCGTTTCTTTCTAATTGGACAATGAAAATATTACAGATTGGTGAACTTCATTTTGTTTCTGGTCACCACCAGTTAATTTCACCCTTTCGTTCCCATGCACTGACAGAGGGCTGCAATTACTATAGATTTTGTGTGGAAGGCAGTCAGTGAGCCTTGTGATGGCTGGCAGTTAAAAACACTTGGACAGATGGATTTCTGGACTACAAATAGAGCAGGGGGATATTTAGTTGGTTTTAACAAAACTATTTTAATAGGTATTTTGAAGAAATCATGGACTCTCAGATTTGCAAACCATATGTATTTATAGCCCCTAAAAGGCTCAAATTCTAATTGTTCTGCTCCTTTGAAGAGTGTTCTGAATTTTCGCATCTTGTTATTACAGGACTTTCTACCAGCATAACCACATAACAGGGTTACTTCTGGCAAAACTGCACCCGCAGCAGAGGAATTGCACTCATTAACTGTATCAGTTTCCAAATGGCACGTAATCTGTATACAGGCTTAAGCCCCGGTCCTGCAAGCAGACCCAGTGTGTCAGTGGATCCAGAAGATCAGCCTGTTTGCAAAAGACCTTGTGTACTTTGTACAGGGTTTCAAAAAGGAAACCCTTTAGGGTTGTTTTTGTTTTCCCCACTGAGGCTTGCAGGGTAAATCCCAGATAGACTCATAAGCTGAGTCAGGTCTAATGAGTATTTTGGATGACATTTTTAATGTTTTCTAAAAGGAAGGCAAAAAACCCCCTCAGTTTACGCAGTGTGTTTACAAGAGCAGTGACTCCACGTGTGTGCAGCATCCCCGTTGCTCGGGCAGTGGAGGGCACACCAGGAAAGGGTGTCCGTGGTGGAGAGCAGCTAATCTGCACCACCACTTTTTGTGTGTCGTGACAATGCTAGATAGCAGCAGAAAGCATCTGCTCTCAGATTTCTTAGCTTAAGAGAGCTTTGCGTCTTCAATGACACGATTGTGCTAAAGCCAGTGCTCCTGTCTGAGAAGAGCAGAAAGCAGGAGCTGAAATCTGTGATAGTGTCATTGTTCCCAGAGGTACAGTAATAGGCTTCACTTTACAGTGCCGTATCTCACTTGGAAAGCACTGTCTCTGGGCGTGATATAAACTCTTTGCTAATACAGATAATAGACTTCAGGACCACTTAAACCTCTTAAGACAATAAGGCTTGGGCAGCTGAGAGTATTAACTACATCATTTCAAACAGATTCATAAAAGTTTTTTCTTGCACTTTTTGGATGGCTTGCCAACTTTTACATTAAGCTTTTGACTGTTTAAGCCACTTCTGCAATCAATTATTTTTTCGAACAGAATGAGCCCTTAGCTACAACCCAAACAGCTAGACTACAACCAACTCCTCAGATCAGTGGCTAAGGCACTGTTAACGTGGGATATGATGTGTTACATTAATAACTGTTTGCAATTTGGAAAAAAATGGTATTGCCAGTCCAGTTTTTTAAATGACTTTATGGACTGCTTTGCGTTAAAAAAAAAAGGAGGACAGCTAGTTTGTTTTGCTTTATTTCTGCAATGCCTTAGGTAGTGCAATGACCATCCTGGGCTCGTTTCTTTGGAGGTCAGCGTGGGACTATCCAAAGCGACTGTTTCTCCAGGTACTGATGAGGGATGCTGAAGGTGGGAGAGGGTGAAGGGGTAAGGCAGGTCCCTGCTCTATGCCGTGTGGCTCACTGGTGCCTTAATGCTCTGGCCAGCCCACCAGCCGTGCACGCTGGGCTGTTGCTGAACTCCCCCTTCAGCCTTGCTCTCCAGGGGGCCACTAATTTGGTTCTCTGTCCTCTTCCTGGCCACCAATTTCTGTGCACTGAGAGTGACACAATATCTTAAGGCTGCTATCTCCTGGTTTCTCAGATAGGCTTTTAATTAGTCCAGGCACTCCAGAATTATTAGGAGGTGGCATACAAGCAACACTGAGTCCTTCAGAAGCCCTGCTAAAATCTCTGCTCTTTCAGTAAAGCATTTTAACTGTGGCTGGTGTTTTCTGCTAACTCCCCCTTTCCCTTAAGTAGAACAGAGATGCTGAATGGCAGATGTTCAGATAGCACAAGTAATATGCCTATAATTTTACAGAAAATGAAGAACAGTTACCCTTTTTACCGATCACTGACTTTCAGATGAGAGAAGGATATGTATTTCTTCATGAACTGATTGTAGTTAGTCGTAGGAGGAGTACAAAACTCCAACCCCTTTGGAGATCTAAAATAGCACACCTGGTAGGAAGAATATCTGACTTTCTTGCCTGTTTTGGCTACCTGAGGCATACGAAGCTAGTCTAAGGCAATCATCTAGACAGTCTCTATACTCACCGTCCACCCCAGGATGATTCATCATAGCCTAAAAGATATGTCTACAGTCGAGACTTGAGGTACAAATCCCTCTGTTTCCTCTGGAGGGTGTTCATACAGCTGGTTTAGCCTAGCATTTAAACAGATAAAATTAAGTGAGATGAATGCCACACAACTAACTACAGGATACCATGATTAAGATACAAACTTCATTTGTACAAATGTATCAGTGCTGTCACATCTTCTCAGTGAAAGAAGAACTTAATGTCTCCGACCGACAGCTCAGTAGTGCTGTCATACCTGGCTCTACACACCGTGTATCACAAATTCAGTGACAGTCAATGACAGTCATTCTGTCAAATGGCCTGATTCTGTTTGACATGTAATGCCCTTTACCCCACTTTGGCGGTGGCAAGAAGCCACACAGATGATGTAAATAATATTTAAACAGACCTTAGGGCATCTAAGCATTGCCTGAACAGCATAATGCTGGTCTCGTATAAGAGAGAATCAAGCCCAGAGAATTTTGTCCTTGAATTCAAAGGATTCAGGGTGGATCACAGATATTCGTACAGAGGGGTTAGACCACTTGAATAATAACAGCATTTATTATTCATCACATGATATTTGGTTAGGACTAATAGATAGAGAATGGTTCCATGAATTCACATTTTAGGTTGCATTTTGTCTTTTCAATGTGCATGGCTTTTAAAAAAATCCATATGTATTTGAGCAAGAATATGTTCTTTCATCCCAGTGGTCTCAAAAATGGTTTAATTGTTCCTCACTTGATGTGGCAACTTAAGCATGTTTCTGCATGTGTTTAAAGCACACAGGTTTCCAGGTTGCCATTGCTCGTGCGCAGGAGGAGCGTGACTCATCTGAGCTGTCCTTTTTGGCTTTTTCATGACTACACACATGACTGTGTACACGAGCTATGTTATAAGGATAAATGACTGTGGGATTATATCCCCAGTAGGAAGAACAGGAATGATATTCTTAAGTGTCTGGAAGGAAGGCAGCCAAGGCCCAAATGAAAGCATCTTTTATTTTTCAACTTCATCGATCAAAAGCTTCTGTGTGCAACATGCTAAATGACATCTGACATATTTGAAATGCTGGGATAAAACACCAATAGCAAAAAAACCCAACCAATAACAGCCAAGGTTTTACTGCTAGTAAAGCAGGTCCTCTGCTGAGGCGAAACGTTAAAACTGCGTGAATTACACCCAAGCAACTGACAACTTTACTTAGCTATTCCATACATTAGAGGATAAATCTCCATTCTAGGAAGTTTCAATGCCATTTTAGTTATCCATTTAATCCACCTATTCATTTAGCAGGAATGGTAATTACGGGAAAATTGCTGCCAAACTATGATGTGCAATTAAAATTCAGGCTATTTTGTGTGATGCAAAATCTCCCTTTTTTACTATCATCTTACAAATCCTCTGATAGAAAGTTTGTGCCTTTTTGAAACAGAGCTTGTAATAATAAGCCATCTGGCTTACTTAAACATGAAAGATTAAAATGATATACAGTATGAAGGCTTCCTATTCAATTGCTAATGTCCAAGAACTCAACTCCAGTGGTGAAAGCTGTCATTTGGGGGGAAGAGGTAATTAAAAGATTTCCTTGTAGAGATGGGTCCTAGAGCAGGGGACTGGCACATCCAACAAGCAAAACTAATTTTCCAAAAGAAAGCAGTGCTGGCCAAATGTCTTGCAAGATAATCTTCTGTATCCTTTAGTTCACTCAAAACTGCTTGAGTGGGACTGAAAGGTGGGTTGGTGACTGGTGGGACAAAAGCAACCAAACCTTGCTTTATTTACCGTACTAAGCCAGCAGAGCTTCGTAACACGGGCTTGACTGAGGCAGACAACAATGAGGGAAAATGCATTGTGATTAAATAGCGACCCACTCTTTTCAAAGAGATGGGGAAAAAAGTGGCAAATATTTTAGGGAAACAGCAATGCAGAATTGGCAAATCTGGATTCTGAGAAGTCACATACAGAAAGGCACTCTTCTGAGGATGGGCTTTTGAAACAAATGCATTTTGTAGCCCTTACTCCTTTATAATGGGCAGGGGATACAGTACTTGGGCATCTGCAGCATAGAGACCATCTGAAAAAACAGGGTTATTGTCAACTGGCTGCAGAGGGAAAACAAGGGACACCTCAGCTGGGACAGTGGCACCTCCTGTTGGGTTCAGCCTCCCTCTGTCTTCCACCTCCAACTGATGAATTTCCAAACTGGAAGCAACTGAAAATCCTGTTGATCAGATGAAGCTCCCACCCTAGGGTCTGAACCCTAAGTGGAAGCAGAGCTGGGTATGAATCGTTACCAGACAGTGCTCCATATGGTCTGTAGTACTTGTAGGGAGTGCCGTATCTTTGACTTACAAAGCAAAGCCTAAACGTTATTACATGTAGACTATAACCCTCCCGGATGAAGAGATCATGTCTCATTCCCTATGGGAAGAAGAATTTAATACAGAATGTAAAACTCTCTAAATAATTTTGAGCTCCGTGTATCGTTTATAGCAGGGATCTACTTCTCAGTTGAGTTTTACAGAACTGTTTTACAAGTCTGGAGAAACATAAACTTCCCATATTTTATTCTATTGCCACTGTTGTTCCTACAGAAGCCTATTTAATTACAACTGCACTACATTATCTCCGTCTTTATCAGACTTTTTCAAAAGAGAGATGTTTTAAAGTGCCGTGTGCAGGTACAGTACTCTATAAATAAAGACAGAGTGCTAAAATGAGAACCCTCCCATTAAAGACACTATCCTCATCTGCTCCTTTTCAGAAGAGCCATTTTAATGAAGATCCTATTGCTATTAATTCTACTTTCAGGCTCCATTTAGACTGAGAGGAGGAAATAATGAATCATGACATAATGGAAGTCCCTGTAAAGCACTCAGCTTACCACACAGAAAACCAGACTTGCATGTGCGTTTGTTTTTGTTTTTAAGACTAGTTCTAACAATAGCAGCCAATGGGAGCCTATTAACTTCATTGTGTCTTAACTTTCTCTTCAGTCCTTGGCTATCTTCCAGCTTAATTCCTCTGAGTCAGCAACACATTCAAATCAGGTTAAATGAACTCTTGGATAAGAACCTCAACTAAAGGAATAATTGATCTTTCCACCCCAGCTCATCACCCCTTCCAAAAAATCCCCCCCAAAAACCAGCCAAACAAAAGCACTATAAAGGCAACAGCTTTTATGCAGCCCAATTCAAAGATGCCAGGATGGGTGAGAGTGGAGTGTGGGTATGGGTGAGTTGGGGAAGCAACTGTGGTAAAGTTGATCAGCTGATGCGAAGTAATGCATATTTTGTTTGGCAAAAGTGAAAAGAAAGGGACGTAGGACTGTGGGAAGTGAACGGACTATATTTCCTTCTCTTAAGGAGCTCCTGTTTGCCCTCAGCACAGTTTCTTATCATCTGATTTTCTGACACCCTTTTTAGTCTCTGTAACTCTGTCTTGTAAAGTGATGGCGATTGACATGCCCCTTTCATGTCAGAGGAGAGAGGATCTCCCTCTGCTTACAAGCAAAACAGCTATAGGAAGAGTGGGTGAATCTACTCCTCTCTTGGCCTAGATTTTCACCCTGGAGGACTGAGTGAAGAGGAGAGCAGCTCACTGGCTGAGGGCCTGCTGACCTCTCAGTAAGGGAAGGGGAGGGAGTACCCAAGCAAACAGATCATTAGAGATGAAAACATGAAAAAATCAAACATGAGAATTTACTTTGGCTTTAACCAAACATCTGTTGCAGGCCCCATTTTTTTTTTTTTATTTTCATGGATAGGTGGATGGATGAGTCAGACTGAACAGGCTGTTTATTTAAAAAATTAGACCTAGAGAAAAGTGGCTTAGTGGCGGTTATGCTGTGATCCCAGTTCATTAAACTTAGGTAGTCACTTTCTACGACAGCATATTTATTGTCTTCTGGCCTCCCCATTGCTTTATCTTCATGTCCATAGTGCATGAAGACTTGGGCTCACTGTACTTAAAAGTCTGCACTTATGCTCCAGGGTGGTAATTTTATTGTTTAAGTAAAAATGAAGCTGTTCACTGTAAAGGTGAAGTGTGTCAATCAACTAAAACCAGCTTTCTTGAGGACTTCTCTGTAATCTCCATGAGGAACTTAGGGCTACCATAAATTTCGTGTTTCTCTGCAAAACTCAGGCACACCTGAGAGAAAGACTAAGCCATGTGCAATGTAGATGTGTCCATCAGCAGCAGATGACAGTCCTGTTGCTGAGGTCTCTGCTGAAAAGCGTGTAGGCTACATGGTGACAAGGACATGGAAAGAACCTGGAGAAGATGCAACAGTTATACGACACTTTCTTGTGGTCTCCCCCTTGGTTTCTTGCATCATATCAGAGGCCCTTCGGGCAAGGGACTGGTGCTTCCTTCTGTGTTTGCCTAAAGCTGACACAATTGTTGACTGGGATTTCAAGGTATGACCAGAATAAAAACATCGAGTGAGGTACTCCAGGCATGTAATCCTCACTCTAGAAAGTTCCTGCTCTTTGCAGAGAACTTTCAGACACAGAAAAATAATTTTTCCTGTTATTAGCCTGTTGAAAGGCTGGGGACGACGACGACGACACATTTTGCATGTCTGCCATTTCTAGCCTTTTGCTGTACTAGTTATTTGTATGGCTGTGCAGACCAAATGACTGACTGGACCTTAGTCCCTTCACTGCTTGGTATGTCTATTCATCTCTTCAGTCATTAGAAGAATGAGCTAGTCGAGAACCTTCTAAGGTATGCAACACGTGGAATACACAGAATAAGATTTTCCAGGGGGTGATTATTCCCATTGTAAAATGTGTGCTAAAACCCAAAAGAATTACTCTCTGAAGGGTATCTATCCCCCACAGAGGAACTGGAGGAGTTTATTTTCCTCTGACACTCCCAGTGCCCTGTCCCTGTCTCCACTTTGTGAGTAATAACTGATTGGAAAGATGATAAAGTCTACTAACTTCAACCCTGATGCTATTAGAGAGCCTTGCATTTTATTTGAGGAAACTACAGTCTATTTGCAGGTGAGAAGACTGTGAAGAATTAATTTTTTAACTATTTTTGATACCAAACAATTTTTCTGGCCCAGCATGGCTAGAGGCTCTGGAAAGAAGTCATCAGTGGAAATGGCACAGCTCAGCATCCTCAACATGAACCAGTGCAGGAGCATTGTAGGTCTTTCAGCAATGGCACTTGCAATTGTGGTTCACTCAGAGAGATCTGACACTACAGAGATGTTCCCATGGCAGCTGATTTGACTGATCACTGACATATGCCATAATGAATCTGTCGGGTTAGCTGAGGGACACAGAATGATCAAGACAGCAAGGAGAGGATGGAAGGAAGCCTTTCTGAGGCAAAAAGTGGTGGAGATGGGAACCTGTTCTACTTTTAGCAATATTGGAGAAGAAAAAGGCATATAAAGTAGAGTAGTAGAGCTGCTGCTGCTGCTAATCTGCAGGTAAAGGAAAATAATAGGGAATAGCTCTTAATTTCAGAGTGGCTCAACAAGTAGACAGGATACCTTGAAAGAAAGGTTTCCTTAAGATGAATAAAATTCATGATGTGGCTCAAACGCAGGGGAATTTGTCTTGATTTGATGACATAGCTTGAAAATGAGAGGAAAAACAACACCTGAAGGCTACTCATTGACTAATTTGCTGTCCAAAGTAAACCAAATATACTGCTATGCTGCCCACCCTTCCCTTTCCTCTTTCAGCAGTGTCTATTTTAATAATTATTTGGTTTATCTTTTCATTTTAGCACGTTCTGGATTGTTTACATGCTGCCATAATACCTTTGTGCCCACAGTAAAAACACCTAGCAAACTACTGTTCTTCTTCAAACCCCTCCTTAAGCTTCCCTTCTGCCACAGTCCTTCAAAGCACTGGGCAGTGATCAGGCTGTCCTAATAGTGGTCTTGATGCTGATTCTTATCCTACCAGAGAAGTTACTTTGTCTCCTCCTTTTGTGTCTGCTTGCTGTCTCCTCCTTTTGTATCCGCTTGCCTCCTTGGCCTCCTAATTATTTCCTCTTTCATCTTTAATTGCTACATCCAACAGCTGCAAACTTTGTGGGGCAATGACTGTCTCTAATTCTGGGAGCCATTGCAATTCAAAACCAGTGAAAAGCTACTAATAGTTAATTCAGTAGACTATTGCTGCTGCAGGTAAAGGAGTGGGTCCATACCGTGCTACCAGTTACAACTGAGCAAGCCCAACGAAGTCAACATCTGCTCCATATCAACATTAAACCTCTAGAAGACTTCATGAAATGCTGCAGGCACAAATAAGGACAGTATGCTGATGATGCATGTTGCTCTCATTTGAAGCAGACACTGACTCCAGTTATCACGTAAACAGAAAGATGTGGTTGAAGAGAAGCTGGTTCAAATGCAACTCAGAGAAAATGGTTATGCCCTCCAGCACTGAGGAGCATTTCAAAGCCAGTTCCTGGGAGAGCCCTGCAGTTGGTAGGATCCTTCTAGCAGGTGTGGTGAAGTGCAAAGCCATACCGTTTCTTGACTTTGGTCGTTTCTTAATGAAAGAAATGTGTTCGTCTGTCACCTTGAGCAAAATACATAAACTCCTGTCCTCGAAGGAAAAGACTTGAGTGCAACCATGCGCCTCTTCTGAAACTAGATCACAGCAAAGCTTCATACTCTAGTCTGGCAGTCAAAGACATTAAGAAGTTGTAGCTGACTTAAATCACAGCAGACCACTAGATTTGTAGATGACTTCACCTTCAAAGTATGCAGAGGACTAGACCCCTCACTACAACAAAAGTTTTTCTGTCCTCCTTTGGGGTTTACAAACCGCTGATGTAAGTAGAGGGCGCTGCTGCAGAAATAGGTCACGCAATAGCACTAGGGCTTGTGCTGGTAGGGCTCCCATTTTCCTGTTCCGCATAACAGCATCTCTAGAAAATTTTATAAGGTGTCCAGGGAAAAAGCCCAGTGGGACTGGCAGAAGGATGTTTTCTTCTGCTCTGGGGATCTATGTTTCCACTGCTCTGGGGATCTAAAAGGAAATCTGTGTTTTCTGATCTCTTAAGTTTAGAGCTGAGCTTTACCAGTGCTCTTGGCTCTATCATTAGGCTTCTCCCAGTTTTAAAAAAGTCATTGCAATGAGTGCCAACAGCAAAAGAGTCAAAATAGCAGGTCTTCATATTAAACATCTCTTGGATATGGTGCTTCTTCTCCTGCAGCCATCTTATTTACATGTTACATGTTACAATGACGGTAACAGTTACGTCACTCTTTCTTCCTAACTTGTTTTATCACCACAGTGGCTTCTATCACTGTGTGAAGCATTTGTTTTCAATAGGCAAGGCTGTGCTGAGCCCAGAGTGTCCCCTTAGAACATGACCATTTTAGTGGTGTGAGAAGTCCAAGCCCAGAGCTTGCTTTTTGCCCTATTGGTAAACATGCTGTATGCATGACGCCATGCCACTTCATGCAGAAAAGTGTAATCCACTGTCCTTGTGTTTTAAGGAATCACTTGCTTCTGCTTTGTATTTATTTTGTTATTAATGCTGGCTGCTTTCCAATAGCTTCTGGCCACAATGACTGCTGCAATCTTTTGTCAGCTAAATCAGACACAATCTGCAGACAGAAACATATTATCGTGTACATCATTTTCAAATAAAGCAATGCACATACAACACACTGATGTTTTATATGGAGGTGTACTGAATTAAATCAAGAATGCTGTTGAGCCCATCTAAAAGAATAGCTGTAAAAAGTCATAATAAGATGATATATCACCTGAGTTTCAAATTGAATAAATATAGGAAAATAATAAGGCTTTAAAGTGATAATTTCTCAAAGAAGTAAAGTAATTACTCCATTCCTCCCCACAAAAGATGTATTTAGGGGAACTGTAGTGGGTTAAAATAATAGACAAGTGTCTCTGTTTTTCAATGCTAAACAGTAGACTATGTAAAACAACAGAATTCTTATACCCTGTGAGAAACCTTTAGTGATTTGGGGGTTGATGTTATTTTTATTAAAGTCAATGAGTATTTTTCCTTTGATTTTCATGGCAATAGTATTGTGTCTCCATTGCTTCAACAACCTTTTCTCTGGCATCGATGAATGCAATCTCCCTGCCCTTATATCCATTCAGAAAACTGCTGCAGAGATAATCATTTTCCTATTCCATGGCTTTCACTTCCTTCCCTCCCCAGACTCTCTCTGCTCTTCTGCCTCAAACTTAAGCTACTCATCCTCACTTTCTACACCCACTGTGGCCTGTTGTTGCCCATCCTATCATCACAGCTTTGACTTCTGCCAAACAGAAGGCAGCTTGGAGTAAACAGGAAAAATATTTGGTCCAGAACCTAAACCTCAAAGCAAACTTCAACTGTTTGTTTCTAGGAAAGTTTTTGGAAGGCCAGTGAATAGCACCCCTTGAGTTTTGAACAGCACTGGGGAAGGTTATTCAATCTTTTGAAATTCCTGTCCTTTCTGGCAGCAGGCAGCTCTGAGAAGTATTTATTGTAGGACTTTCCAGGCAGAATACGGTGGCAGTTCACAAGCTGCAAGGGGATAATGGCTCACATGCGTCTTGCTAACACCTGCAGCCATCAGCCCAGCCCTGGCACATGTCTGCCTGGCAGCCTGACCCTCCTGTGCCCTTGTGCCCTCCCAGACTGTCAAAGAGGGGTCCTACTTTCTGCGTTGGGGACACTGTTGCCCCTTCTTTCAGAAGCATGGTGCAGAGCAGCAACTGGCACTCATAGTGAGCCCAGAGAGAGAGATAAATGAAGAAGCCCGGGTGAGCAAAAAAGTCAGCATATCCGTGATAGCATTGACATGAACTAAACTAACCTGTGCTGACAGCTGAAAGTGAAGCAAGGCCAGAATCACTACTCTTGGTGCAAGGAGAGACAGCGAGTGAGGTGGGATGCCCAGGTGTATGGAACAGGGCCCCAGGCTTGGCCATCGCTCTGTGCTGCAGTAGCTTCAGCATGGTTGCTACGTGTTTTCGGTATTTTTTGTTCAAAACCTGCCATCATTGCTTCCATCCTTTAAGACTGTGTCAGAAGAAGGATTCAGTCCCATAAAAGACAACATCTGTGAGCAAAGCCATGTGGGCTTTTCTTGAATACAGTGGCTCAACGAAGGTGGCAGTTTACACACTCTCACTGAGGCCCACTGGCCCTTACCCTTTCTTTCCTGGTTTGAAGTACCCCAAACTTTTAGGGAAGCCCCAGAACTCATGAACCTTTGATGGTATGAAGGCAGGGGAGGAGATGCTGGGCGTTACCAGATTTTGTCTGGATTTGCAAGGCGTATGTGCTAGCTGGTGGTGGGACGGCAGCTCAGCGTGGTGGGATCAAAAGTCCTGGTTTAAGAGAATATCAATGTTTGTAGGCAATCTGTTGCCCCTCCCTTTTCTCTGGTCAGCTTCTAGTAATTTATATGGAAGAGGAATAGCAAAGCAACGTCATTACTCTGATATCCCTTTCAAGTGCTGCATGAGGGTCCTCCCTCTCCCAGGCACACTTCCACGTGGGAAACAAAGATGTGGTCCTGACACGAACCTCTTGCCTTTATATAAAATGTTACCTCCAGTTGACTGGTAACATTCTTTGACCGCAAAAAACCACAATTCTACTCCAAAAGGAGCAGGAATTAAAAAAAATGGGGGCTCGTGCTTTGCATTGTTAACTAAAACTGTTGCTCAGCGCAGCATTACTGCCAAAAATGTGTGACCAGAAACCTGTCCATTACCTGCCACCACCAACCTGTGCAAAATGGGTTGGCAAGAGAGAAAAAAAGCTCATGGAAACAGGAAAAAAGTGGTCTTAGTCAACCACAGGATAGGTGTTCATGTCACAAACCCACTGGGACTTGGTGGGAGCATTGCTAGTGAGGCAGGGCCTGGAGGGGAGCCTCTTGAAGCTGGTTGAAAGTTTTCCATGGGTTTTGGCAAGGGATGGGTCAGACTATTATTGAATTCCCAACCTGTTTGCAGACCTGGAGCTGAAGCAACATGATGCTGTGAGCAGTGGGGGTCTGTGCTACCATTGCCCAGGCTGTCCCGGACCCATTGACAAAGCCAGACCTTGGCAGTGCAGCATTTGTATCAGGCACTGAATCCGTTTTAAACTTCCCAACAAAATCCTGTTCCTTTCTAGGCAAGCCTCCTTTGTCTCAGTCAGTGCCTCCAGCAGGTTATCGTGGTTCTTAGCTATTATTTTTAAGACTATTCACTTTGGCTCTCCTACTTGCTGCCCAGAATTCACAAGAAACCCTTTAATTTATTCTCCCTAAAATGAGATAAACCATGAGTGACCAGTCTCCTGGGGCTGCGCTGTTCTGTAGTGAGCCTTATGTAAAAGATACAGGGTACATTTTCAGCACCGTGCGTTGTTATTAATGAAGGCTGTGTGCGCAACTCTTTGTCCATCACAATGAAAATTTACCCTCATGTATCTCGTAAATCTCAGATGTAGATTTCACTCACAGCATTTTTGAATATTCTTTGATTATTTTTTTCATATTAGGGGACCATAACGATAAGTCCCTGCTCAAGTGAATATACAACTAGACCTCATCTGACACTAAAATTTGCTAGTTTTTCTTTTTGGGCTTAAAAAATTTGCCTTTCAGAGCTATTCAACAAGATAAATGTTAATGAGAAAAATTTTAACAAGGCAAGCCCTGGCGGTGACCCCCTCGGATCTAAGCAGCGCTACAAACTCAGGGCAAGCCTGATGCATGAGGAACATCTTGCAGAATATCACTGGCCTTCTGTTATATCAGCGCTATAGCTCTAGAAACAAGGCTCTTAATGAGGAAAGATCAATCCCAACAGGAAAACCTGTGATATCTGACATCAGTAGACAAGCATCCATGCTGTACAAACCAACCCCCCCCACGCCAGCCCCCGCTTACAAAAAATAAAATAAAATAAAGTAAAATTGTGTCATTTTCTTTCAAAGTTTAAAGACTCGGGATCACTTCATGTAGCATTTAACTATCATTTCAGTCAGGCTTTTGAAGCTGTTTAAGTTCTTTTGTACCCGAGTTGTTTAATGTTACTCAGACAAGGTAAATCAAAGTCTAATAGAGTGGAAAAACAGTAAAGGCAGAAAATAGGTAAAAGATAAATCACACAGGAAGTTTTGCTTTTTTTGTGTTATTATATTCATTGAGATCAAAGTCCTTGTTTCAGCTCTAATTAACAAAAGCTAATGCAGATTGGAGACCTTCTGGCACTGAGCAGAGCCTTGGAGGATACAGTTGAAATCTTCTGAAGATTTAAATAATTAATATGACACCTTGAGCTTCGGATGGGAAAATAAAAAATAAAAAAAAAGAAGAGGGGGGAAAAAAGAGCCCCATGTTCAAGTTTAAGAACAATGCCATTGCCAAGTTTGATACCATTTGTTCTGATGAAAATGAGCTGAGTAGACTGCACCGACTTCATTGTCTGGTACATTGGCAGTTCAGTGGATTGTTTCACCTTTTGTCATGCTAAGGGAGTCTTTTGTGCAGTACTTTGTTACCCCCAAGTCTGCCCCAGTTGAAGGAGGATAGAAAAAGGCAAATCTGCTTTAGGGACTTGGAGGATGGTCATTTAATGGTTTTTAATCCTCTTAATCCACGTAAGAATGGAGATCTCTGAGTGAAAATCCCATCCCAGAAGTCCTTATGATTCAAATGCCTGGCTCAGGAGACTGTCTTTTGAAAAAAAAAATGCAGCAAAATATTCTCGACTACTGTGGCATTGTGGTTTATTTCTCTCTGGTTTCCCGAAGCTGTCTGATGCAATATAAGCAAAATGAAATGGAAACCTACTTCAAACCCTGTGAAGTATGAGAACAGAGAGTGCCCGGTGCCAGCCTGTGTATTTGGGGTACTCTGGTGACTCATCTTGATTTCATAAAAGTGATAAGGACCCTCTTTTCTAATTGTCTCAACTGTATGCAAATCCACCCTAGATTTGGGTGTGCACTAATGCCCTCACCAAGCTGTTTTCCACTCGGATATTTTCTAGGTAAATTAAATCCTCTATTGAATTTGGATATAGATTACTTCTAAACTGTTGACATAATCATAGCTAAGCCTTTCTGCTGAGCTCATTATTACTTCATAAAAGCATGATTTCTCTTCTCCGCCACCAAAAAAATATAAAAAAATCAATATATCTAATTAGATAAACCACTAAAGAACTGCTAAAAGGCAATTCTCGTAAGTAAAATTAAAGAGGATCTGAAGATGGAATGGGCTTTTCTTGCTCTCAATCTATAGGCTTGACATTTGCCACAAGCTGACTTTAAAATAATTTTTCAATTACATGCACAATGGGGCTTTTCATTTCTTTATGTAGTTCATCACCTTTTAGAATGGGTTAAAAAAGAGGAAAAATACAGCTTCCAATTTGTAACTGACTATGTGACAGATAAAGAAAAGAACATGTTAAAAATGGTATGATTTCTTAAAAACAAAAGATGAATGAAAAAAATAAAGTTCCCACTGCAATGATTTTCATCTAGGTAGCTAGCAAATGATTTTAGCAAAATTGCGTAACAAAACAACTCAAGGCATGTCTTAAAAAATTGTGGCTCATTAATGCAATGTTTTCTGCTCCAGTCAGTTCACTAACAGCCATTTCTCAGCATCTATTCCTACAGTCCCTCCATGCCTCTGAAACAACAGATACAAATCCAACAACTGGTTCTTAGGATTATAGTACAGTTTTTCTGACAATTCAACCTGCATAAAACAATGAGCTCTCTAAAGTAATTTCAGCTAGGTGTTAATATTGATGTACTCTAATTCTGCTGCAAGAAAATTATTTTGCTTTCTTCCCCACAGTTAACAGAAAAAGGTAGGCTAGTGATGCTGTCTGTTGCATCCCATAAAGACTTCGGCTGTCCCTTTGATAAAATTTCTGGTCTTCTGTCTGGATCATGTTAACATCTTATTTGAGGTCAGAGGGAATCATGGGTGCTGTGTGCTTCCCCATTTCTCTTCTTTCTATTCGTACAGCATCCATTTGATCCTCACCTTTACTGAGCTGAGCCCCACATGGGATGTGCACTCTTGTTTGGACCTCTGTGATGGTGCTGCCTGAGGGTAGCACAAACCAGCAGCCTAGTGCACATTTTCCTGGCTCACTACATCACTATGACCATAACTCTTCCTTGGTGAATGCCTTTTCATTTTTTCCTCTTCATGGCAATTAACAATGTTGTGTATCATCTGTGGCCAGAGCTGGCCTGCATCCCATGCTGAGTGTGTGGCCATAGTATGGTATTTCTTTCCTCCACCAGAAATGTTGGCAAGGTGTTTTACTGTGCTGATTCTTTTTTTTTTAACCTTACTTTCACCTGCAGATGTTAACCCCTTAAAGCTACCATCATGCCTGCAAATGACAAATGTTGGGCGAAAATGTATGTACCAGCGGTCAGTTGAAGAAAGCTGAGGGTTTGCATTCAGTGGTGGAGGGTTAGCGACAGTCAGGCTGTGATCCCCTGAAAGTAGCATAGTATAAGACATACCAAACCAACAGCAACAAAATTAAGGACTGAGCTCAGGTGGGAAGATGGCTTTATCCTCTTAGCAAAATAGGATAAGCAGAAGTTAATTGAGAGACGTTTTCATCGTTATGGAAAGGAGTAATGAGTTGGTAGAGAAATATTTTAAATAGGAAACTGAGGACATAACGCAGACATGAGGGAACTCCAGCACTACTACTATGTGCAGGGAGTAATAACACATGGAATAAATTACTGGGAAAGGCTAATGAGAAAAAGTATACAAATGACAGTCAGAGTCAACTAGCTTTTCTAGCAGGAAAGGGAGTTGTGGAGTAAGACGGAAAGACCTAGGAAAGAGAGAGATGAACTTCCAGGAGCCAAGTGTGCCGTGCAAGGCTAGACCTTCCTTGGTTATAGACCACTTTGTGTTTGCAAGAATTCATGGGCAGTGCTGGCAGTGTCAGCCTGCACTCCCTGAGGTGCCTTTTGTGCTGAGTCCACCTTGGAGCCAGTATTTCCAGGACAGGAGCTACTCTGGCCACAAGCTTCTGGCCAAACGTTATGGCAGAATATAACTATGGAAAGTGGCTCCTTACACATTTGCCAGGCTCCCCATGAGCCTGATTACATAGTCCTTACTTACATCAGCCATCTCTCCCCCAGGAGACTTGCTTTTGTCTCTCTGGCCTCTGCAGCTCTGTCAGTGGGACAGGTTGGGGAATGCCCCCAGGAGGGACCAAGCAGGGAGTCAAGAGCTAAAATGAGCACAAGTTTCACACAAAAAAACCCTACACTTGAGACAAAAATGGGCTAATTCTCTGCCTGTGTCCTCTCTTTTCCTCCCACTGGTGGTGGTGGTGGGGCGGCAGGTGTTGGGGGTGGAGGTTCAGCATAATCCCCCATGACCCACGGCTCTTGAATAGGCCACGTTTATTCCTGAAGTAAATGGTTTTCTTTTCTTTTGGAGTCTGCAGTATTGAGGCCATTCTGCAGCATAGGCTGGTACTATTTTTTTTATGTGATCTAATCTTCCCACAACGCATAGTTACTGCAGTGTTAGGAAAGCCCAGTACGACAACAGTTGGTCAACAGTGTGACTGAAAGCTACCTGCTTTAAATAAAGGGTTTCAAAACTATTCTGGAATATCCTGGAGTGTCCTTTGAATAACAGCCCTTTTGGAAAGGAGTGACTTTTGTTCTCTGTTTCCTCTATGGGAGCCTTCATCTTGCTAAGGGGATGTAAATTAATAACAGCCCCTCTCTCCCCCCAGGATGAGAACACACTTTTTGCAGACTGCTCCTATTCTGCCTAGAAGCTGTTATTTATAATGTGACTTTCTAAAGTTTTCTCAGCAATTCCCATTCCCTACACACTATACACTTCATAGAAATACACATACTGTTCTTTAGACTGTTATATATATTCAATCATGTCAATTGTAAATTACTTAGTTTTCATGAAGGTTACATGTTTGTGACTATTTCTTTTTCTATTTTTCACATCCTTACCTGACAGGATTCTTTAAAAATGAACAAAATACAGTATCAGCAGAAACTTCTTGACAGAGACGTATGTGGGAGGAGATAGAGACAATAAACAGACATCACAGATACCACATTATAATGCAACAAATTATGGTCTGGCTCAAATCACTTTAAAGGATGGACAGTAGCCCCTTATTACCAAACTACAAAGGTAATAATAACTCCTTTCCCAGAGGTACCACTGCGATCAAGGAAAAGACCCCTAGTAGTATTTTTATAGCCTTTGCTTGAAATGTTTTTGAAGGAAAACTCTGACTTCTAAAGAGTTCTGAAACTGTGTGGTGTCTCAAGATAGATCTTAATGAAATTTGCTGCTATCAAAACTAGACTGCCTAGAATATGGCAGAGCCTATTAGGACTGCAATAACAACATTGATTTTAGGGATTTTCCCCTCCCTCCAAATACACTGCACACTTTTTTGATGTGTGAAGAGACTGAAGCTTCTTAAAAGATATTTTCAATGGGATAGTTCTGAAGACTTCAGATAAAATATTTCAACACAGTACCTGCAGGGACAGGAGAAATTGCTTCAGTTCATTTTGCCTTAGTTAGAGTCGTGTTAAATCAACTGCTCTTGGCGTTTGCAGGACTTTGTAGACATTCTTTCAAAAGTGTTTGAAAAGCTTCAAATAGATGAAGGTCTTCAAAAGGCAACTAGCACATGGGACTGACATCAGTAATGCTCCAAAGACTGTCCAAAAGGGCCAATACATGATATAAATGGAGCTTTATTACCTTTTTTTTTTCTTTATCTCGGATACGAGGCGTGTTCTGTCTTTGTTACATGTTCCATTTGCTGCCAGGAGCATACCTGATACATAGCCTGATTAGTAGGAGACACGAGGGCCTGATTCTTCACTGCCTTGAAGTGGATATAGCTATTTTCATGTGACTTTAATACACTGCCAGTTTAACTGGTAATTTGTGAAGTTTCTCTATCAGGAGCAGTGAGAACACAAAGTGTGATGTAAATCAGATGTGGTGACATCTGCTCCTTCTGCTATCTTTCCTTTTGGTGGTGTGTAACATTGCGCAGCCTAATATAAATTGAAAAGACCAGTGCTTCAGTCTGAGCAACTGCAATGTAAGCTGCACTTCTCAAGACGCATAGAGGCAGGGATCTTGCCAGCCCCATCCATGCAGGCAGCTCCCATTATGTTTTAGCAGATCTGTTCGTATAAATAAGGATTTAGTGACTCAAATTTGCAAACAGCAAGGCACTTAAATGGCTTTCCATGGGAAACACCTGCAATAGTATAAATTCCTCGAATATAAACAGGAGGATCTGTTTGCTCATCCATACTCATGTGTGGGTAATTAAACCACACTTATTGTAATAGAGAGAGGAGGGCATCCAGCTATATTACTGTCTCTCTGAAGTGGGAAAGTGTGTGGTACTTTCCTTCCCACTGGAGATCATCAACGACATCGATCCACAGCCTGAATACAGGATGAAAATATTTTTTCTTGTGGAAATGCTCTCTGTGTTTGCATAGGGAAGATGGTCACTAGATTTGTATCCTGGGGTATTAAGAGCTTCTTTACACACCCCGTTGCCTGGCTCTGAAATTCACCCCTAGAGCCTGACCCAGCCACTTCTGTGAAAAGGTGATTTAAAAAACAAGTAGGAACAATATGAACACAGGAGCGCATCTAACAGAGATGTTGCACCACAGTGCTGTGGATTTTCCTGATGGCTCAGCGTGCTAAACCCAGGTTTATAGCATCATTTTAGTCTTGTTATGAAGTGGGAGAAATGCATACAACTGAAATAGGCTGGTGTGTACCTGCTTGTAATAAAGTTGCTCAGTAGTCTGGAAAGCCTGTTGCTTGTGATAAATAATCCTCGAAGTGTCATATTCTCATAAATATGCAGCTCTTGCTGTGCAACTTTAAAGAAAATCTTTTTGTCTCTTTGGTCATAGACTTAGAGACATACTTATTCTTGTTAGTGTGAGTCAGTAGATTTATACCAGGTATGAGTGCGAATCATAGATTTTTTCAACAGGGCAATAAAGAGCTTATATATAAAAATATCAGGAATGGCCTTTAAAATGTGTTATAAGAGTAAGTTAAGATAAAAGATTCACCCAAAAAGATATGCTTTCTTGTTAATGCTAATCGTATTTACGGACTGTTGCTATAGAGACCAGAGAAGCCAGGTATTTTCTTTCTCTAGGAAAGCAATGACATCTTCACATTTTCCTGTCAAATGTCTCTTTTGCATTTCGGGGCTTTGAAGCAGCTTTGATGGAGGTGTTTTCAAAGGGGATAAAAGCAGAAGGTGTTTTCTCCATGGCAAAGGTGCCTGTTTGTAACCTCTAACCTGGGAAATCTGGGAAAGTTTAAACTGAAGGGAAAGAGGTAGCAGGGATTGTTTATTTCTGTTCACTTGTTGCTCCTTAGTTCAAATTGAAATTTGCATATATAGTCCTAATTCCTTTTCTGCACTCAAAAGCTTTTTACTTTAATATAACCTTGACTAAAATATTTTCATATTGCTGAGGATAAAACTTTGGGATGATTGACCAATCCTTTAACTTCCAAAGAACCACAGAGTAATTCAGGTTGGACCTTGGAGGTCTCTGCTCCAAATCTCTGCCCAAAGCAGGGACAGCTTTGAGGCCAGACCAGCTGCTCAAGTCTGTGTCTGTCTGGGTCTTGAAAACCTTCAGGGATGGGGACAGCACAGCCTTTCAGGGCAACTTGCTCTGCTACCTGGCTGTCCTCATGGGGAAAAAACTTCTCCTTATACCCTGGCTAAATCTCTCCTGTTGCAATTTTGCCTGTTTTCTCTTGTTCTCTCCCCGTGCATGAAGAGCTTGGCTCCATCTTCTTGGTGGCCTCTTGTAGGCAGTGGTACTATTAGGTGCCCCCACAGCCACCCTTTCTCCCTGCTGACCCAGCCCAACTCCTACAGGGACAAATGTTCCACTCCCCAGCACCCCTTCCCCTGAGCCCCTCCAGTTTGTTCATGTCTGTCCTATGCTGAGGGCCCCAAAACTTGATGCACTATGTAGATGGGGTCCAATGAGTGGTCTGTAGAGGCAACTAATCCCTTCCCTCTGTCTGTGGGACATGCCCCTGTTCATGTCCCAGAGTGCTGTCAACCTTCATGTCTGGTAGGCTGCACTGTGGACACTGGCTGAGTTTGGGGTCCACCAGGGTTCCTCCAGTTCTTTCCAGCAGAGCTGCTCTTCAGCAGCCATTCCTGGCTCATTTGCTGATGTGTGAATAGTCCTGTGCTCCCACATTTTTCATTCCCATCCTACACTGACCTCTCCTTTTTCAACACATCTTGCAGGTAAATGTCCTTTTTCAAACCCCAGGCCAATTGCTTGCATTAATCCTTTTTTGGATTTCTCTTGAAGGTGAGCTGTAGACCACAATGATTCAAAACACAAGCCCTGTTCTAATGCTTTGGTGTCTCTGCCACAGTTCCTTTCTTACATGCATATCTGAAATACCTTATGACAAGCCTTTTATTCATTTGAGAGTTATACTTGATATAGCCATCATCTCCACCTGACCTATCCACTGAATTTACTTCCCACAGCATAGGTGTGGTTTGTTTTTTTTTTTTAAAAAGTGCTGCATTTATAAATCTGGCTTGAGTTATTCATCCTCCATACACGTCACTGACCGAATGTCACTGTGATCTCCTTGTAGACTGACTGGCCAGATAGAGTTATGCTCCCCTGAGAAAGGAGAAAGACTATGAGCTCCCCAGTGCAGTGGGGTTTTGCGGGAGAGACAAAGTAATCTGTTAGACACTGCAGCTCCGTCTTCCCCTTTCTTCACTGCTTGAAGTGCAGCATCAAAGATAGGAAAGAAAAAAGGGTTCTGTTCCTACTCACCTCCCTTCCCAGGCTCACACTCTTATGATATCTGCCTGGAAATGCAGGGCAGGTGGGACACGTGGCCTTTCATCTCTGTCACAGGAACTACTGGCATCCACAACCTCCTGTATAAACCTGAAGGAAACCAGCATCTACCAACACTTTGTGCTGCTCTTTGGTGGGCACTATATATTGCCCTAAAGGTTGCCAAAACAAGCACTTGTCATTGTTAGTGTGTCTGGCATAACAAGTCAATTGCATTTGGCACTTCTGAACAGAGGGCTGATCTGGATAAAAAGCCACTGGACTTCTCATGCTGAGAGTCCAGCAGGTAGCTGTGAACCAAGTTTCAACTTTTTTTTATTCTTAATTAATAGCCTAAATGTTAGAGGAAAAAATGTTTGACAGCAAATATTAACATGTTCCATAGTCACTTGAAAACTTATAAATTATGGTTTCTTTTTAATGACGATCATCTTTACCACTCTTATGACAGGTCTATTTGTTCAGAGGTTTTTAAACTGATGAGTCTACATTCCTAGCAGCCAGAAACCCTCTCTCTTTTTGTTAAAGGCTTCTCCCTGGGAAATGGCTGCTTCCCAAGTAGGCAAGCTTAGGAAAGAGAGTGCAATCCTGCCATCATTCTACATCTTGGGAAAAAGCTCATTCTCTTTGCTCTTCATAGACTCCCAGAATCAAGAGTCTCCTTGGCTGGCAAAAGGTCATTAGGATTATCAACACAAAATAACTTCCAGCTCATCCATGCATCAGACCCTTTGCAGCTTCTGAGAACCAGGCCACTGCTGAAAAATCACTGGATTAAGAAGAGCCAAGAGGAAAACATAGCTGGCTTGGTGGTTCAGTCTTCAACAAAAATGCTGAGAGGTGAAACAATAATCAAGTCTCTGCAATGTTTTACAAGAGAACAAGTCTCTCTCTTGTACTCATGAATGTCAGTTGAAATGACCTTTTAAAAGTGGCAGTATGTCATGGATCAGGGAAAAACAGGAAAATGTATTCTTTCAGATTGAGAATGTCATCAAAATGTTAGTCAGAGTCTTCGGATTTGGAAAAAAATTATCATCTTTGCCACTTTGCTTCAAATGATGAAGATAGGAAAGTACTGCATTATATAAGGCGCTGTGATTTGAAGCAGAAGAATAAAACAGAGTTCGGGAGTTTGCAGTGGGTTGTGGTTTGATTGATCACTTTTTCTCTGTAGCACACATTAATGACTGTACTATTCCCATAAATTCTTCCTTTGACCTTTCTGTCAAAGTACGTATGACAAACGACAAATGCATTTCTCACAGCTTTTGGCCCAAGAACAGATTGTGTACTACCCCTTGAGAGCCTGGGGTAGCATTGCTCCAAATGTGCTTTTAAGTGGTAGCCTAAATCTTTTATTTTCCAGCCCTTCAGGATCTGTGTTTAATATTGGTCCAATGGGTGTTTTTTGATAAATATTTATATTGCATGTAAATGTTCAGGTATTTCCTTTTTTGATTACATTGTCTCATGAGTTCCTGAATCTTTCTAAGTTAATTCTAAGCTTTATGAAGCTTTGATAGATGGAGAAAAGGTCCATCTTAAATTCTGTGTGCAAAATAAATTTATTTGAAACTAACATAATACTTATTCTTAAATTTTATGCTAAAAGGCACCTTAAAATCAATTTTAGTCATTTTCTTCTAGAGAAAAGATGCCTGTGAGCTCACAGCTTTCACAAATTGTGGTATGGACTGATGGAAATGAAGACATGCTAAGAAATGATGGTGCAGTGATGTTGCAGTTGCAAACTGTTGTTGCAAACACCAATTCTTATCCAAATTGAGCAATTGATTGAACTGTTTTTCATGCTTGCTGGATGAGATTTTAGAGCAGTCTGTAGTATGAATGCTGTAGACTTGTGACTAGGTGGCCATAGTCATGTCTGTGCATTCACATGAACATGCTGCCCAACGCACCCTAATTCACACAGAAAATGATTTGGGGCAGGGAGACTTGGAGCTTGGGAGAGCAGTGACTGAGCAGACCCAGGCAGAAGGTGGGTCAGTGCTCACCATCCCAGGTAGGACCTGGCTACCTAACCCAGCAGATCTACTCACTGGATGCCTTGCTGTGTTTGTTGCTGTGGCACACTGATCTCCAGATCATTTTCTTCTGCTAGGAAAAAATGAACAACAAAGGGTGGAAAGTTTATTGTGAGTCTTTGATTTACTGATAATTAAAATGCAGCTAATTTAGATTGTTCAGATATGAAGATACACTGGCCACATTAAAAGTTTACAGATGGTGACTCATCACATGTGGCAACAGGATGACTTTTGGTCTTGTTTTGGTATCTTTCTTTGGTTCTATAAACAGTACAGTATTAAGTAATGTAGGTAATGATATACAGAGGGGATTTCTTATGAGGAACTTCAAATAAAAGAGAGACAGATCTTCAGATGGATCTGTACTCAGATCTGGCAATAGTGCTGTTAGTTTACATGAGCTGAGAGCTTCACTCTGATTTTTGTTGAGGAAAAACTTCAGTGCCAATAGCATTAAATATTAACCTCAGAAAAGGCTTCAGAAAAGTGATATGTTGCCAGCTGATGCCTTTAGCAGATTTGTCAAGAGGGCACTGGACCAAAAGTAGTAACTGATCTTTTTAAGGTCTTAGTAACAGTACTACTACTTTGATGTTGGTCCCCTAACTAGAAAAGCAGTGGTGAAAATGGTATTTTCAAGGGTAAACTTGAGCAATTCAGTAATAAGGACAAGGTAAAGTACACAAATTCTGGAGATTTCCTGTTGGAATAAAAATGAAATTGCAGAACTTTCAGCTGGAAATTAAACATACAATGGTAGAGGTTTCAGAAGTCACAACGTTCACTTTGGTTTGGCTGATACTTAGTTTCAAGAAGCCAAAAAGAGGCAAAAAATATAAGTAGGAAGTCACTAGGATATTTCTTACCTAGTGAACTCATCTCTGTCCAGAATGTGCCCCATATGATAAAAAGCGGCAGAAAACCATTTGTTGGTATCTAAAATAGCGCTGGCAAGTCTTAAAACTTCTAAGAAGTCTGAGAGCTGTTTTGGGTTTACATTTTACTTTCAGGTATGCACAGTAAGTACACAAAATAGCGAATGGAAGTTGTACACATATTCAAATTATGTAGCATAGTTTTAAGGAGCATGAATACAATTTTACTGCTGATGTAAATGTCTGAATGTGTTGGCATTCAAGGCACATCCATATTTGCAGTGCTGGGCAGCAATCTCGCACTTTAAAGCACGAAAGTGCATAATGCAAAAGGAAGATATTTGAAAAGAGAGGGGTTTTTTTCACTAAATGATAAACTGACACCTGGAAGCTAAATATATCTCTGTTTTGAATTCCGATTTCTATTAAAAAAAGACCTGATTCCTGTTCAGTGTTATCATTGGGTGAACAATAAACAAGAAATAAGCACTTATTGCACATAATGAGCAGAGAATAACAATTTTTTTTCCTGAAAGAAAAGCTTGTGACTCACAGATATAACAGGCACTTCCAAGATGGACAAAAGCTGTAAATGACACCAAAGATACTTTGCTGCTGCAGCACATGCAATGGGAATGAATTGGGACAATGAAGAGACACTTAAGGAGGGAGAAAATGGAATCCTTGCAGTCTTACAAGTCAATGTCCTGGGACATTTCTTCTGTCTATTGAACTTGCCTGTTCAAATACAACACGTTGCTCCATAAATAATTCAAAGAAGATGAAGAACAGAAGAATCAATTGGTATTAAGGAGAGGGAATATTTTAAAAAAGAGAGACATTTCAGTTTACATTGCTGACTCCAGGAATAATAAAAGCAAGACTGTTGTGGAACAAAATGTGGTGGGTTTAACTTCTGGTTTTGGTTACTAAGCACTGTAGGGCATTGACAAAAATTTTACAAATGCAAAAATAGGTGAGTGCATTATTCATAGCAATCCCTTTAATAACAGACAGAGTATCCTGGAAGATGGTGACCGACAGCTTCCAGCAGAAACGTCCTTCCAGATGTCACCTACCAAGCCCCCTAAAATTGAGAGACTGACTTGAACATAATATGATTTTTAAAAGTAATCATTTATGGACATTTTTATTTGCCTGGTGACATCTAAGCCTTTTTTGGGGTTTTGATTTCAAGCTTTTCCATACAATCCTGAGGGCTAGAATCTTCCTTTCTTTAATTTAAAGTTGAAATTTCCGTGTAAGTAATTGATTCCTGGAACTGAAGCTTTAAGAAAAGTGCTAACTGCCAGAAGCCTTGGAATAAACTCTTGAGAGCTGATAATGCTGAGATTTATATGAGCAAGTGCCATTCATTGCTCAGGGATTTACTTAGTGATGGAATTTTAGGAGCATGGAAAGATGCTCTTTAGAAGTCAAATTCAGTCAAGAAGACTTCAGATGTGAGAGAAAATAATAATGGTAATTACATAAATATAAAGTCAAAGAGAGCTGCCAGTGATGCTGAGGATAATTAATTCACAGTGTGAATTAATTTGCTGTTTTGACTGTGTCAATAACTGCTTGCAACAATCTCAGAACTACATTTTCTTGACTGAGACCTTCATAATTTGGTCTCCTAGCATGGTGGGTCCACTACAGAAGTGAGTCTTGCAAGTTTTTAGAGGATTTAAGGGTTATGTGCCAGAAAAAGATGTTTTCTATGATTGCTGTTGTTATTAAATGCTCTTTTGAACATGTACTTTATTATGGACATTTCTGTTAAAAAAATACATTCAGATTTTCCTTGAAACAAACCCCTGAAAATTCTTTAGTTTTTACTGGCAGGAAAAAATACATCATCTTCAGTAAATTGATTTTCTTTTTTTTTTTTTTTAGCTAAAATATAAAATTATCAGCAAAAATGATTTTTTTTTTTCCCCATAGAATTGTGCAAAATAAAACCACAGGGTCTCCTTTCGGACAAGCTCAGACTTAAAAAACTTTCTCTGTCTCCTCAAAACCTAGTCCAACTCAGATTTCCAACATCAGGTTCTGACCTCACTTCAAATACCATAAAGCTACAGCCTACGTTGTTATTCTGGTTATATGTGGATGCCAGGGGAGTTTCTCCACTTATGTTATCCGATTGAAATTGCTCAACACATCACACTGTAATTTTTTCCTTTTGGTGCTGTCTCTAGTGTGAGTCCTGGGGACCTCTGAACTTCAGAGACTGTGCAGGTACCCCATGAGCAGCCTGGCTGTGGGCAAGGGCAGCCAATCCTGGCTGTGGTGACCATGCAGAGGACACACAGGTGCACGAGTCAGGAGACAGCCAGGTGTCCCAGCCTGGACCATCAAGGGACCATGAGGTCAGGAGTTTTTGTGGTGAGGCCTGCCTGTAACTCTGGAGGTGTAAGTCCTGACCAGAAATGAGAGTGTGATGTGGGATGTGCTTGTCAGAGAAACCATGGGAAGAACCACATCTTACCCTGGCCAAGTGCCTCTAAACAGCAAAGGGGGTGGAAGCACTGAGGGAGAGGATGAAAACAGTGCCCAGGGATCAGTATGATTCCAGCCAGGCTGTGGTGGTCTAGGTGACTGACTGTCATATTGTCTTATGGCCAATAAAACTGTTCACAATTAGGAGGAAAAAAATTAACTTAGCCAGCAAGTCTTGCACTTCAAGCTTTTGAACTGATCATTTATGGATATCCCTAGCCTTTAGGATTGTAGAAATAACAGTTCATACTCTTCTACATATTATTTGTATTCTTCAACTGGAACAGGAAAACAAAGTTTCCTAGTTTTTAGCTCACCATCATTTCTCAAGCTTGCATGAGCCAGTTATTTGGAATTGACATTGAAGGAAACTGGAATGAAGAAACTCTCCTCTTGGCACCTGCAGAAAAGACTAGCCCTGCCAAGAGCTGGATTACTGCTTCAACAACAGCTAGCTTTTTGTACTCAGAAAGTGACTTCCTTAATTTCACCCACTTGACTTTAAAAGAGCAGCAAGTGTGTATTTGTTTAAGGACTATTTTAATTAAACTTGATTGTTAGCATATATTCTATTTAGGGCTAAATATAACTTGTGATAATTTCAAATTTAATTGTAAACAGTTTGATTGAAAAGAAGAAAATGTTGAGTCTTTAAAATGCAATTAAAACAAAAGTGGACTTTTTTTCCTACATGTTTTTAAATCATTCTTGCTACCAGGAAGAAGATCAGTAGCGTGTACAAGATGGGAGTATTTTTATACTGGACTTGGTAGTAAAAGGTGCCCCCAAACACCTGACCTTAAGAGCTAGGCTGATTTCTTCCCCCCTTGAAGGTGGAGAAATACTTCGAGCAAGCAAAGGCTGTGTTTGTAGGTCAGGGAGTAAATGTCTGGTCAATAGTGTACCTGGAGTGGTGCAAGGCTCTCTGGGATGCTTCTTCGGCTCTGAAGAAAGATAAAAGCAGTTCCTCTCTCTTTTTCCATCTCTTTTAAGGGTGAAAAAATGATGGCAGATGATTACTTTGTGGAACATGAACAGTCTGGGCGACCCTGAGTTTGGCCCAGCATAGAGTGCTTCCACAGGGCAAAGCACTTGCCCAGTACAAGAAAGATTTGCTGTAGACTATCTCGGGGAAGATGAAGGGGGTGGAGGCAGACAAGAAAACAACAGGCTAAACCAATAGATTTCTTTGGCAGCAAGAAGAAACCCTGAGGAGCAGCCCTGGTGGCAGCTGCTGGTTAGCTGCCCAAGGAGAGGACCGTAAGCAGAAGTCCCACCTTCTGTGGGATGTGAGTGACATCAGGTAGCAGCAGGACACCTGCAGAAGTAAAATCAAACACAAATGAAGGGTGGTAAAAAACAGGCAGCGCCCTGGAAACGTTAGGGTGCTGGCATGGTGTGAGTGGCGTGAACGGGTGCCCATGGCCAGCACTAAAGGCAGGAATAACACCAAGTCCCAGGGCAACTTCCCTAACCTCCAAGGATAAATTTGGCAAAGGGGCAGAAACAAATTCCCCACTGTCAGCTCAAGCTCAGAAGAGCCAGGAAAAAGGCTAAAGGAACAGTATACTGGAAGTGCTGTGCCCACATCTGTTATTGCATCTGGGGATGCTTTGACTTCCAGGGAAATAAAGGGGATCTGTGGCAACTCCACAGCACGAGCCAAGCCTCACAGGTCTGCTAGGGCCACCCTGCCAGGCATTATGGACACACCTTAGATTAAGCTATTTACTAACCAGCTCTGGCTGTGGTAAGTCAGTAGGTGGTGGCACACAAATTAAACCAATAAAAGTTTGTTAGAAGAAAGTATTCAGCAATTTGCATCAAGCTGGGAGAGGTCTGCAGGGAGGAAGTGTTTGGAGAAGGTGTGGTGAAATCAGCCTGTAGGTACCTGGGTATGGCGCTAGCTGCAGTTGAAGTGCTATATTTGTTTTCCTACTAGGAAACCAGCTCAGCTTTACAAGCTCAGCGCCGTTTCTGTTATTTCCCCAGTGTGCAGTACAGGACATAGCAATCACCTCAGTACCTTCCTTGTGCAAGTTGCTGCAAATGTCCCATTACGTTTCCCCTGTACTTTTCAAGGTAATGCCAGTGATTTCTTCAGTCAGAACAGGCCTCCCCTCTATTACCGTGAAATGAAGAGATTTCCTTTATGCATGCTTTTGCTAGTCCAGTTTTGGGGAGCACCCAGGCTTGAAATGAAGTAAAAGCTTTAATGAGTGCTAGAGCTGTCTGGCTGATTTTAAGAGGTTTGCAAAGCTTTAATCCTTCAGCTAGAGACTTAAGGCATACTTCTGTCATACTCTATAAGCTGTGAACTGAGGGAGCTTTGCAGGGTGGGGAAGGAGCAAAGACAACTGAAGCTCCCATCGCTCCGATACGGCTTCACAAACTGGAGTAAACCAGGACTGTTATCGGCTCATGCCTGCTGATTGATGGGTTACCCTCTCCAGGTATTGGGGACTTGGGGGACACAAAGCCTATTGCAGCCCCTTTACTGACCCCAGTGGCTCCGCTGAAGTTGCCTGTGTGCATAATGCTGCTGGTGCCTGACAGTTGTTGTAGTATTTATTAAAAGAAATGTGGCAACTAGACTGGGATGAAATTTCAAATCAACCAGTTGCATAAGTCAAACACCTTCTTATTCCAGACTTACTTACTTGTGGAATAACAGAACTTCTGGTTTTGCAGAAACCTTGACCATACTGGTGCAGGTCTCCTTTTCCCGTGTGTTTCTTTGCACATGCTGTCATGGCCCGTTTTCTTTCTGTTTTAGCTCTGCTACTGCTGTTTCATTTAAAACTCCTTTTGCTGAATCTAGGGAAGGGAAGCTTGCTGCCAGCAGTGCCATAAAGCTGAGACAAACAATTGTTAAATGCACAGAGTAAGCAAGCTGTGAAAACGTGAAAAAGTTATGTTTCCTTTTGATCTTTCACCGCTATCTTTTAGGACAGTCATATTAATAATAAGCCCCACATATGAACTTGATGGGGTTCTTTTAGTTACACAGGATGTAATTGGTTCTGTGCAATACTGAAGTGAATCTCCAAGGCCTTAGGAATTTTCGTGGTCCAGCCACTAAAAGGCCACATGGACCAATAGCAAAAGGCAACTCAGCAAGCTGCATGGGAGAGCCAACTTAGGTGGCCCACGGAGACACAGACGGAAGATACAGAAGGAACAAGCAACTTAGCTATTCAAGAATGGAAAACACTTGGGTCCCTGAAGTTTTGATTTGTTCACTTAGGAACACTGGGAAGAAGCAAAGGAGGAAGGTACAGAAATTTATCAGAGGGAGGCTATTTTACACATAAGAGACTGCACTGAAAAAACTGAAGAGAGAAATGAAGAATAAAGCAAACAGGGAATAAATTTGACATCACTGACAGAGGAGGGAAGTTAAGACAGTTCATTATGTGGGGTAAGCAAGCCCACTAAATTCCACCCTGATGCAGTTAAAATGCTTTTGGTGAGATCTCCCATTTTTGATGAGTTTTCTCTACAGAACAGTGCATGGCTCCTCCTCTAAGCAGCTGGGATGAAGGCTGGATTGGCATCTCACAGGGTTTTTGGATCAAGGACTAGCTTTTTAAACTTGGTGCCTGTGAAGAAAGTTACAGAATCAGGCCTGAAAAGAGTGCAGAAGTCATAATGTTCAAAATGAAGTTTTAAGATTACCAATTTTAATGAAACAAGTTGTTCAGTGTTTTCTTCAGCTGATCAATACTTACTCACCCCTTTTAACTCTTGTTTTCTCTAATATTCCATAATCAAAAGAATGGAGGAAAAAAAAAAGAGAAGAAAAGAGAAAGAGAGAGGGAGAGAGGTGGAATAAAATTACAAATGACCTGTTCAACCTCAATTTTGAGTACTGTCCAGATTGTAAAAATATGAGTAATATGTTTCCCCTAAGAATATTTTTCAAAATATTTTTCATAGTTTTCCATTTTTTTTGCACGGAAAAATTGTTAGCTTTCATACAATGTTGATTACCTTTGCATTTTCTTCTTCCCTCATTGCCTTTGCAAAAATAGTACAAACAATTAAATAACACGTGGAAGACTGTCTGAATACTTCTGCTTTTTGAGTCACTGCCCTTGCAACCTAATAGCCTCTTTTCAATAGAGAATGCCTTACCCTTTGTTCCTGCAGTGAACTGTGGCTTGTCTAATCTGCTTTCTGGAAGTTAAAATGAATATTTAGCTTTCCAGAAAAAAACACCAAAACTGAAAAACAACAAATCAAAAAACAACCAATAACCCACAAAAAGATCCCAAGGCTATTTTGTCCCCATGGATCTTCTGCTTGGAGATTGTGAAGACTATATCCATACTACTGGGAAAAAGTGGGCTCGGAATTGGCAGTGAACATGGGATACTCTGGCTCCTGCTTGCCCTGCTTCCCACCCAAGTAATGGCCTTCTGGCTGTAGAGGCACAACTGTGGATGATCTGAGACCTGAGTAGCATGAAGCTATATTGCTAGACATATGTCTGCAGAACCCTCTGTGCTCCAAAAAGTGTACGCCAGACATGCCTGAGCTTTTATATCTTAACTGGCTGGCTGTACAACCTTCACAGTGGGATTTACAGACAGCCTCTGGGCTGAAGGTGTAGACAAACCCAGACTGGGATGGACACATCTCAGATGGGATGGCCTGTGTATTAATCAATGCTCTTCAATGTGTGGCAGTGGCTGGTTGAGGACATGCAAAAGTGTTGCTTTGTGAAGCAGATGCAGTGCATGGATTGCAGAGTCAATAAAATCTGAAGTGTAGATTTTTCCTCTTGTTTCCTGAGAATGAAGCATAGACGTGACAGAGTGACTTATCTGTCCTGAGATCTACTGCCTTGTACTTTTTCATCTTCAGCCCTTGGTGTCACTGGGTTTGTTGTATTAGCCTACTGCTGTATTAGCACTGTAAATGTTCTTTCCGGTTCCTCTGTAACTTTCACAGCCTCCTTTAGTGAAACCATTTCGTAATATAAAGGTTTGATAACTGACAAGCCATCTTTTTTTTTTTTTCTTTTTTTCTCTAGGGTTGTTTCTTAAGTCCTAAGTCTTTGTATTTTAAGTTTCTTTGGAGGATCACACATGGTATTGTCCCTGACCATCAGGATTTAATTGTAGAATTATAGAGATGTGGGATTGGATGTGACCTCAGCTCCTGCATTAGTCTCTTAAATCCCAGTGATAGTATTAATTAATAGAGTTATGCATCTGTGGTGTCCATCTTGACGTCTGCTTGCAGTACTGGTAGTTTAGAGAAGGATCAAATCGTATTTTTCTTCCAAGGAAGGAGCATATAGATTTCCTAGGTATATTTTTGGAAAGATTGAAAATATATTAAACATGCAGCACATATTTTTATATTTTTTCATCCATCAATTTTATTCTTATCCAGTGTGAAAACTGTCAGGCTGATACTTAGATTAATCTTCCAGGCTGCACACATCACCTGTAAATCACTCTGCTTCAATAGGGAAACCATTGGTTTGGGGAGCACTGGTGAGTATTTTTTATGGGCCGCCTTTTCCCTAGATGCAATAATCTGCCTGTCTCATCAGAGACACACTGGCATAACTGACATACACTGAAGTGGCTGATCAAGAAAGGCCTGCTATGAGGCAAGGTGAAGACGGGAGCTTGCACCCTCTCTGTCAGCTGACACGGGATGAGGATGTCTCACTTCCTGTTGCAATGTCTATTTATGTATGAAAGATCAAGCAAAGAGAAATGATAATTCACAAAACACATGAAATGGGAGAGAGCCACAAGTTGGTGGCAAGCACATCAACTCTACTTTCAAAGCGCATTACAGAATGGATGATCTTCATGTTTTGACAGATAGAGTGCAATCCACAAATCTTTGACCCCCAAAGCTCGAGCGCTGTGTACAGGAGAAACATCAACCTGTTTAATTCATCCTTCACAAAAGAGGAGTTGTTTCTGTGCCTTTACTTCATGTGTTTTTTCTTTTAATCCCTTTGAAAAGCTATTCCACAGTCTTAGTGCTTTCAACTGATGCTCACTTTGAGTGTCTGTTTGTATCTTATTAGAAAATGCTCCTCACTCAAGTAGCTCGTATATAATTTTGGTCTTGGTGTTTACAGCCTGCAGAGGTTTGTATTCCCTTTATATTCATGCTCCTGCAACCACTTTCCAGTAAAATTCTCCTCTGTCAATCTTCTCCGAGACCATTGATTTCCATGAGTTTTTGAGCTATTCCTTTTGCAGAGGAAAATGTTTTCTGTGGTCGTCTCATGTGTTTGCTGTAGGACGTATTTGAGTCTCAGATTTCATATGTATTAAACATCATCATTAATATGAAACAGTTGATATTTAGGTCCTTGTATGTAACGGTGGAGGCATGTGGAGGGACTGTACCCAAAAGCCAACTAAGCTAATTTCGGATCTAACTATTCAAGCCACATGGCAAAGTTGGGATCCCAATGTGTTGCTGGAAATGGGGACCGTTTTCATGTGAGGGTATATCCTAGACTGAGTAGTTCAGAAATATGCTTGACATCACTGGTTTTGTTCTACTGATTTTGGATCAAGGGTTTGTGCAGAATTAGTGAAATCCCCCAAAATTTTAGATTGGTATGTTAGTAACATTTGAGGCCAAAAGTAACTAGACAAAATAACAAATAGCAAAGGTTGTGAGGAAAGAGATGGTTAATTGAGCATGGGAACAAGTGTAGGTATTTATTTCTATGTGAGGATTTAGATCACATGAAGAAATGATTGACAGAATGTTACAAGAGGCGGGTTTGCCCACCGCTGCTCAGCCAGATGATACTTGCTAAGCCAGGTGGAGGACCACCTTAAGAGACCACTTCCACGTTGCTGCTTCCTGGGCTCCAGTAGATGCTTCGAGCCCCCAGCCAGCGCCCCCCCTGTGGTGTTAATACCCAGTAATGGCAAAAGCATTCTCCAGCCACGTGTTTCTCTTCCTTTGGAAGATTTTGGTTTTTTCCTTACTCGGAAAGATAAGAAAATCTTTCTGCTAATATTTTCTCTTAGGTAATTACCTCAGTTCACATATTGTTAAAAACAGTTAAATAACCACAGCCCCATCTCCCTGCCTGTGATGTGAAGACAAAGACTTCTTAAGGTTAAAAGCAGTGAAAAGGTCAGAGCAGAAACAAAGTTAGATACTGTTAGGGGTTTTTTTCTGGTTAGACAGACCCTACATCAAAGAGGCCCTTAAATTAGAATTAGAGTTCATTTGCATATCTCCCTGATGGGGGAACGAATGGGTGAGAGGCGAAAGGATGGGAGGGAGAAGGACTTCAGTGACAGGAAGGGGACAGAAAGCAGAGGATGAGTATGAATTCAGAGATGCAAAAGAGGAGCAGAAAGGGAAAACAGTGTTTCTGCCACTGTAAACCTGTATTTGTTAAGCAGGTGAGAGGATTTTGCAGGCAAGAGTCACGTCCATGGACCAATATGAGATTTTACAACAAAGAAGTAGGCAGATGCTGGTGTCTCTGAATGCACAATGGTCCCTGGCCAAGGGGAAAACATATGTTTTTCCACAGGTCTATGTGCAGGTTGGGGATTCTCTGTGTAGCAAATATCCACATACTGCAGAATTATCAGGGAGACTCTGAGGTCTAGAGAAGCATGTGGCTGGCATGAGGGTGGATGGGATCTCCCTGAAGTTGTAGAAACACTTTCAGGACTGGCATGAAGGAAATGCAGAATAGAAGCAAGAGATGATCCTCTGGACTTTACGCTGTTTGAGAAGGGAAGCAAGGTTTTTCATGAAACGCCTATTCAGCATAGGTAGAATGGGCTTTGATTACTCCTAATTTTAGCAAGAAGGATTTTTCACTCAGTGAGATTGTTTTAGATGGTCATGATGAGCTGGAGGTCTCACAACTGAGTTTATTGCTGCGCTCTGGGAGGGCAGGTAACAAGCTAGGGTTAGGAGGAATAACTCAGGTCTGGTCTGCAGGGGCTGGGTTCATACATCTGCACATGCACACGTGTGCACATACACACACAACCACAAAAAGCAGTGAGACTCAGCTGAAAGCAATTCAAGAACATGTAGAGGCTCCTAGGCAGAGGGGGATGAAGTTCAGCTGAGCCGAGTTTGCTGGGGTAGGGTGTGTGCTTAGAGCATACGTGCCACCATCATGAATATTTATTGAATCAACCCCCTCATACCTAGGCGTGCTGGCAATCATCCTCTCTAGATCCACAATTTACGCCCTCCTGCCACTGACTGCACATGAGCTGAGACCCCATTTGGCAAATTTCTTTTGAAATTTTGATTTATATGCTCCTAAAAAATCTTTATTACACTTCTCCCTTCCAGACAATTTACTTTGTTCAATATGTTTGGTTGTTGTGGTTGGGGTTTTTTTTTAAGTTTAATTCCTACTTTCCATTTTTCAGTATTTATTATGCCACATTCCCATGGGGCTGTGACTGGCAGGTGGGTCACAATATACATAACTGATAGGCCCATCTGTCTTCCTTTCACTGCATGCTCCCCCCTTCTTTTTCTTTCTCTCTCTCTTTCTTTCTTTCTTTGCATGTGTCATAAACTGTCAACTATAGGCACAGTCCTGCATGAGGACTAACAGACAGGTAGCAGCAGCCTGAGAGAAGACTATCAGTATATAAAGGGGATTTAGTCACTTCACAGTAGGTTATGAAAGCAAACGGCTTCATAATAGCTTTCATTATTTCTCCTCAGCGTTTACAATGTTTATCGTCCATAACGCATGGATCAAATAGAAACAGAACTGTGCTTTTGAGAAAAGTGTGAGAAACACCTTCATTTTCTGTTCCTTTTTTGTTCTTTATCTTGGTTCTTTATCCTCTGGCATAAGAGCTCCCTCTTCTCTTAGGCTCCCCGATACCCAAGGATTCCAGTGCTGGGGAAAAAAAATAAATGCTAATACACTCTGAAAAAGCAATCAGCCTCTGAAAAACAGTCCACCTGGCTTCTGTTCTCAGTAATGCTTCCCACCTGAGATTTTGGGAGCTCTCAGCTTGGTTATGTGCCTGGTTTTTAATTTTAGTAAAGGAAAAGTGAAAGTTCAAAGTGCTGCAGCAGCTGTTCGCGGTGGAATGCAAGCGAGGGCTTGCGGGGACCAGGGGCCAGCAGGGTACCGAGGGGCCCGATCCTGCCAAGCACGTGGGATGCACTGGCTGACACCGTGGCCGAGCAGTGTGGCAGAGGGTTAAGGTCCCAGTAAGGAAAACACAGCAACTGCCCCCGTCCTGCCAGGCCAGGTACTCGTGCGGTGTGTGACGCCAGGGTGACACAGAAATCTGTGGCTCCCAGCATCAGCACAAGAAGTCAAGGGATGGTGGGCGGCGCTGTCGGGGGGGAATCTGGTCTCTGAGGCTCTGTGCCTCCATCCAGCACCCCTTGAAGGCACTGGCTCAATGGGATGATGCTCAAAGAAGCCTGCAAGTGACATCAAGGCTAGGGGCAACACTTACCAACATCAGCTGAATGGCAGTCAGCCATTTCTCACACTCTTCTTTTTCTCTCCGTGTTATGCTTTGTGGCACGTTCTGCCTTTTGGTGTTTACCTTGGTGTTGTTTTTAACTCATATCCTTTATTGCCATTTTACTCAGGAGCCTCCAAAAACTGAAAATGGAAAGAGTCATCCCACATTTTTTCAGCTCATACTAAAAAAAAAAAAAAAAGGCAACGAAAAAATCCAGCGGCCTGTCTTTAACCTTTGGTAACCCTGACATTCTTTGCACTAAAGTGTCTGATATTAAAGCAGATTGCTTTCATGCCTACATAAGTAATATCATATGCTTCACATCAGCCTATGCTCAGGCTAGCTGAATTCCCACTGTATTATTGCCTGTGAATGTACACTCCGTGCATACTAATAATGGCCTATCTGAACCAGCTTGCCTTTCAACTTTTTGAAAAGGAGTTTTATTGGTTTGTTGGATGGCTATGGAATAGGAATATAGTTTAATGAATGATGGTAATGCTTGTGCCTATTAGTGCTTGGCAAGTCATGCCAGAGAGGTAGAGCTGAGAAGAGAAACAGCCTTAAAAGCCTGCTAGAATTACTGAAGAAATGGTGTCCTCCGTCCACCCACAGCTGCTAACCAAGATCATGTCTGATCTTGGTATAGTTAAAGAGGTCCTTAAGAGGACTTCTAAATTCTGTTTTGTAAGCAATGTGTTTGGATTCT